>RDPX01000107.1:459086-505469 GCA_003991215.1 Morbakka virulenta | reverse complement strand
TATTGCTGTTGCGCGTTCTGGACGGACTGAATCAACACTGTCATTAGTTGTTCTAACATTCCAAGAAGCAAGCGATAAGTTTTCGTAACGATTTGTCGGGTTTTGTATGTTTTCCACCACTACCGACGATTGTGGTGCATCAGTTTCCCCTGATGCGGTAACATTATCAACATCATTCAAATCTATCATCATTTCATTATACTATAAGGCTACCCCAATGAATGACGACATTGTTTGGGGTGAGAACAATGTCCCTTAGCAGGATCCCTTGTTGGTGCAGCGGCAAAGCGAAGCTAGGACAGCTACGAAGGATAGATCCTGTTGCGTGGTGCCAGAGTTACAACCGAGTTGATTGATAAAACTGCCAGGTGCCAGAAGCGATGCCGAGTTGACAAACACAACTGCCGGTGCCAAAAATGATGCCGAGTTGACAATCAAGATTGCCGATGTCGTTCCCTGACACGGGGGGCTAAGGGTGTGATATCACAGGCCCAACTGTGAACACCCAGGCTAGTGGAGGGAAGGAGTCGCCCTACTTCTCCATTCTAGAGCGAGACCCCAGGCCCCAGGCCCGGCCCAAGCCACTGCCCCAAACTTGGACCGTAGAAAGTACATTTTGACTTATATGCGAGCTCCTAATTTTTAAAAGTTCTTCAGAAGTTTGTCGACTTCCTTTTCGGATTCTCCACTCTGGCTGTTTTCAAGAAAAGTACAAAATGACCTAATATTCTGTATTGGACAGCGCATGACCAAGGAGATAATTTTCAAGCTCTATGAAGCGGATTTTGTAGCAATTAAGCTTGATTAAAGCCCAGACGTATAGAAGAAGGAACACCTATCTGTTGTTTTTCGATACACTTCGAATTTTCAAGTTTGTAAACGATTCTTTGAATTTATTGATTGCAGGTCGAAGAGAAATGCAGAAGAAATAGCTCAGCTTGCTTTATCAAAGCTTGAGGAATAGAAGGTCAGGCACAAACTTGTTGCTCAGACATACGACGGTGCCGCTGTTATGCTATGTCTGGTGAAATATTAGGAGTTAGTGCAAGAGTCAGGGTAAAATACCATGGCGCCTCGTTTGTTCATTGCTATGCCTATAAGCGTAATCTTGTTCTTTCTCAAATTACACCCTGCAAATGATTTTTCTCCACTTTTACTGGGCTTTCCTCGTCCTTTACTCGCTTTCCAAAACGCTCTTCTAACTTTCATCAATTTGTGAAACGCAGGGTTCAAACTGCGTCCAACTTTTCAGTTAGTTCACTCTATTTTAAGTGATCTTCTGGCACTTTTGAAGACATTAGTGATAACCCGCAGCCATGCGATGATGACACTGTGGTTCACAAAAATACTTTTTAATAATCTACAAACAAAGAGGTTTGACTTCTCGTACTGTAATGCAAAGGTCAAAGAGGTAGAGGGTATTATTGTTAGCCTAAGGACTGATGAGTCTTTTCATACAATTTGACAGCAGTCTGTAATCAATAATGTTGAATTTGAATCGGAGCATCCTCAAAAGAGAGTAACATTTGCAGGCTCGTTATAACAAACCTTTAGAAGGCTATTCTTTGAAATCATTGATCATATTCTGCAGAAAAGTGCAATAAGCTCCAGTTCCCTGCAAGCTCTTTCCTTTGTCAAACTTCTTAATCCAGAAAGACTGGAGCAACATGGTAGAGAATTTCCGAGAGCTGCTTTTTCTCCGCTGTAAAATGTTCATGGTCGCCACTTTGACCGTCTAAAGCTCGAGACAGGACTCAGAGGTTTTTATAGCTCTGAAGAGTATTTGACTCTCTTTCCTCATGCCATTCTGGAGATGCTTTTCAAGGCAGGGTATTTAAAGCCAGGCCGGAGGTGGCTAAACACTTTTCAGTTGATTTTAACGATTCCTACAAATTTAACCTCGGTAGAGCGTTCTTTCTCAGCATTTAATCGAATCACGAGTACCTACCGAAACAAGATGAGCCAAAATCGCTTTGCATGGCTGTCACACTTTTCTACTGAGAAGAGTCTTCTTTCTAATCTTTATTCAAAAAAATAATTTTATGAAGAAAATATTGATGCATTTGCTTCCAAGAAGGACCGTAGAATAGACTTGATGTATAAGTGAATTCTAAATAGTTTAAAAAATTCAGCGTAAATTTATCTCACTTCATTTTCTAGCTCCGTGCAAATTTGATTTTATATTTTGTAATACTACATATTTTTTATTGATATTTCTTGTTTGAATCAATGTGCTTTTATTTCCCGTGACCGTTATGCACGATATATATATATATATATATATATATATATATATATATATATATATATATATAACCCCAATACAGGTTACTTATTTGAGGCTCTCCTTTCCAGACAATAAAAAAGGTTCCCAGGTACGTCTAGACATTTGTAATCAGGTCAAC
This sequence comes from Morbakka virulenta, assembly GCA_003991215.1. NCBI lineage: Eukaryota > Metazoa > Cnidaria > Cubozoa > Carybdeida > Carukiidae > Morbakka > Morbakka virulenta. Next base: position 503,064 of record RDPX01000107.1, on the reverse strand, counting down.
TGTTACTGTTTACTCTGCAAACTATCGAAGCCATGGATATTTATCGCAGAGTTCATAAATCTCATTGATGATTGTTTGCGGTCAATGTTCATGCTACTGGTTATCATAATCTATTGTATCTGTATGTCTTTGTAAAGTCCGAACCAAAGCATAGTAAATTTCTCCAATAATTTGCAAATAGTCATCCATTTCTTATTATATAAAGTTATTTCCTTTAAAGCGTTTTCAAAAAATTATCTATTAGCTAGTTACGTGAAATTCCATTCTCCAAAACTATGGAATAGGCAAAAGCCGCATTTGGGAATGCGAAAGCAAAAGCATGACAGGTACTAATCAATGAACTAATCAATTCAATTTATTCCAGACTTGTTTCATAATTCTGTCATATTCTTTGATACGATTTGTCTTAAACTGTTTTATTTCAGTGTTCACAATTTCCGGAAAGTGTAACACCTTGTGAACGTTATAATAAACATTCGTACTATTTTTAAGGTTAACATCACACAGAACTTCTACCAAAACATCTTCTCTGTTATCGGTTTTAGGTTGACGGGTGGTTGGCTTTTTGTGACTTTTTTGATTGATTGATTGGTGGTTTTAAAAATATCAGTTTGAAATTAGTCTCACATACTACTGTCCTCATCCCCCTTCGAACTAATGCAACAATCCATTCGCTAATGCACGATCTTCTCTTTTCAAACTTTTTAATCTAGGCTTACATACAATTTTTCAGTACTTAAATTGGGTGTCCAAAATTGTTATGCATTTGAACTCTCTCAAAATTACCTGTCCATCGTGTTTCAGGTAGACCTTTGAGGGCTAAACCCTAATAAGCTCCCAACAAGGAATACTTTTTTAATCAGTTTTTGTAAACTTGATATATTTCAAAAGTTGCCACATATTTCCTCGATGTTTTACATAACTTGCACAGCAAATTCAAATGTTTTATAAAGAAAGCAATGAACATGCAGGAGGTGGCGATTACAGAACGTACTGATTAATTCTAATAGTATAACATAAGGAGATTTTGGATTTACGTAAATGGTAGTTTGCAAAGATATAATAAATCCCTTATAGCTCGAGACAGAGCTCAGAGCTTTTTGTAGCTCTGAAGAGTATTTGACTCTCTTTCCTCATGCCATTCTGGAGATGCTTTTCAAGGCAGGGTATTTAAAGCCAGGCCAGAGGTGGCTAAACACTTTTCAGTTGATTTTAACGATTCCTACAAATTTAACCTCGGTAGAGCGTTCTTTCTCAGCATTTAATCGAATCACGAGTACCTACTGAAACAAGATAAGCCAAAATCGCTTTGCATCGCTGTCACTCTTTTCTACTGAAAAGAGTCTTCTTTCAAACCTTTTTTTAAAAAAATAATTTTATGAAGAAATTATTGATGCATTTGCTTCCATGAAGAACCGCAGAATAGACTTGATGTATAAGTGAATTCTAAATAGTTTAAAAATCCAGCTTGAATTTATCTCACTTGATTTTCTAGCTTCATGAAAATTTGATTATAGTTTTTGTAATATTAGATGTTTTTCATTGATACGTTTTGTATAAATCAATGTGTTATTGCTTGTCGTCACCATACACACAATATATATATATATATATTTGAATAAATATATATAGATATATTTAAATATAAATGTACATATATATGTAAATATATTTATATATAAATATATATATATATATAAATATATATTCGACACAGGAAATATGCCAAACCAACACTGACAAACTCCTTCAGCTAATAACAATAATATTTGACACAGGAAATGACTAAAGAAAGTATGCCAACATTTACTTGAGTAAATCAAATTTTTATTTATTATTTCAAATTTTCGTCTGTCTAAAACAGACTTTATCAAGAAACTGACAAGCAAAAAACGTATACGTGATAAGACTGCAAACAAGTTGCTAAGTGACAATTTATTGCCATGCAACAAAAATTTATAAAAGACAATTGTTACTGGGGAGCTGTGAAGTGAACAAAAAGAATTCTATTTTCAATGAAAACACACTTCTCAACGGACACAAGGCACGTGAGATAAAAAATGACGTGACAGTGACAGAAAGAGAGAAAAATGTTTTAAAAACTACCAGTCTCCGATTTTAAATTTCTGTACCCGTTTAGTACGTCTCCAATCATGAAAACCGTTAAGTCCCTTGTGGATAGTGCAAATGGAGCCAATCCAAAACTTTTCTTTTTCAAGCATAATGCTTTCACGTTCTTCAACACTTACGTTTTCAACGTAGTCAACTAACACAAAACGTAAATATTTAAATGGATTATCATCATCACCTGGACAATCGTCAATAAAATGTCTTACTATTGAACATGAATAAACACGTCGTTTGATATGCGACTTGTAATTACAAAGTCTTGGTTTCCAGTTCTCAGTTGAACCAACTCCTTGTTTTTTGCATTTTGTGCAGTAAGCTATGTAAATGATGTTAGGTGTAGTGCAAGTGATGGCTTTGTGAATTTTGAATACTTTCCCTGTTGCATTACATCGGAAAGAATCGACTTTATCAACAAAGTTGTTGCAGGAGTCGCATTTTCTTTTGCACGGTTGGTAACCACGAATCTCCTCACAAGATCTCTTGATAGTTGGTGAGTATGGATCAGCACGGACCATTAGCTGCTTCAGATTGGGAAGGTTCTTGAAGACAACTCCTACTGAGCCTTCTGGAAATATTTTTGACAAAGTTGGGGTATCGAGAAGATGAAGGTGGCGTTTAACAATTTGTTTTATGTTGGGACCACGTGGATTAAATTGGGTCGAAAAGAGTGTACGACGGATGTTAGGTGTATCGCTCTTTTTCAATTCACGAATTTCCTCTCTCGAACGGTTAGCAATATTACCGAAGCTTTCTTGAATAACTTTTGGATTGTGGTCACGTGCTGCAAGATAAGCCTGGTACTCTTTGGATTTAGCTAGGAATGTATCCTTTGACGAACAGATTCTACGTAGCCGGACGGCAACTCCTTTCGATATACCATTTATGGTTCCTTTTGGGTGACAGGATGAACCATGCAAGTAAAGATGGCTGTCAGTTGGTTTGCTGTAAACAGTCGTTTGTAAAGTGTTGTTATGCTTTACAATTTTCAGATCAAGAAAGCAAATTTGATCACCACCAATTTCCATGGTGAATTTTATTCCTGGCAATAAAGAGTTAAGTAATTGAAGAAATTCATTTAATCTTTCAACTTCACCACACCAAATTGCAAGACAATCGTCCCTGTATCTGCCAAAGTAGTCAAGTTCAGAATAGGTGCCATTTTTCTGGGATTCGGTAACAATATTGTCGACATTTCCAATGGCAATATTGTTGTGGGTGGGAAAGGGTTTTGGCAATCATTGTGGATTGGATGACGTTATTGTGGGTCATAAACCTGCAATTTTTTGTGTTTCTTTTCGTAATGACGACAAGAAAATGATCATGAAAGATGGGACATAAATAGCACTTCTATATTAAAAGCAAAGAAATATGATACAACAGGACACAACAGGGCACAATAGGACATGACAGGAAACAATGGGACACAACAGGACACAATAGTACACGATAGGACACAATATGACACGATAGGGCACGATAAGAGAAAAGGGAGACAACAGGACACAATAGGACACAGTAGGACACGACAGCACACGATAGGACACAACAGGACACGATAGGAGACAATCGGAGACAACAGAACACAATAGGACACAGTAGGACACGACAGCACACGATAGGACACAATAGGACACGATAGGAGACAATTGGAGACAACAGAACACAATAGGACACAGTAGGACACGACAGCACACGATAGGACACAATAGGACACGATAGGAGACAATCGGAGACAACAGAACACAATAGGACACAGTAGGACACGACAGTACACGATGGGACACAATCGGACAGAAAAGCACTTTTTTTTGTTTAAAAATCTATCTTTAACCCTTCTCCCATCCATCACCCATATCCCATATTATTATGACTTTTAATTTGATGAAACTATGATTTTTAGTGGGTTTTTCCTATTATCGATTTATGTTTGACTGATGGTTGGACTTTATTTTTAGGGTTGATTGATAATTTTTAAAAATGGATTTGAATTTACTCCCACATGTTACTGAGGGTAATAGGATGTTCGCTTTTCTAAACTGCATGTTAATGGAAATGCTGAAACCAATAAAAATTCTTGTAAAGCAGGTTCAGTCATCCGATGAAAGTATTGCTTTATCACTATCTGCAGTTAAAACAATGAGAAAAGAAAATGTGAAGAATGGAATAAAAATCAACGTGAACGCTGAAATGAAATGCTAAATTTTGAAAACCAATTCATGTCACACGAATTCAGTAAAGGTTTGGATCGTTGAACACTATATTGTTGAAGGCCATGGAAGACCTATTTACTCGCTTCTACATAAAAATATTTAAAATATCTCAGTCATTCCATTGCTAAACAGAAATAACCATTTTCAAAGATTTTTTTCTCGACGCATTTTTTAAAAGCAATTCTCGTAAGAATGATTTGCAGAGGTAAGTGTATAAACAAGAGTAGTTAAAATATTTACGGAACTCCATTTCCAAAGAGAAATAATTGATTTGAATCCATCTGGTTGTCTAAAGATAGTCTATTTAGAGCTATCATCGAAGCTTTAATATTCATGCATAACCTGGTGTTTACAGGCGCGTTCACATATAAGTAACCCCAATACAGGTTACTTATTTGAGGCTCTCCTTTCCAGACAATAAAAAAGGTTCCCAGTTACGTCTAGACATTAGTAATCAGGTCAACTGTTACTGTTTACTCTGCAAACTATCGAAGCCATGGATATTTATCGCAGAGTTCATAAATCTCATTGATTGGTTGTTTGTTGTCTATTTTCATGCTACTGGTTGTCATAATCTATTGTATCTGTATGTCTTTGTAAAGTCCGAACCAAAGCATAGTAAATTTCTCCAATAATTTGCAAATATTCATCTATTTGTTATTATATAAAATTATTTCCTTTAAAGCGTTTTCAAAAAATTATCTATTAGCTAGTTACGTGAAATTCCATTCTCCAAAACTATGGAATAGGCAAAAGCCGCATTTGGGAATGCGAAAGCAAAAGCATGACAGGTACTAATCAATGAACTAATCAATTCAATTTATTCCAGACTTGTTTCATAATTCTGTCATATTCTTTCATACGATTTGTCTTAAACTATTTTATTTCAGTGTTCACAATTTCCGGAAAGTGTAACACCTTGTGAACGTTATAATAAACATTCGTACTATTTTTAAGGTTAACATCACACAGAACTTCTACCAAAACATCTTCTTATATTCCGAAATTCTTCTTCACACGCGAGTCGTTGTATTTAAGTTTAATATTGAGATCGTTCGGCTTTTTTAATAATGTTTGCGTTTGCAGTGCAGCATTTGCTTACACAAGCTATAGTTTGCATGGTGTTTTATGTCAAAAATCTTTTGAGGCTTGTCAAGAATTTTACCATAATCTTTCCAAAATGTAATGCCTTCGTTATCATCTTGGAGCCTGTATTTATGTTTACATTCCATTTTTGATCCATCAGGTGGCTACGTAAACCGTTTGCAAAACCGTATTCTTTACGAACCAAAAGTCCATAATAAGCAGCAAACCATTTTAATGCAATAAATTGCCTAGATTATTAAGTTACGGAGACATTGAAGAAATAAGCACTTTTTATTATTCAAAACCAGTCAAAACCAACAATGACTGCATATGGACAAATTGGTTAAAAACGTACGAGTTGAGTAATCATTAAATAGTCCAATACAGCAATACAGAATTCATTACAAATGGTCAAGAAGGACAAGTTTCTTTTTCTTAATTTTTGTACAGCCGCAATAATTTTAATAGTCCACTCATAATAGGTATTTGACCGAAGATTGAACCTCCTTCATTCATGTTGCCACCACTTTTTGAAAAGAAACCATCACCATATTGTACTCTGTATGCGTTTGGATTTAAATATAGACTTTGACCTGTGTGCATCTCTTCAATACATTCACGGTTTTTCTGTACAAAATAACCCTATCCTTTTTTTTTTAATCCAAAACCAGCTCTTTATTTTTCAACTCTACCAGATATTAAGCCTGTAGCAAATCCAGGTAAAACAGTTTTAGCAAGAAAAGGCCTTTCGTGATATATGCTGTTTTAAATAGAGACAACTGGTATGTACTATTTTCAAACTGACAATGTTCTTCTTAAGATATTTTTTGAATTTCGATTAAAGACAGCTTTCCTGGGATGTGGTTTACATATTTTTCAGTTCCTTTTTTGATCATACCAAGTGCCCCCACAATGACGGGAATTGCTTTCGTCTTCATTTTCCACATTCGTGATACTTCAATTTCCAAGTCTTTGTATTGCTTAGTTTTTCAAATACCTTCGCCGATATGTTGTTGTCTGATGGTACACTCATGTCAATCAATTGACACATTTTATACAGTTTGTTTTCAATAACGATATCTTACCTGTTAGCTTGGACAGTCCTATCAGTTCTTATGGGGAAGTCACGTAATGTAGTTAGACTTGGCTTGTCTACGACAGGTAAAGGTTTGTGCTCATACCACTTGTCTGTTGTTTCAATGCCATAGTGGTTACAGACTTTCCAGTAAATATATTGACCGACACGATTGTGTCTGTTGGTATACTCATTCGGTGCAAGGATCGAGCAGCCTGAAATGAGATGGTCAATTGTTTCTTCGGTTTTGTTACACAATTGACACTTTTCGTCTGCACCATTATGGATTACATTCGCCTGGTAATTATTATGGTAAAAATCTTTTAGGATATCTATGCCAGTACTAAAATACTATTATCATACAGGTCCAGTCAAATAAAAAATTTACAATCATACAAATTTGGAGGTTTAATTAAAAGTTTGGATCTATTTAATTTATACATCTAAGGCAATTAAAAATTATCTTTGGCTTTTTGATTATATAATTTGGCACCTGCGAAAGCGACTGATTTTCCGATACATTTCCAATTTCACAGGTGGTAGTTTCAAAATAAAGTTTTGTTTCGAGAGTTTCTATTATGTTCCGTAGGTATGAAATACCCTTTAAAATCATCGCACACCTCTTCGTTAAAAACTTTCTCACGTTTGTAGATGGTGTCTGTAATAGTCTCTGTTGGGTGGATTGGACATGGTACCCAACAGCATGGCCTCAGTCTTTCATATTTTTATGTTTGTTACTAGTTTATTGTCGCTGCAGAAATTTGAAAGCGCCTCTAAATCAGTTATTGATAACGTGTATGTCCTTGTTTGCATAGTAAAGAACGGTATCATCTGCATACATCAGCAGTGACTAGAAGGCTAGCGAGTCATTCAAGCCATTATAGAACTGGAGAAAAAGTAGAGGCTCTAAAAGGGAGCCCTGTGGAACAGCTGATGTCACTGGTTGAGATACTTTCAAACTTAAGTGAAACAGATTTCATGGTAAGATCATTAAAGATCTTGAAAGACACACGAAAACAAACTATAAAAACGATGAAAAGAGGTTGATAAGGCTTTCGGAAGCCTGTTCTTTGAAGATCTAGAAATAATTAATGAGACATATGAGGTAAAAGAACGAAAACGGCAAGTAAATGTAAACAGACCATACCAATATGGCATTCCAGTATACTAACTAGGAAAACTTAGGATGTTGGGATTTTACTATGACTTTGTTGTAAATATGTAGAGCGAAGAGATTTTTAACCCATTCAAATGGATACTGATACAATGTTCATGGCGTTATCTAGTAAAAATCTTGATGAGGTTGTTAAACCAAAATTAAACGATTATTACCACGAACAATGTAAAGCATAATATTTATCAACATCAAAATATCATGACAGAAGACCAGGCGTTTTTAAAGCGGAATTTTGTGGTACCAAAATGATTGCTTCAACCAGTAAATGTTACTATGCAGAAAATCAAGAAATGTAAGCCAAGTTTTTCTATAAAGGTATCAGTAAGAAGCAAAACAATACGTCATGAAATCGTTATTTAGACGCTTTACATGGTAGTTTTTATAAGGCAAAATATACATGTTTTAGAATTAATAACAACCAAATTCACCTATCGTAGTAAGCTGAGCGCTTACTAAGATAAACGAATTGTTGCAACAGGAGGATGGGATACACACAGCTTTTGTGCGACTGCATCCAAAGCAAATTTTAATTCACAAAAAAAGCTTTCTTTATCTACACAGGAGCTCTTGTTCGCTACAAAGTTTAGAATGGTTGTTATGAATGTAAGTACCAGTGTGATACCAGCTACTAAACTGCATGCCCTTAACAATAATCGACTGAATAAATCAATGCATGCTTAGTATTAACGAAGATAACTCCTCGTTAATCCATTGCTCCCAAAACACAGAGCAAGGGTATTCGCCAGATTTTTAATTATGATTCGCTAACAGCTCAGAATACTACAGAGAATGTCGCGAAAATTCTGCAACCAAAGAGTTTGAAGTAATTGGCTTTGCTAGATCCTCGTCCAGCACAATTGTGCAAGTCAGACACTTTCAATGTTAAAGGGAAGACGTCGTCCTGTGGGTGGCTTGGAACTGGATACCAAATGCCATGTGTTGGGGGCCTGGGGAGAAAGAGGCACGAGTGGAAGATTGATTTGCAAAACGATTTGGTCAAGAAATTCGCGCTGATAGCATTGCAGGTAAACCAGATGACCAAGAAAGCTACTAGCACTGGCGTCAAGTAAGGTTCAGTTGACTTCATATTTTTCACTTGTTTTAAATTATTACCTTACAAACACTTTGCATTCATAAAGTGAAGCAACATGGCAAAAAGGCCTCCAGTTAACTGTTATCAGATTTCACAGTGTTACAAGTATTCATAATGAACACAACAATAATTCGGGGATCAAATGTCCTAAAAAGCAACGAATCTCTTTCCACTTGGTCTTTTTTGTGTATCAAACAACGATGAGGAACGTTTAAGTAGTTTTTTTCTACGAGTATAAAGCCCAACACATAGATCAACTATAGCAGTCCATTATTTTAAAGAATCATTTCAAACATTTCAAACTGGTCCAAAGAAAGTTTGTATTTCAAAATTAAAAACTTTTAAATACTCCAAGCATAACATACACCACATTAAGTACTCTCGTTGCGAACATTGGTAAAATGGAGTTTCTTTACAATTCAATCTCAATAATACAGCAGACGTAGAGTAAACCAATACAGTTGTGCATGCGCTTTAAACTGGGCATGGATAATTATGCGTCCTTTAGGCGTATGGTTTAAAGATCACCGTGAAAACGATTTTGCATGTACAATAAAAAGCAACGACAATAAAATGGGTGAGCGTTCTACAAGTGAGTAACTGCAGAGGGAAAGCACCACACACTTCTCACCTAGTCCTATCACTTTGCCGTAAGGGCGTTGCCATTTTCCTGGAGGTATAGAAAATTTATCAAAAAAGAAAATCGGTATGGATAGAAAAAGTTCAACAAAAGATAAACAACAGACGTGAATTACATAATTTAAGTGCTACAAAAATCTTTGTAAGTCCAGATTTCTAAATATTTATAAAATATTTGAAATTTCAACTTGGAATATCAGTTGGAGAGGTACCTTGAAGCAAAGCAAAGTCACCATTATACGGCACAATTATAACACTGAAGTATTACCGTATGATTATAAGTCAAAAGCGTTCCAATATCATCAATAAACTTCCATAGAAATTGTAATATTTACATCAATACCTGTATGACAATTTAATAGGACAGCAATGCATCAAAGATGACCTGGGGTGCCAATATAACAGTATGAACTACTCCAGAAACATGGACATACATTTATTCCTTGTGAATGGATTATGACACAAAAGCTTCCCTCCTTTTAGCTTGGTTTGTCTTCCTTTCGATTTAATTCTTCAACTCGGCTTTTAATTTTGGCCTCTTCCTCTGGACTTAATTTAAATATTTTGTTTATGGTATTCCCTGCAAACTTGAATACTTCTCTCCTTATCTAAATAAACACAACAAATAACAAACTTTAATAACTAATGGTCATATATATGGTTATGATAAATACTAAGGATGCAAAAAATAATAACAAACTGAAACAAAACAAAATTAACTTGTGTGTATGAGGAAAGGATGGGGGAGAGTGTGCAAAAGAGCTACAGTAACAGTGGTGGGGCATCTATAACACTGGTCAACAGTATTTTTGTAACATGAGCTTCTTGTACATTCTCTGGTAAATTCTGGGGTGATGAGCACTAATCTGCATTTCAATTTTTTACATCACGTCAGAATTTTTTTTAAATTGAATTTTAATTAATTTTTTAACAAATTTTAACTAATTTTCGGCCTTTGGACTAACAAAAGCATCTGTTCCAAAAAGGGTTTCACAGGTGCTAAAATGTCAATAGAGTAGCGACGTTTGCATTGCGTCAGTGACAGGAGATTATAGAATCCGAGTTAGCGTCCCTGTGAACTCACAACATGGTGCAATTATTACGCACTGCGACGGCTTGAACAATAAACTCCTAACATGTAAGCACGCTGTTCATATTCCAACGAGTGTAGGGAGCTGTGGCACACACAAAAGTCAAAGCAGCATAAAGCTTAGTTTTGACATTATAGAACAAGGGTACGGTTGCTTATGCTTTCGGTACTGGCAAAGATTAATTATTTACATGTTATGTAACACTTAGTTAGGACACAAAGACAATGCATCCATGAATTCATGTAAACATATTCCCTGAGAGATAACACCAAGGTGCGTACCTAAAGGTAGATAATTTTAGATGGAAGGCTACCATTAGCTTCTACTTGGGTGCATACACTTGTGATTGACGTTATAGTATTTTGAGCACCTTGTAAGTAGTATCAGCTTCATACTTTACCAAGATGCCCCCTCGGCGAGGATGCAAAAACAACCCTGATAACTTTTGTTATGTTTGTGGAAAAGATACTCCTCAATCGCAGCGGTCACTTACTACAGCTCTCTGCAATTCGTACAAGAGCTACTTTGATTGTGTTGTAGGCGATCAAGAAAAACCTAGGGATCCTCATAGCTGTTGTATCTCTTGTTATTCGACATTAATGAGCAGGCACAGTGGTAAGCATAGGCAAATGCCATTCGCAGTGCCTGCAGTATGGTGAGAGCCAAGGGATCATGTGACAGACTGCTACTTCTGTCTCACAAAGATATCGGGTCAAAGCTGACCATCCAGTAACCCGACGTGCCTTCCGTTCAACGTCCAGTGCTTCACAACGTTGACCTACCGGTTCCATCCTCAGCCCAGAAGAGGGTCAGCTCATCTGAAAGTAGTGACACTGCTATTGGTGCCAGCAGCGATGCATCGATTGCATCAGGAATACAAGCATCTGAGCTTCATCTTGTGACACAGCCCAAGCTGAATGACTTAGCAAGGGATTTAGCTCTGTCAAAGCGTGCTTAAGTACTCGCTTCCCAATTGTGAGAGTGGAACCTTCTGGATCTCAATGTTAAGGTTTCTGCATTTCGTTATCGTGATCGAGAATCTTCCCAGTCTCTCACAAAGACAGGTCTACTGTGCCACTGCACCGATGTACAAGGGTTGCTGTTTGTTCTTGGACTTGGGCATAACTCGACAGAATGGAGGTTGTTCATAAACTCATCTGTGGTGAGCCTAAAAGCTGTACTGTTACACAATGGCAACTTACCCCACCAATACCAGTCACTCATGCCATTGGAATGAAAGAAACATACGAAACGATGAAGGAGCTGCTTTGTGCCATCAATTACTTGGAACATAAGGGAAGATCTGTGGTGACTTCAAGGTTGTAGATCCAGTGTTGGGCCTGCAAAGTGGATACACCAAGCACTCCTGTTTCCTCTGCTTGTGGGACAGCAGAGCAGATGAGCAACACTACAAACAGAAGCAGTAGCCCAGGCGCTCCAGTCTCATGCCAGGGAAGCACAACGTGCAACACACTCTTATTATTAAACAAGGAGAAGTCCTACTTCCTCTTCACTTGGAAAAACTTGGAGCAGTGTGTACGGGTGCTGGACAAAGATGGAGCACCTTTCTGCTTCCTGCAGCACACGTTTCCTTGCATCAGTGAAGATAAGCTAAAGGCGGGGATCTTTGAAGGTCCTCAAGTCTGAGAGCTTCTAAGCGATTCTGATTTTGCATGCATGATCAGTAGAGTGGAGCTTCAGGCATGGTAAGCTTTCAAGGCTGTAGTCAAAAACTACTTTGGCAACAAGCAAGCCACTAACTACAAGAAGCTGATTGCTGACCTCCTGTGCCACTACCACCAAATGGGATGCAAAATGTCAATCAAGCTGCACTATATTCACTTCCATCTGGACTTCTTCCCAGATAACCTCGGGGCTGTCTGTGATGAGCACGGAGAGCACTTCCACCAGACAATCACAACACTAGAGTATCGCTATCAAGGGCACTGGGATGCAGGTATGCTTAGAGACTATTGATGGTTCCTGAAGCTAGACACTACTACAGTCCACTTGTGATGTACTTCGTATTGCATTCATACATGGAGTGTTCATGCACACGTTAGATTAGCAGTACTTTGCAGTGTTTGCTGAATTATGTTATTTGCATTCAGAATATTGTCTGCCTGTTTTTACTTGAGTGCTTTAATAGGCTTGAAGCAGTACTTGCTCTGCTATTGACAATACTTTCATAAAGACTTGTATGTCATACATGCAATGGTGACTCACTATTCATGATAGCTTAGAATTTCTTTATTTGACACCCTCATTTGAGTCAAAACGACAGTACATTGATATATTATTTAATTTGCCCTGCTTTCTAAAGGGACAGATCAAATTGAGTACAAGGTTCCCACAGCATTTATCTACTTTTAGGGAAATTTTGTTATTATTCCATTTTTGAGAGATTTTGCCAAAAAGGTTGTTTTCATCAAATCGGTGGTGTCCCATAGAAAAAAACCCCGACGTGATAGAGAAAAACGGACTTCCGATTTGAAATCAGTGCATCGTATTTAGTTAGAAAAAGCTAATATGACTCATATTACCGTGGAAAAATATTTTTTGTTGACCAGTGTAATAGCAGCAGCAACTATATTACCAGTAGCATCTGTATTAGTAGCAGCATAAACATAGTAAAGGGTCATAAAAAAGGATGCACTCACACCATGTAATTTTACCATCTAAACCATGGTGTCCTATTCAGGTTTTTACCTAAGTTCATCTCCATCATCCTTCAAGCACACTATTTAATCTGTGCATATTCTGTCTCCAATTGTTCTCTTTTTTGTTGTTCACTTCAATATTTTTAACTCAACTGTCTTGGTCTCTCCCTCTCTCTTCATCAGATATTGTGAGTTGTGATGTTGTGGCCAAACCCTGTTTATTTGTTATTTGGTAGTCTGTCTTTTTAATATGCTTTTGGTTTCCATTTGGCAAAGAACATTTTCTCTAACTTTGTACATTACTTCTCAGAGAAAAGGAACAAAAATTAAAATTCTTATAACCTTTTCTTTACTTTAATCCAGAATTATAAAACTTTTGTACATACTTTTCACATTAGTTGCCATCAGTTTTGATAACATGTGAAAGAAACCAGTTTCCCTACTTTGTCTCCACCCTTTCTGATGCTCTTCAGATAGCTTAAAAGTCACACCAGATTAAGACCACTTATTAGCAGTGACCACTTGTCAACACAGAACATGTCTTGGTCCTTTTAAAATCAAATTAACATAGTTGTCTGCAACCACTGGTGTGTAAACATCGTTCAGTGAACTCTACATCAACTAGTATCCACAAAGCATTCAGAGTTGGATGATAGTTGCAAAACAGTGAAATTGTTTTCACAAAGAACTGCAATCTACACTTGAAATAAAAACCAACAAGTCTCCCCCTACATGCATATTTACCAAGTTAACTTCATTATGCATCACCTTGGGATGGGATAGGTTAAATAAACAAATTTACATCTACTTCATTGAACAACAAAAAATGTAATAGGTTAGTGAGAAAACTATGGCACTCTGGATAAAGATCTAATCTGTTACCCAACTGGATAAAGTAAACTAATGAGAATATATATTTTTTTTTAGTTTTAACGTCATTTTTCCCCACCAATTTGGGCTCAGACGGTGCCCTTCAAAGGGACTTTGATTTGGCAGTGAGGAATTTCTTGGCCAGATGCCCTTCCTGACGCCAACCAATGGCACTTTTTTTCTTTGTAAAGTTCCAAATTCTCCTGGCTACTATGTAGTTGCACTTTATCCCCGAAGACCATGCTTGGTCTCATTCAAACATGAAATACCAGTTTGAGGACTGGCGGGGTATAGTCTTTCTCTTCTAGAAAGAGGAATTTACAGGGGATTAAAGCTAATGGACCAAGTCCTAAAAGTTGTTGAAAGACTTATGGAAAAAAAAATTAGAAAACAAATTAGAAGTGAAATAAACATTGATGACATGCAATTTGGTTTAATGCCTGGACGAGGAACTATTGATGCCATTTTTATCCTTAGACAAATGCAAGAGAAGTACCTTGGGAAGAACAAAAAGCTGTACTTTGCCTTTGTGGATTTGGAAAAAGCCTTTGACAGAGTGCCAAGAGAAGTTGTTTGGTGGGCTTTACGGAAACTAGGAGTAAGTGAATGGCTGATTAAGGTTGTTCAGGCAATGTACAGAAATGCTAAAAGTCGGGTAAGGGTCAACAGTTCCTATACTGAGAGTTTTGGTGTGGGTGTTGGAGTTCATCAGGGATCTGTACTAAGTCCACTGCTTTTTATTTGTGTTTTGGAAGCACTGTCAAGAGAGTTTCAAAAGGGTTGCCCAGAGGAATTGCTATATGCAGATGACCTGGTTCTCTCCAGTGAGACATTGGATGGTCTACTTGCTAAGTTGGAGACTTGGAAGAAGGGTTTGGAAGGTAGCAATTTGACAGTGAACATGGGAAAAACAAAAGTGATGGTCAGTGGATGCAATTTAGGAAAGCCATTGGAGGCCAAAGGAAAGTTTCCCTGTTCAGTCTGTGGGAAGGGAGCAGAGGAAACAGGAGTGCTTGGTGTATCCAATCTATTGTGGTACTTGTAAGCACTGGGTACATAAACGGTGCAGTAGAATAAAGGGCAAACTTACAGAAACTAACCATTTTAGCTGCAAGAGGTGCATAGAAGAAGAGGCAACCTGTGACTTAGACCTACATTAAGTGCATCTGGAGGGTGAGGAAATCTCTGCCATTACCTACCAAAGGTAGAGTCTACCAGGCATGTGTACATAGCACAATGATGTATGACAGTGAAACTTGGCCAGTGAAAGCTGAAGATGTGAGCCACATGGAGCGGAATGACATGAGAATGATAAGATGGATGTGCAACTTAAGTCTAAAGGACAGGCTCAGTTCTAATGAATTCAGAAAGAGATTGAATCTGGACAGTATTGGCAGCTGCATGCAGAATAGGAGGCTTCGTTGATTTGGTCATGTGGAGGGAATGGACAAGAATGCTTGGGCAAGTAGATGCAGAACAATCAAGGTGACAGGAACCACTGACAAAGGATGACCAAAGAAAACATGGAAGGAAGTGATAAGGATGGATCTCAAACAAAATGGTGTCAGCAGAGACCTGGTGAAGGATAGGATAACTTGGAAGTCAATTTCAAGAAAGCGTCAAACACATGCTAGCATGTAAAACGGACATTAAACTGAATATGATGATGATGATGATGATGATGACTAACCATTAAGCCACAGCTCCTCAAACTGATGAGAATATATACCAGGTTAAAACTTTTTTAGAAGCTTATACCAGGTTAAAACTTTTTTAATATTCTGATCATTAAAATATATAAAATACCAACAAGAAAGTCAAAGGCATCTATTCTATTTGTTAAACAATCCTATCAATCTCTGCCTACTGTTCTGCCTTCCAAGCCAAACAGGTTGCAAGTTATGCTTTTTTAACTTATGATATCTATACAACACTTTTCAAACCAGATGTTAGAAGAAATAACTGCCATGGATGTGTTACTGACAAAAAAGGCTCTGGAATAGTAGTATTCACACAGGGTGAAAAAAGGTTGTTTGCATTCATGAAAAAAACCCATTCTTCCTCTATTCCTTTCTTACTAAATGACATAAACATTTACATAAATTTGTCTTTGGCAATGGGCTTTATATCATATTTCCTAGTTCCTCAGATTTAAAGTGTTTATTTCACTGTCCAATCAATTTAGGTAGGTTTTTCACTGCCTTTTTCCTGGCTTGTCAGCAGACCAAGAAAGACATCATCAGTCACATAAAACATTGCAAAAAACTCCTCTCTTATCAGATACCTCATATTAATGTAATAAATATGTAAACACATAACACATAAGAAAAAAAGAACTTATTAAAAGATTCTTACTGGGGAGAAGATGTGTTCTTTTTCACCAAAGTCCTGGAATAAAACAAAATAAACACCAACACCTAAAAGAGAAAAGAAATATCTTGGTGTAAGTGTGAAGAACCAGAAAGCCCTGATGTAACTTTTCCTCCTATACAAAACAGAAAAAAATCCTGACAATTGATGATGACTTTCAATAAAAGAAATAATTTTATAAGCCTAAACAAATATATTCATATTAAATAGTTTAAAGATTTTTCAAAACATATAATTTCAAGGCACATATAAAGAGTGAGTATATGTGCCTAAATGGGTCATTAACTAGAAGTGTGATGATGTTGCAGATAAAACTAAAAGAGAGAGAGCAGAATTTGAGTACCTGAGAAGTACACTGCAGACAGATGGATCCAATTTGGATGGGGCAGCTGGGTAAAATGTCTGATTTATGACAAAAGAATTCCAGAGAAGGTGAAAGGCAGGATACAGAAAATTGTATTACAAACAGGAATGCTCTATGATGAGGAAATGGTCTCATTAAACACCAATGACATCAATAGACTAAAAATGCCAGAAAGGAAAAATATATAAGTGGGTATATGGCCAAACAGTAATTCCTCTGATAATAAGAGGAATGAAGTGATATAAAGGAAGTTAAAAATTGAGAGTAGTACAGGGCTTGACTAAGGTGATTTGGCCAAATTAAAAGAGGAGATAGTGAGCATGAGGAAAAAGTGTAGTGGAGATGGCACTACCAAGAAGGACATGAAGTTGATGACATGAAGTGAGATGGGTGGACTGTGTAAAGAAAAAGATCTGGAAGTAATGAAAAGTGGTGAGGAGGGCAAACTGGACTGGGAAAGGAAGATGAAATCCATTGTAACACTGTCATGAAAACAGGGCAAAGCTGAAGGCCAAGATCATTTTAAGGCTTTTACTGATGTTTTTCCAAGTACATTTAATGCTGTGTCTAGTTAATGAATTTGCTTCTGATTCTAGAGGTTAAATGTGGCACACTTTTGCTCTTCAGATTTACAGGGTTGTCATTTTAGGAAACACTCACTAGTTTATTGGGTTTTTTTATATTCAGCTTTTAACATTTGATAGTACTTTTCCATAATTATTGTTACTTTACAACACGGCATACAACAGTATTTGCCTATCATATTTTTATTAATGTACACTTCTGTTTACCCTGTACAAAAATTAATAATAATAACAATATCAGGAAGATGATATATAGTACGGCATGCAAAAGTGGGAATCATGTTTGTTATGGTGAAAAACTATTCAGACATCTTTGGAACAAAAAGAGTTGATTTTCTGTGAATACCATACCACCTGGCATTGTTTACAACTTGTTTCCTTCAATGCAATATATATTTTTTCATAAACATAAACAAGCTTTCCTTGAGAACATATCAGAAAAGAGACAAATGGTCCTAACACTATGGCTTGAAAAGTTGGAAATCATCTTAATTATGGTGAAAAACTATTTAGGCATCTTTGGAGGTCTAAACAATTTTCCACCACACAACAAATCCCTACTCACCTTGAAATGTATCCTATCAACAAACAGGGCTAAAATCTACATGTACATGATCACAGTCATCCTATATGGGCTAGAATGTGCAGCTTATGCATGAATATCAACTACTACACTTTTACTTTTTTAAAACCACATGAGATTTAGAGATCATCACAAACTACAAGATTATGTAAAACTGAAACTATTGTCTGCTGTAATCAAAACAAGAAAGTTAAAATCTTTTGGCCCAATTAAACCATCAATGAAACATCATTGGACAGATGACATCAAGACCTTGATTGGGTTAGGGTCTTGGGACTCTATAACTGCCATATTAATGAATGGAGAATGATAACAAAGTTTGTGTTGTAATGTATTATATTCTCTACAAAGTGGAGAAAATGAAATATACATCAATCAAAGTACATTGTTAGGAATGACAAAAGGGGTGACGTGGGCAGTTTGCAATACTTTTCAAACTTTGATGTCTAGTCATACTAGATAATGTTTTACCATCTAGACTGGCTAGGTGTGAAGGCTGGTTGAGAAAAAAAAATGAAGTCAGAGGAATAAAGAATGTACCCAGGAGGATTAAGATTGGATACACAAATAGTAATAATGTGAACATTAAAATACTTACAAAACTAAAAGTGATACTAATATCTGGGGTAGGGGTGGTGAATGAAAAATGGAAGAAGTAAAGATGATGACAAGAGAAAGAGATATGGATTATAGGGTAGGTTCTGAGAGTATCACTCTTTTTATCAGTGGTAAATGAGGGCATTTTTAAAGGTGGGGAATATCAAAGATTACTTGGACAATCAAAAATGAAGACTGTGATTGTTAGGGTGTGTCCCATGTTGAGGTAACACTAGTCATAATGGCAACTAGTGTTATCGAAAACAACAATTAAGTAAAGTCAAAAGAAATAAAGTTGAAAGGAATCAGGGAGGTAAAAGACCCATGCATCTGACCCTTGACAATAAAAGCAACAATCAAGAAAAAGAAGAACTATAAGAAAAAGAAGAGGCAGACAGGATAAGGATTGATTAGAGCATCAAATTCTAGATCTTTAATAAATAATGACAGGTTCTCATGCTTTGTTTTCGGCACTCTTAAGTTACTGTCCACTTCTTGACAAGATCAGTACTGAAAAACTGTTGTCATACAAAAGTTTGAATTGCAAAGACACACACACAATAATATATATATATATATATATATATATATATATATATATATATATATTCGACACAGGAAATATGCCAAACCAACACTGACAAACTCCTTCAGCTAATAACAATAATATTTGACACAGGAAATGACTAAAGAAAGTATGCCAACATTTACTTGAGTAAATTAAATATTCTTGATAAAGTCTGCTGTAGACAGACGAAAATTTGAAATAATAAATAAATATTTGATTTACTCAAGTAAATGTTGGCATACTTTCTTTAGTCATTTCCTGTGTCAAATATATATATAATTTACATTTACTTATGTGACATTTATCCCATTTTATGCAGGGTCTGCCACTTGCTTCTATGCCAAGTATATCTATCATGTGCATCACTTATAATCAGGTTTGTTTTTTTTTGTTGTTTCATTCTTCACTGGGTCATCCTCCAGTTATTATACCATCATTATTGATAATTATCAATAATGATGGTATAATGTACTGGACTGATTTGCTTCACCTGCAATTTATGATGACTAAGTGAAATGTCCCATAATTCTTTCTTTACAAGTGGCAAAAGTTTCAGGTACTCTTTTCCCACGAGGGTTATGAGTGTTCTCTTCATAATTAACTGGTCTAGTAACTTTGGCTGTCTTTCTTGGAATGTAAACTGCAGTTCAAACTTTATTTTAACTCATCCAAGAAGTTCTTCATTGCATCTTTAATCAACTTGACTGATCTGAAGTAATCTTTGGCAAAAATACATCTCAGCAGCCTGGAGGTTGCAGCATGTATCAGCTGTCAACATTTCAAGATTCACAGATATACAGAAATTCTGACCCAAACTTATATATACTAACAAGTACACGTTCTTTGCTTTTAAGGGGCAGATTTTGGTCTGCAAAGGAAATCTTGTGAATGCATCTTTGGCAATAACAATCGTTCTACATGTTTGTATTAAGTATTGTGTATCTGCAGTAGCATGTAAGTGGACACTGTTAATCTGAATCTGAAGACCCCACCGAGATGTTGATCGTGACCACGTCGCAGGAGCAGGTGACGACTACAGAAGCGACGGAAAAATATGGTGTGCGTCAGTTTAAAAAAATCACCTGTTCAACTGTGGTGTTCTAATTGGCATGGGATGATTTTTAGAGGTACATTTAAAAGAAGACTGGTTTGGGTGCATTTAATTAAATAGGCATAATCGGACTTTACGATGAATGCTCGTACCCCCAGTTGAAACAAATCCTCAGCTATGCTATATAAACCAGGCCCTATTCATAAAAAGGGCCTGTGATTTTATACAAAAGTCGAAGCTTCACATAAAATGAGAATTCCAAAATATTTCAAAATGAAGAAAATATTCTTGGCGACAGAATAGGCTTGTCATATCAGATTCATCTTGGGTGACATTCTAGAGGTTGGGGCGTTACGACGCCATTCTGGATCTAGACAGCCGTCTTTGTGGTGGATTGGCGGTAATCCCTGAGGTTAATAAGGCAGATCAACAGGCAACTTTGGATGCGTGTAGTGTTCCCAGGTTGAAACTCCTAATGTGTTATTCATCTTTTCAACTTTGCCCTTGCTTCTTATTCTTGACCATTTGTAAATGTAATGTAACTAGGCCTTACCTTCTCTGCCTCTGGTCTTATTTCCATATTTCCACCAAAAATCTTAGAATCAAACAAGAAGAGGCTACTATTATTAGGTCAGGGTGCAAAATAAGTGAAGATAAGAAGTGATGCATGTTGGTAAACTTACCTAAAGTGACAGCGTATGTGAAAAGTTTAAATTGTTTTTGGTGATTCGGAAAAAGCAACGGTTTTTCTAGCTCCTTAAGTTGTTCTGCAGTAAACTTTGGTTTGATTTCGGGACCCTCTCCATACACAAACCGACCAGAATCTTTCTCCATGTTTGTGTAAAAAGAAGACATTAACCTCGACTCCAATAAAAGGCTCACAGTGAGAGGGTTTGGAGGAATGATTAGGAGCCTCATCAACATCCCCACAAATCAACCATACAAAAGCACCTACAAAGACCGACCAATATTGTGGTGGTGATATTAGGTGCATAATAATAATAATAATAATAATAATAATAATAATAATAATAATAATAATAATAATAATAAAAAAGACAAAGCATAAGGTAAATGAAAACTTGCTTGAACGGGACACAAGTAGGCTTTTGCTCTTGTCTCTTACTCTCTTTCTGCACTTCTGCACCTACCCCTAAAAAATTAAGTTTTAAATTCCCTCATTGTTTCTATTTTCGCCGTCAATACTGTACTCAATACTCTCTCTCTCTCTCTCTCTCTCTCTCTCTCTCTCTCTCTCTCTCTCTCTCTCTCTCTCTCTGACAGTTTCCGTAGTTAAACTACATTCTGTAACACAAAACAGAAATAGATGTGTATCTTGTGCACTCCTTACTAGTAAGACGTGCTCAAGACGCACAAATACTTCTCCATCTAGTTTTTTCCTTAACTAGGTTTGGCACGTCTTCAAGGTTTATGTTAAGTTCTTTCAAGTTTTTCTCCACTAACTTGAACCACGTTAATTGTGGTCTTCCACGTTTCTTCTTGCAGGCTTCTAAGGAATACTTTATTGCATGTGAGGCTGGTGTACGACTGTCAAGACGATATACATGACCCAACCATTTTAATCTCCGTAACTTGATAATTTTCGACCAAGATGTTTGACCAGTAAGATTATAAACCTGCTCATTTGTAATAACCGTAGGGTATTTTGCGTTCAACACAAACATTCTGAGTGCTCTGAGGTGGAACGAATATATACATTTACACATCGATTCTGTGAGTGTCCACAATTCTGAATTATAGAGGAAGATTGTGGAAAGGTATGTATCGAACGCTTTTATTTTGGTCGAGTAGGGGAGACGTTTGTGATAGAATGTATTGTGTGGTTGTGATGCTGCGTTAAGACGTTTACCTTTTCTGTTTCTTATATCTGTTTGAGTGCCAATGTAACTTCCAAGAAATTTGCAATCTTTCCATTCATGTTTACAGTTACTAATCACACATTCTTCAGTTTTGGTTTCGTTCAGTATCAGCCCCTTATCGCGGAGAATTTTTGGTAGATGGTGTTTGAGATGTTGTACCTCTGCATAATTTGATGTTCCAAGGGAGATATCATCTCCGTATTGGAGATTGATAGTGAATTGTTGTTTGATGGGCTGTTGATGATAATCATGTACGGTGATGTGACTCGCACAGTTAGCACGTGATGGTAGGGCGTAGTCGTGTTCAGTGATGTTAGATGTGGTATTGTAGTATCGACTGAGTGTTTTGGGGAGATAGAAGATAAATTCTGTTGCAGAGCTACAATCACCTTGAGGTGCTCCTGTGCCGGTAATAAAGAAATCACTATATTCATTTCCACAACGAACAGCAAGTTTTACGTTTAGAAGAAGTTGAATAATGTGCAGTTCTTCTTCAAGTACTATGTTACTTAAATCTTCGATAGTTTCCTTCGATTGATAGTGTCGAAAGCTTTACTCATATCCAACAGAATAAGGTAAAGCTGTTCGTTTTTTGATGTAATCGTTCTTTCAACTGCAAGTTTGATCGCGAATACGTGTTCTGTAGTTGAACGACCTGATCTGTATGCAGCTTGTGAATAAGGGAGTTCTTGTTCAATCCTATTATTAAGTCTGGACATCATAATTATTGCGAGAATCTTACGTAATGTTGCCAGTAGAATAATGGGTCTTAAATTGCCCAACTGGAGCTTTTGTTATTCTTCATTCGATTGACTGTTTTCGTGACTTCTTCTACAGAGAAGGGTATCTGCATTGCTTCAGGTTGAATTTTACGAAAGTTTTCGGCATTTTTGAAAAATAATTTTTGAAAATGGTTGGAAATAATATTAGCCTGCTCCTTTTCGTCCGAGGTTAAGATGCCTTTACTATTCTTGATCAATAGTCGCTGTTTAGGTTTCGAGCGTTGTAGTTTCTTGACGACATGGAACATTTTTCTGGAATCGTTGGGTTCATTCTCTAGTTCTAAAATCGTATCTTCAATTCTTTGTTTCTATTCTGCTAAAATCTCCTCATGTATTGTTTTAAGGATGCGATTTCTCTCGACTTTTAAACGAATGTCGAGATTCTTCATTTTGAGTTGAATTCAGCATGTGCCTGATCTCTTTTTGATGTTGGGATAGTTCTTTGATTTTAGGATTTGTGTACTGTTGATTCTTATCTATGAATCCTACTGTTTGCTCAGCAGCTCTAGTAGTAGCATTAACGATGTTGTTCCATTGGTCTTGTAGTGACTCTATGAGTTGGTGGTTTGCAAGGTGTTGTGTAACCTTCTCTCTATATTTTTCTTGAGTGTCAGGATCTTGCATCGCTGGTATGTTGATTTTTTTCGACTTCGGTTCAGGTTTAGTTTTGGTGATATGTATTTTAGCATGTAACACAACAGGTTTATGATCAGATGTAATCCTCATGATTCTATGCGCTCTTGAATCGAATACTCTAATACCTGCATTTTTACGAATAGCAATCTAGTCAATTTGAAATCGGTAAGGGTTTTTCCTGTTGTTTTGTGGTTTTGCTGCCGATTCCCAAGAGACTTGTTGACTTGGTTTGTGGCGAAAGAAAGTGTTTGTAAGCTGAAGATTATGCATCTTACAGAATTCAATAAGTAAACGTCCGTTAATGTTCACATCATTACGAGAGTATTTACCGAGAACGTTCTTAAATTGTTCAATCTCGCCTGTGTTAGATAATCGTGTAAGAGCGTTGAAATCTCCACCGATTATAAGCGGGTATCTCTTACTACATTTGTTGATAACGGCAGTAAACTTGTTGTAGAAGTCATCAGTACCTTGTAGATTTTTGTCTGTTTCATCCTCGGTTGGTGCATAGACACTTATCGCGTTTACTCTAACGTTGTTACTAAGCTTCACTTCGGCTAAGCAGATTCGTTCTGATATTGCTTCGAAACTTACTTTTGTGTTTTCACAAACCAACAACGCTACGCCTTTCCACGACTTGGTCTTGTGTCCGGAGTTATATAAGATTAACTTTTTCCTATCGCTGGATGTTATATCAATCTGTTCATTCTTCTGCATTTTCGTTTCTTGCAGAAGCATAAAGCAAAAGTCATTTTCGAAAAAGTCATCTGCAAGAAGTTTTCGTTTTGCTTCTCCGTTCAAACCTTGAACATTCAATGTTGTTATTCACTTGACCTGTCTTTTCTTCGGTTTCATTTTATTGATTTTGTGCTTCTGAAACGATGTTTGCGGCATAGAAACAAGAGTTTTAATTCTGTTCCTATCTTAAGGCGCTACCCAAACAGCCGGCCGCCATATTGAAAACATTCAATCAAATTCTTACGGGTCTTTTAATGTCAAATACCTTTTCTAGGGTCCCGTTGTTTTACTGTGCAATTACTGAGTAACACAAATTCAACTACTAACTTATTTATAAAGTTTCCCAAACTGCCGCTAGAGTTGACCGATGCCATTTTTTCATAATTTTTCAAAAGTGAATCCCGGATAGCATGCATAGCCTTTCCGTCAATGTTCCCGTGTCTATTGCTCGCTTAAACGTAATAGCTAATCTGGACCAGACAGTCATCTTTGTTTTTCAAACGGGCTTTAGCCTTGCGATACTCCTAATTAAATGTTACAGGGGCATTAGCCTTCGATCCCCGTGTATCCAAACGAGCTTTAGCCTTTCAATCCCCGTGGTGTATTTAACTGCCCTTAGCATAGCATACGGTAAAGGAAAGCTTGCTCCAACGGGAGACAAGTATGCTTTTGCTCCCCTCTCTTACGGCCGCAATGAAGTCAAATTTGCTTTGTAGGCTCCCGTTGTACTTTACTGTACAAGTTCTGAGAAAACACAAATTTAACTACTAGCCTATATATGTATATAAAGTTTCTCACACTATCGATACAGTTGACTGATGTGGACTTTTGATTTTTTTCAAAAATGAATCCCAGCCAGTATGTTCAGGCTAGCCGTCAATGTTCCTGTGGCTATTGCTCGCTTTACATTAAGGGCCAATATAGATCGGACGGTCACCTTTGGTTTTCAAACGGGCTTCAGACTTGCAATACCCCCAATGTAATTTTAAGGGGCATTAGCCTTCGATCCCCGTGCTGTATTCAAACGCGCTTTAGCCTTGCAATCGCCGCGGTGTAGTTAACTTCCCTTAGCATAGCATACGGTAAAGGAAAGCTTGCGGAAACGGGACACAAGTATACCTTTGCTCATGTCTCTTACTGCCGCATTGAATCAA
Organism: Morbakka virulenta; assembly: GCA_003991215.1. Taxonomy (NCBI): domain Eukaryota; kingdom Metazoa; phylum Cnidaria; class Cubozoa; order Carybdeida; family Carukiidae; genus Morbakka; species Morbakka virulenta. Next base: position 477,726 of record RDPX01000107.1, on the reverse strand, counting down.
ATTTGCTGTGTAGAGTCCCGTTGTGCTTTACTCCACCAGTTCTGAGAAAACACAAATTCAACTATTAGCCTATATATATATATATATATATATATATATATATATATATATATATCAATTTTCTCACACTATCGATAGAGTTGACTGATGTCGACTTGTGCTTTTGCCCAAAAATATATCACAGCCAGTATGCACAGTCTTTCCGTCAATGTTCCCGTGACTATTGCTCGCCTAAAATTAATGGCAAATATGGACAGGACGGTCATCTTTGGATTTCAAACGGGCTTTAGCTTTGCGTACAAACCTAATGTATTTTTAACGGGCATTACCCTTCGATCCGCGTGCTATTTTCAAACGGGTTTTAGCCTTGTAATACCCCTAATTTAATGTTACAGGGAATTGACTTTCGATACCCGTGCTGTATTCAAATTGGCTTTAGTATTACAATACCTCTGATGTAATTTTGAAGGGCATTAGCCTTCCGATCCCGGTGCTTTATTCAAACGGGCTTTAGCCTTGCAGTCCCCGTAATGTATTTAACTGCCTGTAGCAATGCATACGGCAATTCCAGGCTTGTTGCAACGGGAAACAAGTGTGGTTTTGCCTTCCCTCTTACGGCCGTATAGATGTCAAATTAGCTTTCTAGAGTATCGTTGTGCTTTACTGTGCAATTACCGAGAAAACACAACTTCATCTACTAGCCTATATATATAGTTTCTCACAGCATCGGTACAGTTCACTGTTGTGTACTTGTGATTTTCTTCAAAAACGTCATATGGGCCAGTATGTACAGGCTTGTTCTCAATGTTCCCGTAGCTATTACTTGCTTAAAATTAACGGGGAATATTGAACGGACCGTCATCTTTGGTTTTCAAACGTGCCCTAGAATTGCAATACCCCAGATGTAATTTTGACGAGCATTAGCCTTCCGATCCCGGTGCTGTATTCAAACGGGCTTTAGCCTTGCAGTCCCCGTAATGTATTTAACTGCCTGTAGCAATGCATACGGCAATTCCAGGCTTGTTACAACGGGAAACAAGTGTGCTTTTGCCCTTCCCTCTTACGGCCGTATAGATGTCAAATTTGCTTTCTAGGGTCCCGTGGTGCTTTACTGTGCAATTACTGGGAAAACACAATTTCATCTACTAGCTTATATATATAGTTTCTCACACCATCGTTATAGTTGATAGATGTGAACTTGTGATTTTTTCAAAAATTTCATACGGGCCAGGATGCACAGGCTTGCCCTCAGTGTTCCCGTGGCTATTACTTGCTTATAATTAACAGGTAATATTGGACGGATGGTTTTCTTTTGTGTTAAGTCAACACGTTAATTTTCTTAAAACTTTTATGCACTTTTATTAGTGATATACCGATTTTCTTAATTGCTTTAATTCATCTATTATTTCTATTCCTCTATCTAATTTTTTATAGTTTACTTTATTTGTTGGTTGAAATTTGATCTGTTTCTCTCCTAATACCTACCTACAGGTTGAAGTTAACTTTCTTTTGTAACAACATCCTTTTTGTGGAAAGAGTAATTATTTTTTTTCTTTAACTGGCTGAATGGAAACTACTTTGCATTCCTTTCTTTTCTGTTAACGTTTCTGTGAGCTATGCAGATGAAAGCTTTTTGATAGGGTGAAAATAACTTGGCAAGCGACTATTTTAAAAAATGGAAAGGAGGACTGTTTCCAGCATTTTAATTATAAATATATCGAATATCCAAAGGTAATGATGAAATGTAGAAACAAACCTGTCTTTTCATTTTTGTTGTGTAAATATTACATAACAACAGCATTACTATCAATATATTAACAAAATTTTAATGTTCGTTATGCTTATTACATAAACAAGAGCTATGAAAACAAAAGTGATATCAGTTTGTAAAGTGTTTAAATGCTCTTTCATGTAAAAGAAGGTTCATAGTTACAAGTTGTACTGTACAATAATCGGTTTTAAAATATCAAGAAAGACAAAGAACAAAAATGTTGACAAAATTGGTACGTAAACAAAAAGAAACACAATAAAAAGTCATTTGCTAGTTAATATTTTAGGCATCAATATCACACAGGTAAAAGGGTGAAGATCTACAGACGGAAATTATTTGCAGAGTGCTCACAAGGATGGAAAATTGAGATGAGAACTCCATCACTAACAGAAAACATTGCGAGCATCACATTCATGTGTACCTCAGCTCTCGTTCAATGTCAGTAGAACGTGTCAACAGAAAGTACAAGGGCTAGAATTTTTAGGGTTGACCTCGGTCCCCAAAGGCAGCTCAGGAGCGAGAAGACTACCACAACACAAAAGAACTTGGGAAAATCTCATCTATGAGCACTCCAGCTCTCGTTCAAAGTGCGTGAGACTTTGGCCTCTTCTAACAAGACTATCCCAATGCCTTCTCTTCCTCTGAAAATAAAAACCATGCTGTAAATATTTCCTGTCCTATCCTAACGATAAGTCATTACGGCTAATTTTAATCAACTATACATTTTTTCTGTTACTGTATGGTTTCATGGTGCAGGCGTCTTCCTTGGTATGCATAACCTTTTAAGGGAGATATTGGCACATATTCTTAATTTGTATCCTGGGTCCCTCTTTCTCTTGAAGGTGAAAAGAACTAACTGATTTTCGTCTTTCTATATTCCATATATAGTGAAAATTTGAAGCTAAAATGTAAAAAAGAAAAGAAGAATATAAGTGCATGGAGAATGTAAAAAAGAAAAGAAGAATATAAGTGCATGGATAAGAAAATTCGTTTTGTAAAGTCGCAATCTTTGTTAGCTGTACAGCTGTCACTTCCTTGTTCAATTTTTAAAGGTTTTTAGATAGATTAATTTGGTCCTTGATTTATGATATGAATTATGAATTTGATCAAAATATACTCATTGGTGTAGGAATATTATAGTTACTTCTTGTTGTAGATTTATATATATATATATATATATATAAATGCCATTGTCACAAAAGTAGCACTAGGGGCTTACAATATGCAACTATTGTAGATTATTTTAAGTGATATTAGCTTTATGATTTAGCGTCAATTATTTTAACCATGATCTCACAGTCAGACAAAAAAACTCAAGCAATCTAAAGAATAGCCAGGAAAGGAAACGGTTTACATGTACACTGAATGGTTTACAGTGATTCTCACAAACACAGACATGCAGAACGAAATCCACAACTACAACATTCGCTATTGGAAATTAAGCTGATGAAACAACCTGAGACATGGCTGGAAACTCTAAGTATTTTACTGGAAGAGAAAAGACAGTATAAAAAAGGATAACAAAACAAATAAATGCTAAAATACTACTGGTATGAATGTAAATAAATAAGAAATAAAGCCTGTTACGAAGAGGGAATAAAATAGGCAATAAATAGGCACACCATTAAAGAAAAAGAAGAAAGCAAAAGATGGTATACATCCGAATAAAGGAGCAAAAGGCTGGTATCTTTAGAGACTGAACTTACTTAATTAAGTGCAGGTTGTGTAAAGAGGACTTCTCTGCTATATCACACACAAATGACGTAATCCAGAAAGTTTACATTACAAAATGTCTGGGAACTAATCTCAATATCACCAATAAGCACAGCTGTGGAAATAACCCTGATATAAGGACCAGGAAGCCTTAGGAACTTAAACAACCCTACTCAACGATGCATACCTTCAGGCTCCCTCTGACCCCAAGGAATAGTTCCTATTAGGGTTTCAGCTACTAGTTAAATAATGAAGCTGTGGCAACAGTACAGTTAATGACTATCAGGGCGGAAGGGTCTTTTTCTGGTTAGTTGCTCGGTAGAAACAATGGTGAGGGAGAAGATGTCTTTTTTGGGCAACGGATCAACATACCCACTACTTTTAATATGTTACTGTGAAACTGGAAAGTAATGGCTAGCTACAATGTTTCTTTTTTCGTCTACATACTCAAAAAGCAGAACGAAACAATTGAAGATCAGATGTAAAGGTTGATGGTAAAATCGTCAGCCCAGAATCTCTCCAAATGATGACTGGGAAAAAAAAGATGATATCACGCGCCAGTACCACTACATAAAACGATGTGTATGAATCAAAGCGTTTAGCATGTACATACACCGATATTAGAATTGTAAAAAACACAAAGATGCGTCTAAGAAACACCATGAAATTTACAACATGGAACGTTCGAAGCATAAACACAGGGTGATTGGTCATCAATAAAGGACAGCATTATGACATCAGCAATATTGGCATTGTAGAATACAGGTGGTGTGGTAAGGGACATTTTCGAACAGACTAAATTGGTACTTTGATATTCTCAGGGGGAGACACAACAGGGTAAGGTTGTATTAGAGTTTACCTAACAGAACCTTTTACAAGGTCTTTTTGGGTTGTATAATCCTTTGAGTGGTACAGTGCTAACAGTAAACTTACAAGGTCGACTAAAACACACTGATTGTGCAGATATATGCTGTATCAATTACAGCATCAAATGAAGTTCTTGAGCGTTGTTATGAAAGTGTTCAACAAGTTTCTAGATAAGATCTCAGCAAAGGAAAGTTTGATTTTGATGGCTAATTTATACACGAGGATTTGGGAGGGTTAAGACCCAGAGGAGCATATTCCAATACGCTAATATCGTTTGGCAACCAGAAATGAAAGAGGATATCACTTGACGGTATTAAATGAAGCGATTTTTTGCAACACTTTGCTTTGACACCACAAGCGAAGACTGTAGACATGGACGTCACCAGGCGGAAGAACACAAAATAAATTTGATCACATTCTAGTTTGCAATGATTCAATATCAAGTGTAAAAAACACTCATACATTTAGAGGGCTGTTGATATAGACTGTGATTCAGTTCATCATTTACTATGTATGAACTTTTGCTTCAAAGTGAAAAATAGAAAGAAGCCTGCAACCGTACACAGCAGAAAAAAAACAGATTCGAAATGCTAGCGACGATTTCTGAAGAGATACCACAAAATGAGATATGGAAAAAACATAAGAATTAACAACTACTGGAGCAAAAACACATTTTCCAAATACGAAAGCAAAACATCCAGCTGAATGTCAAACAAAACCTTAGAACTCATAGAAGAGAGGACAAATACGAAGTCCAGGTGGATCTCTGTTGCTAGTTTTGACTATCACAAGACCACAATAGTAATTCGAACAAAATTCAAAAGAGATAAAAAGGATCGGCTATTACATCTACAAGAAAAGTACATTTAAAAATCAAATCCCAGAGTCGGTAATACAAATGCTATATACATGAAGATAAAAAATGTCACCTAAAAATTTACACCAAGACTGAATGTTATCAAGGACAAAGAAGGGAAACCCTTAACTAAAGTGGAAAAAATTATAAGTTGATAATCTTATTGAAACTGATGTAAGAATAATTCAATTAAATGAAGTAGGAGTGTTGCCTCCACTTCCAACAGAGGTACCACAAGCAATGACTAACTCGCTACCTAACTCGAAGAAAATGTCCGGGTTGTGACGAAATTCCAAAAGTACTACTTCTTTTATGAGTAGAAGCAGCCATCTGCCTAAAACATCAACTGTGACTAAAGATTAGGGGGACGGCTGAATGGCCTATTAATTGGCGCCGAGCACCGGTTGAACTAACACAAAAAAACGAAAACTCACAGGTCAATATTTCTAATCTACCATGCAAGTAAGATAATGTTGAAAAATAATTTTGGGAGAATGATAAATATTAGAATGGGGAGATTTCTATACCTCAAAATGATTAGTTGAATGGATGGGGCACAACAGACCACATCTTCAAACTTATGATTCTTATGAATAAATGTTTAGAAATGCAAAAAGAACTATATATCGGCTTTGTAGATTAGTCAAAAGCTTTTAATAATGCAAGATATGAATAATTGTGCAATATTTTCAAAATGTCTGGTTTTCAGCTCATGTTGCAAAACCCACGAACGCGCTCTGTCAAGTTCAATAGTCTGCTGTGAAATTTAATTGTGATACAACAGACTGCTTCTCCATTATGAAAGGCCTTCGTCAGGGATGTATACTCTCCTCAACTCTTTTTAACATCTTAATGGAAAACATCAGGCAAGAAGTATTGAGAGACAGCAGTGTGCACGGTTTTATCTCATTGGCGTTGGTGGATGTCCTGTGAGTGATCAGCATTATGCAGGCGATGCATCAATGATGCCAACGTCAGAAACTGATTTAGATCATTATGTAAAATTAGAAAAGATCGCAGTGAGCACTTGGTTTGAAGATGAATGCAAAGAAGACTCAAGTGGTGCACATATCCAAAAACATCAAGGGGAAGAGGGACAATAAACAAATTTATGGATAAGCACTTGAAGAATTTGAACATGCTTATCTTTTTGCCAAAATAAGAATGTTTGCTGACAACAGTAAAGAAATTATAAATCATTCACTCATTGGTATGTCCGTACGACTAGACGAAACGCCAGGACATGGTCTTAACGTATTTTGTCATATTTATTAGTATCGTTTAGGAATTACCTTTTTAACAAATTAGGATGATCAATCAAGAAACTGATTTAGGCTTAAAAGTCAATGAAAACATAATATGTACCAATTGTTTGTTTGGCTCCTTTAAAAGCAAGTTTGTTTACTGCAAATATAAAAAACTTTGTTGTCTTAACACGGTCTTAATACCACCTCTAATTTTATATAGTATAATTACTTTATAAGAGCCCAAAGTACTAAATTGTTACAACTGGTCAGCTCTATGCAAAATTATCGTTACAGAATAAGGAATTTAGAGCATGGTAGTGGATATTGGATCGTAAGATATAATTGAAGGCACTGACAATGGCCAACAGATGCTGACTTGGCGCTCACAGAATCCTTTGAAGGCAATAAATATAATATATAGAAGTAACTATCGAATAGACTACAATTGCATTACGGCATTTGTTGCAAATTTGTGACACAATGTGGTTTATTTATTATTGACTTGAAGCTAAAAACTAATCTTGGTGGTCGATGAAGACAGGAAAAGAACTTGATTAAGAATTTGAGGCCATGAGAAGATAAAAATTTGAATCAAGAAATGAAGGATTTAAAGGAATGCCATGATAATATATATAAAAAAGAGATTACAAAACTTGTTTGAAGACAAAAAGATTAATAAATGTCTACTACAAGCAATTAGCAGATACCACTAATATTGCTGCTAAACCTAGGGATTTTTAAAAAGAAGTTGCTATGGCAAAATATGTGCAAACTTTGAAATAAGTAATAAATTTTGAAAATGAAATAAAAAGGTAAGGCCTATATCTAAAGCTGTTTTTTGTCTGGTTATTTGCCTCACCCACCAAAAGTTGATCAAGCTGAGAAATTTCTATTTCTTCATAGCAAACTAATAGAAATGAACAAGAATAGATGTTTGAAATACTTTAACAACAACATGGGTTTAGGGACAAATAAAAATCGTACAGTTGAAATATAATATAGTTTGAAAATTTTATTTAGGTTGCTTAATATGTAAAGTAAAAAAATTCTTTTTTCATCAAAAGTGAACACAATTTCTATACTTCTGATTTTTTTCATAAATGTTGTTTTTTTTCTCTGTATATCCATCCACTCAAAATTAAGTCAGTGTTTTTACGTTTTTCAGTTCTTTTCTCAGCACAACTTAGTACAACAAATATAGTAAATAAAAAATATAAGTAAAAAAGAGACGATATCACCAAACACAACCCAAATCATTTACAAGGAATAAATTAGTTTTTGTATGAATTTATCTATACAAAGGTAAACAAGTGTAAATAAAATTCACAATGTCTTTCTAGAGGATTATTATTAGAGTTGTTTTATAAAAGATGTTTTAATAATGAGCATTTCATGGTGCTTTTGTGTCAAATGGTTTTAGTATAAGTAAAAGTTGATCATTCTTATCAAGTAGGAACACATTGAAAATTTAATAATATCTATTTTGGGAAATGCAACTCCTAATGCTAAAATGTGAACCTATTTTCATTACCTTTAACAAGGAGTTTATGTTCCTACCTCTCTTTGTTCTTTGACAGTCTGTTTGTTTGTTTCTTTGTTTGCTTGAACGGATTTGAATGAAATTTTTAGTAGATGATGATAGACAAGAAAGAATAATATGGGTTGCATTGGTCGTACAGGATAGTTGTCTGCATCTGTCGTCTGCTCATTTGTTTACAAATTTTACTACTACAAATACAAGGTAAGTGTTATGATAGTTATTTTTCAGTATTATGTCAATTGTATTAGTCTTTTCTTTTTTCCTTAAGAACGTTATATTTACTTTATAGGTGTATCATGTTTTATGAAGGTTAAAGCCTAAAGTCAGTTCCAGACTACTCTTGTTTACGCCTACTAAAACTTAATATTAAAAAAGAAAATGGATTGTCTCCTGCGACCTCAAGTGTTCGACGTTGATCACACTCATACTGATGCTTCTAAACGCTGGATTCCTTTTCACAAAACATTTGAGCACTTTGTTGAGGTTATAGAGCCAGAATCAGGGACTACTCTAGATGCGCTCAAACTCAAAACACTAATAAACTATATCTCAGCTGAGGTGTATGAATTAATCGCCGAAGCAGCTTCAAAAAACGAAGCCATAAACATTCCAGCTGTCTCTTATGTCAAACCGAAGAATGAGGTATTTCCTAGTCATCTCCTAGCAACTTGGCGTCAGGATTCGAGTGAAAGTCTTGACAGCCACATGCAAGTGCTAAAATCTATGAGCAAGGACTGTAACGTCAAGGCTGTAGGTGCAGAACAAAACCGTAATGACTCTATCTGTGATGCCTTTATCAATGGACTACAGTCAAAATCACATTCGCCTTTGGCTGCTTGAAAATGCTACACTAATACTGCAGACAGCATATGGCTAAGCAAGAGTGCTTGAAAGTGCTCAGAAGCAGTGCGCTTATCAGACATCTCCTTTTACAATAAATACAGCTGTCAGCAAACCATCAATTGCCGAACCAGAAGGGATGTTACTACCCTCTACTGACACTAGTTTGAGCTGTAATAGTAGTCAAGCTGCGGGGGAACCAAGGAGTATGACATTACTTTTGAGGAAATCCCAGATACCCAAGACGTAAATGTCCTGCCAAAGATGCCACCTGTTACCACTTTCAAAAGGAGGGGCATTTCTCCAAGGTGTGCAGGTCAACAGCAAGTAATACTTCATCTGTTCTTACGTCCACACTAGCATCCATCACCGGTCCTACAGGTCCTGACTGTCTGAAGCGTGCCCTTGCAAATTGTGAAGTGAATAATCACAAAACTTTAGTTCTACTGGACACTAGAAGCTCTGATAGCCATTTTGATCTACAACTAGCCAAAAGATTGCACTTACAAGTCACGCCATGCAAAAGTGAAGTCAAAATGGCTTACAGCTCTCTGTGTAAAAAATCTGAAGGAGTATGCCATGTCACAATAAGCTTGCTAGGTAACAAGTATAATCAAGTCAAGCTATTCGTGATGAAATCATTGTTTGCACTTATATTGCTTGGTCAGGATTTTCCAGTAGAGTATCCATCTTTCACACCCATATAAAGGTAAAGGCATGAGGCATTGGTCGTACAAAAAACTAAAAAAACTCAACTAGTGATCCAATGCATATAGTTTTGGTTTTTGTTGATGTTGATCAAAAAACCCATTTCTCTTTGCAAGGTTGTTGTATGCTGTTAACACGATCAAAATGCTCCATTGATCGTGAAATGAGTTATAGGTAAACCATGTCCATGGTTAAATATGGACATCAAAAAACAAATGAACATTAGAGATCAATTATATCGAAAATGGAAGAGAACAAAATCACAATCAGACAAAAACTTGTATCAACAAAAGAGAAACATTGTGAACATCATGCTTCGTTCCGCAAAAATAAATTACAACAGANAACTAAAAAAACTCAACTAGTGATCCAATGCATATAGTTTTGGTTTTTGTTGATGTTGATCAAAAAACCCATTTCTCTTTGCAAGGTTGTTGTATGCTGTTAACACGATCAAAATGCTCCATTGATCGTGAAATGAGTTATAGGTAAACCATGTCCATGGTTAAATATGGACATCAAAAAACAAATGAACATTAGAGATCAATTATATCGAAAATGGAAGAGAACAAAATCACAATCAGACAAAAACTTGTATCAACAAAAGAGAAACATTGTGAACATCATGCTTCGTTCCGCAAAAATAAATTACAACAGAGATCTTTTAAAAGAAAATGCAAATGACTGTAATAAATTCTGGAAATGTTTAAAGAACATATTTCCCTGTAAATCCAAGCAGAAATCAAATTTACCAACTTTCACAATCGATGAGAACCAGTCAAATGATACAGATATCGCCAATGGATTCTGCTCCTATTTCTCAACCATCGTTAAAAACAAAAAATAACAATCGTTTAAACTTTGTGATTTTGCCTGGCAAAAGCAATCCGGAATACGTAAACGATTAAACAGTAATTTTAACTTTCAATATGTTTCTAAAGTTGAAATTGAAAACCAATTAAAGAATTTAAAAAGAAAGAAAGCTCCCGGTAATGATGGTTTGCCAGCCTGCATGATAAAGAACGCAGCTTCCGTGATATCATGACCACTAAGCTATCTGATAAACCTTCGCTGAAAACTGGTATAATACCGAATGATTGGAAGTAAGCTCGGGTAACCCCGATTCACAAATCCGGTGGTCGAAATTAATTCGAAAACTACAGGCCAAAATTCGTCCTTTCGATCCTGTCCAAATTCCTCGAGAAAGCCGTTCACAAACAACTGATGTGACATCTCGAATATGAAAACCTTCCTTCACCATCACAATACGGTTTTCTCCCTGGAAGATCTACTCAGCTTGCTTCTACAGACTTTCTCGATTCCATCAGATGTGGCGTGGACAAAGGGAATATTGTTGGCGCCATCTTCATCGACCTTAGTAAGGCTTATGACACTTTGAGTCATTCAAAACTAATTACAAAGCTAACTGCATATGGCATTAATGAAATTGAACTTATGTGGTTCACAGACTACCTATTTCATAGAACCATCACAGTATCTTTTAACGACGTCTTATCCAACACAGAAAATTTATGTACCAGGGTGCCACAAGGGACCATACTAGGACCCTTACTGTTTCTGATTTTCTTCAATGATATTCATGACTGCATAAATAATGCGAAAATTATAAAATATGCAGATGATACAGTGTTGTTTTACCAAGCTAAAACATTGCGTGAAGTTAAAGAAAAACAGAAGACATTGAGAGTCTCGCTAAGTGGTTTGAAGAAAATGAATTAATCATAAACTTTAAAAAGGGAAAATCCGAGGCTATGATATTTGGTACGTCGCAAAAGCTGTCGAAAATTAAAGAAACCCTGAAGATACTCTACAGAGGAACAACAATTAATGCAACAAGTGAATACAAGTATCTCGGTGTTCCAATTGATGGCACTTTAAACCTGAACAGTCATTTTGATAGTGTCTTCCGGAAGTCAGCTAACCGTCTCAAGCTACTTGGTAAATTAAGGCCTCAACTTGACTTAAAATCTGCAAAAGCCATTTACAATTCAATGGTGGTATTTACTCTTACCTATTGTAGTGTTATTCAAGCTAACTTTAGTTCGACAAAACTGAAGTCGTTACAAATGCTGAAAAGTCGTGCTTCAAAGATTATCTCCGAAAACAAAAAAAACTGTACTGTTGAATTACCATGCCTTCAAAACGTAACAAAACGTCGTCTCTGTTACTTCGTTCGTAAGTGCATGGTTAAAGATATATGTGATCAGTTTGGTGAATATTATCAACTCATTCAGCACAATCACGGTACACGTAATAACAATCTTTCCTTGAGACTACTAAAAATGAGGACATAATATGGAAAAAGAGCAGTTTCGTTTACTGGCGCGAAAATTTACAATGAGCTACCAATGGATGTGAGAAAGATAATTTTTTTTAATTCTTTTAAGTTATCAGTTAAACAATTTTATAGTTAATCAATTTTTATTTTTAAATTCTTTTAAAGTAGTTTTTATCTTAATTTTACAGGACGCACATTGATAACAGCAAATCTTTTGTTGAAGAGTTTTATCCTGCATAAAGATTCATTATAAATAAATAAATAAACAAACAAACAGAATTTACAGACCAATAGGGGAGTCACTAAATATAAGATCATTATCATTAAACTAGTCCTAGGATGTTGTACTTTTCTTGTCGAAAACATCTTATGCTGCTTGCTGAAGGAGATGCTTAAAATCTTCCCACCCTTCTGTGGATTCTGGTAGTTTCTCATTGAGAAACTACATGACCTGCTTTCATGACCTCTTTTTTTAGTAGCTTAAGATAGAAATCGCGCACAGTCTAATTATCGAAGAATCCATTGCTGGGTATTCTGAATTGTAAGAATCGAGGGACGATGTCTGAATCCTTGCACTTCATTAGAAAGTCAATGCGGAGGGTGTTGTGCTATAGAATTCTGGTATTGTAGAAACGCTCTCCATTTCTGAATTCCTCGTGCAGGAAGGCAATATGAGAGGTACATTGTGGATACCAGTGTAATTGAGATAATAAATTGAGCACACAATAATTCTGGTGAAATTTTTCGCTACTTGCTATCATTTTCTAACCTAAAATGAAATAAAATAATGTTATAATTTACAGTCATTTGATTTCATCATATGCAAGCAACACAAACTTGTCCCAGATGTTGTTTTGTGAATAGACTTTACTACTATCACTAAAAGAATGATTCATACATATGAAAAAAAACATGCATTTGTCCCTCAAAGTTCCTGTTTATCTCACCTCATTTTCAGGTCGAGACAATAAAGCCTTGCTATTTTCAGTTGACATTCCATTTCCGACATTACATGCTATGGAACAAAGTACAATATGTGGATCAAGACCAAACAGTGATTAAATTGATTTGAAACTTACCGTAAAATTAAAAATTTTGAAAACCACAGGTGTGAGCAGCAATTATTTCAGAACCTTGTATGAGTTGCATTTTCAGTTTTTTGCAGACAAACCAATAGAATGAGTTACCAACTGTACAGAAATACAACTCTCGGAAATAGCTTACAAGAAAGCCTGGATGAGCTTATTCAGGTAATATGCTGAATATTTTAATGCCAAGGTTTTACTACATTTATTTTGGTAATTGCTTAATAAAATCAACGTGACCGGTTAGTCAACGGTTTCATACGTTGGGCCCAGGACTTTCATGGCTGTAGCCCTGCTGCTGCTACTATCACTACTATTATTACTACTACTACTACTACTACTATTACTACTACTGCTACTGTTACTACTACTGCTACTACTACTATTACTATTACTACTACTACTACTTCTATTACTACTACTGCTACTGTTACTATTACTGCTACTATTACTACTACTATCACTACTACTACTACTATTACTATTACTACTTCTATTACTACTGCTACTGCTGCTACTGTTACTTCTACTGCTACTATTACTACTACTATTACTACTACTACTATTACTACTAGTACTAGTACTACTACTATTACTACTACCACTACTATTACTTCTACTACTACTACTATTACTACTACTACTACTACTACTGCTACTGTTACTACTACTGCTACTATTACTATTACTACTACTACTTCTATTACTACTATTATTACTACTACTGTTACTACTACTACTGTTACTACTACTACTACTACTATTACTATTACTATAACTACCACTACTACTGTTACTATTACTACCTACCAACTACTACTACTATGACAACTATTATTATTACTACTATCACTGCTACTTTGTCAATGTTTTGTTTTGGTTTTTTTCAGTATCCATACTCATTGCTTCCTTTTCTTCATGTTGTGCCCCATTTCTACTCAGAACATGATCATAAGTCTCAATTTTGATTATGTATCTTCTCTGACATTTCAGTCGCCATATGTTTGGGATTCTGAGTGGTGTAAGTGGTATTTGTGAGTATTTTGTGGAATAGTATGTGGTATAAATGTTATGAGTGTGTACATTTGTGGATAATAAGTGGTCATTTATATGAACATATATGAAAATCATGTTACATAAGTATTGTTTATGTGTATGTTTGGGGATAATAGGTGACATAAATACAGTTAACATTTACATTTAGTTTAGAAGTGACACAAGTGCTATGAATATGTAAGTAATGTAAATGTGTATATTTCATTGGGGGAGTAATAAATGGTATTAGTACTATAATTGTGTATGTTTAGGAAGTAAGTGCCATAAGTGTTGTATCTGAGTATTTTTGATGAGTATTATGTGGTCTTAGTGCTATGATTATGTACTTTTGGTATCATAAGTTGTACAAGTCCTACAAATGTGTACATTTAGGCTATAATAAGTGGCATATGTGCTGTAGATATGCATGTTGCCAGGTAATAAGTGGCATAAATTCCATAAATGTACACATTTGGAGGTAATATTTTAAAGTGCCTGTGAGTGTGTACTTTGAAGATAATGAGTGACACAAGTACTGTAAAAGTGTATATTTAGGGATAGTTAGGTGGTTATAAGTGAAATTTGTAATTTTGGATATGATAAGAACTTTGGTGATTTTATGTGGAGCTTTAAAATTTGATGCAGTTTTTTGTCATTAAAAATAAGAGTAATGAAAATTATATTACTTGTAATTTACCAAGAGGTTTTATGCTTATGTAATATCTGTTCGTCCATATGCATCAAGGGAAGCACATGACAAAATTAATCTGTGTTTTTAAATGTTTTTGTTGGAAAGTAAGCCAAATAAAATACATTTAAATAAACAGTTTTGGATTTTTATTTGTGTTCCCAATAACTGACTGATCTAAAAATAGGATTGGTGAATTAAGTCAACATTTTACTTTTCAAAATTTTGTACAGAAGTCTAATCAACCATCACAAATAAGAATAAGGAAAAAGAAAAAAAATCAGATTGTGTAGCTACACCTAGATTTTTAATCCACTGTGAATTTTATTTCAACATAACTTTAAAACTATTTCCACACAATGTAATTATTTGCTCTGGCTCGTGTGTGGTCTAAACAGCTATTTATAGCCTTATACACCTTCAAACAGGCCCAGAAAATGTGTACTTTTTTTCATTTCATCCATGTTCATGGAATCTTAAACTTTATAGATGCCACCGTAGCATAGAATTGTGTATCTATTCACTATTTGATTTTTTTGTTTATTTGCAGTCACAACAAATTACTCCTCAGCTGGCATTGCAAGCATTGCTCCAATTTGACAAGGCAATTAATCATGCTTTGGCAACCAGAGTCAAAAACAGAATTAACTTTAAGGTATGGAGCATTTTTTTACACTAAACTATGAAGATGTATAAAATATGTTATAAATGTTTATAGAAGGGTGAAAAGTATATGTACCTAGCTGGGTTTGAGCCAGCCATTATGACTGTCATGGCCATATCCTGTACCAACTGACTTATCCTTGCTGCAGGCCTAATTAGATCATTTTTACAACCATATCTTTCATTTGAATGTCATTTTATTTCCTTACACCCTTATCATTTGACATCATATCCCAATCATCCATATGATGCTGAGCCTTCCACATAATGACAACTCCCTCCTAATGCCAGATTAATTTAGCCCAACAAACATGGAGGGCAAATTTATATGTAGAGTAATGTAGGGAAAGGCAAGGGTACTTCAGGGGTTGTTGTGACACCAGTCAAATTGCCCTATTTTTTATTCATAATGATAACATTTTCTTTTAGGATAGTCATTAATGTTTACTTTTGCACAGAAATATAGGAACAACTAGAAGAGTCATTGTTCTGTCCTTAATTATACACAGCTTTTCAATGTTAGTCATCTAAAAGTCTATTTCACATTTTGGATGATAAATTTGTTTATATGATGACATTTCAAAATAGGCTATGTTTGTTTGTTCAGAAGACCATTTGAGTTGGTTCTTGAAATCACCTCTTTCTCATGAAAAGCAAAGATTCCATTTCTTCATTCCATATTCATAAGGTTGGCTTCTCTTTCAATTGGCAATTTTGAAGTGTATAGTTTCTTACTCCCATTGAATTTGCAGATGTATTTCAATGATCCTGAATCATTTTGTTAGTTACTTGGCCAGAAAGCTTATTATGCTTGTTATATCACATTTTTAACTCACCTTCACATGCTCTGTAGTAGAACAATTTTTGTGTCAGTAGTTTCTACATCAGCTTTGTAGATAATGCATGTGGATAGGTATTTGCTGTCCAATGGCCTGTTTGTTCTTTTAGTTACATGCTCTTTTTTCCTCCCTACTAGACACATTGCACACTTTTGTGTTATGTTGCTTGTTGTGTGCCATGTCTTGGAACCATATAGCAGAACAGACTTCACATTCAAATTGAAGATGTCTGATTCTGGACTTCACCTCGAAGCTGTCTGACATTTGTCCTGCTTGTACAATCCTGTATCTCATGTCTTCGTAGATGCATTGGATCAGTGAGATGATTTTCTCAGGAACTCCATAGTATCTAAGCAATTTCCAGAGTGTCTCTCTGTTCACACTCCTTCTCATAGGATATAAAGTTTATGTACAGAGGTGAGTTCCATTCTAGTGGCTGTTCTACTATGATACATGGACTGGTGACCTGGTCCACACAGGATCCATTCTGATGAAAGCCTGCTTGTTGATCTTGGGGCTTAGCATCAAACACCATTTTCATTCTCACTGATAAGATTCTGTTGAGGACCTTCCCCGGCACTGAGAGGAGTATGATACCCCAATAGTTGTTACAGCCCCAGAGGTCACCCTTCTTTGGCAGCGTGATGATGTTTCCTTCCTTCCACTCTGCTAGTACCTCTTCCTTATCCCAGATCTTACTGAAGAGGCTGTGTAATATTTGACAGCAGTCTCATTTTCAGCTCCGATAGCCTCTGCTGGGATTGTGTTTGGCCCTGCTGCTCTACTATTCCTTAATTTATTGATGGCCAGCCTGATCTTCTCTTTGGAGAGCTTTTCACAGTTAATGGAAAGTTCTTTGCCAGCTGGTGGAATGTCTGGTGGTTCCTCTGGGTGGGGTGGTTCAATAGCTCCCTGAAGTGCTCTGCTCATCATTAAAGTTGTTCCTCTGTAGTTGTCAGTGGTTTTCTATTTTTATCCTTAACAGGCTTGTATGTCTGTTGGTACTTGCCAACTAGCCTCTTAAAACTAAGTACAACTTTAATATTTCCCTGTCCTGCAGCTTCTTCTGCTTGTCTGGGTAGATCCTGAACACAGTCATGCTTACCCTTCTTTAAGCTTCTCTTCATCTCCTTATTTGTTTCAGTGTATTTGTGCTTTTGCCAATGTTGATCTTGTTCAACTCAAATTCACTGCAGCCTTTTTTTCTTTCCTCACTTTCAGTTTTCAGATTGTTTCTGTGGAGATCTACTCTTTGTGCTGTGTTTTCTTCTTTTTTCTGTGTTTCTTACTGTACTCCCATTGTGTCTCTATGCTTGTATCTTTGTCCTCTATAAGATCTTGTAATGCCTGAAACCTGTTGGTTTGGCTGACTTTGAAGGCCTCTTGAGTGACCTTACTTCTGAGCAATCCCACATTATATTTTGTTTGTGTGTTGCTTTTAGTTTTGTGTTTCTTCAGACGGAGTCTCAGTGTTGTTACTAAGAGATGGTGGTCTGAGGACACGTTGGCACCTCTCAATACCTGTACATCTTGCATTGATCTTCTAAATTTCTGACCTTTGCAGGTATGGTCTATCTGATTTTCAGTCACATGATCCAGTGAGCCCCAAGTAGCTTTGATGCGTTTGTTTGAAAAAATACTTCCTCCTATTACCAGTTGGTTCAACACACATTGGTCTGCAAATCTCTGCCCGTTTTATTCATTTGCCTTTATCCCTGTGTCCCCATGGTACTCCCATATCCAGTGTTGTCTGATCCTATCTTGGCATCCACCATCAGAAATGTTATGCCCTGGCCTCTTTTCCAGGGTATCACTGTCTGTAACTGATGGTAAAACTCGTCTGTCTTCTCTTCCACATCGTTTGTTGGAGCATAACATTTTATTGTGTTTAGTCTGATATTTTTTCCCTGATGGTGCACTGGGCTGTAATTATTTGGGAGTTTACAGGTTCCTATCTGATGAGTGCACACTGTGCTAGCATCAGGGCCACACCTTCAGTGTGAGGGGTTTCTTCCTCTGTGTTCCCCAAGTATAGTATCTGCTCTCCAGATGTAAGCCTCAGCTGACCTGTCTGTAGCCACCTGTTTCACTCAGACCCAACACTCCGATTTTATACCTTTTCATTTCTCTTGCTACCTGAAAAGATCTTCCTGTTTCATACATAGTCCTGATGTTCCAAGTGGCTATTCTCGTTTTTGCCTTAGGCATCAGAAGGGTAAACAGCCTTCCAGCTTCCACTTGGCTTTCACAATGATGCATCATGTGTTGCTGAGATTGAGTCCCTTCCCTTTGGCAAATGTGTTGGTTTGTTTTCGTCTATCCTTCTGTAACTTCTGTTTTTTTACAAGGTGGGGCTGCTGACCCCATGCCCAACCTTCCTCCTTTATTCAGGCTTAGGACTGGCTGTGTTATCCAAAAATATCACAGGCAGAATTAGATTGATAGGTAGATGTGGTAAAATAATCTCATTCCTATCAAAATTGGGTTTT
>RDPX01000107.1:449086-456586 GCA_003991215.1 Morbakka virulenta | reverse complement strand
TGTGTGGGCCGCAATCCCCTCCAAAAACGGCGCCAAAATTGTGATCTATGTATGACTGGAAAAGTGATTACTGTAAAAGTCAAAACGATATTTTAGAGAAAATAATTTGGTACAATATACCTTAAATTACCGGTATGGTTGTGTATGAGTGCCGGTTGGGTGCCAGATACGTAGGCGGTATGTCCTTGAGGCTGATAGATAACATTAAACAGCATGTACGCAGCTTTTTAAAGAAAAACCCTGTGTTTGTCTAGTTCAGCCAGAAAGCCATTGCTAAGGTACAAGCAAATTTGTGAATTCTGATTCTGCTATAGCACAGCGTTTGCTGGAAAATCTCGAATGCAGTGAAAATTTCGAGATTAATCAATTCAAAATAATTGGATGAGATAGATCTACCTAGCATTTAAGAACATTAGAGGCAATTCACCTTCAATTTTCATCACCTCCTCATTACAAACATGAAGAATTAGTTTATAGATTACAGTTATAAGGCAGCCAGTCAACAAAAGTGACGGGCTTTCCTGAACCTATTTCAAAAAATTGGCGAGCCTCGATATTCTCCTTGTTTTCAGTATTGAACAAAAAACACACTTGCTTTCAGTTTTCTTATTCTGCCCCTTTGTTACAGTCGAGTGCCAGCGAAATAGCAATAGACCAAAATGAAAATAGCTATCGAAAAATGAAAGTTATTGTAATAGCGATTTTTAAGTTTTGTACCATTTATCCTTTGTTTGAAACTCCGAGTATTGAGATTGATGACGTGCCCATATGCAACTATGCAACGCTCAATGCACTTGCTGTGGTTTGAACACTGTAGCCCACAATAATGTCTGACCTCTAAATGTGTGCATGCCTGGCAATGTCTTAAACAATTGTGATAATGACAGGTGATTGGGGGGGGGGGATCATTTTATGGAACGAGCACATTCCAAGCCGCACTGATAAGCTGATGAGCAGCGAAAGAAATGTCTAAATGTCAGCAGATTTAATTATATATAAATTGAGTTGCTGAAGAAGTGTAATATCTTGTTTGATTCATTTTTATTAAGAGCAAAAAAATGCAATGCAACTGCCTTGTTTTACTATGCATAGAGCACATTTTATTGAATTGTGTATAGGTGCACGGGTTTTTACTGTAAAAGTCTTTGAAAGGATGAGTTGTATTTTCTTTGGTTTGTTTATTACCAATCAAGTAAATAAGCAAAAACTTGGTCAGTATGAGGAACAAATGAAAATTAATAAAACATCAAGTAATATGAAGCAATAAATAAACAACTTTTAAATTTGTAATGAAGTGATAATATAGTTGTTTATTTTTTGTGTTCTTTTTGTTTTTCGAAGGATCGGGAGTGGCAACAGAAGACTAGAACAATAAAATAAAATAAACGGCAGTAGAAGCAATAAACATGTATTGGATGTGATGTTATATTACATGGCGATGAGGCCAAGTGCCATACTGCAACGTATCGAATAAGCCGCAGGACGCTTGACTAGATTTCAATTTTTCAAACGGGGAGCTAAATTGTGACATTGCAGGAACAAATCTGCATGAAGAACATGAGCTGCTCAAACTTTATCTTGATCTGGATAATATGATAATATGAATAATAATAATAANATATATATATATATATATATATGTGTGTGTGTGTATAACTTAAAAGGGTTATATAAAACGTTTTGTGTGGGCCGCAATCCCCTCCAAAAACGGCGCCAAAATTGTGATCTATGTATGACTGGAAAAGTGATTACTGTAAAAGTCAAAACGATATTTTAGAGAAAATAATTTGGTACAATATACCTTAAATTACCGGTATGGTTGTGTATGAGTGCCGGTTGGGTGCCAGATACGTAGGCGGTATGTCCTTGAGGCTGATAGATAACATTAAACAGCATGTACGCAGCTTTTTAAAGAAAAACCCTGTGTTTGTCTAGTTCAGCCAGAAAGCCATTGCTAAGGTACAAGCAAATTTGTGAATTCTGATTCTGCTATAGCACAGCGTTTGCTGGAAAATCTCGAATGCAGTGAAAATTTCGAGATTAATCAATTCAAAATAATTGGATGAGATAGATCTACCTAGCATTTAAGAACATTAGAGGCAATTCACCTTCAATTTTCATCACCTCCTCATTACAAACATGAAGAATTAGTTTATAGATTACAGTTATAAGGCAGCCAGTCAACAAAAGTGACGGGCTTTCCTGAACCTATTTCAAAAAATTGGCGAGCCTCGATATTCTCCTTGTTTTCAGTATTGAACAAAAAACACACTTGCTTTCAGTTTTCTTATTCTGCCCCTTTGTTACAGTCGAGTGCCAGCGAAATAGCAATAGACCAAAATGAAAATAGCTATCGAAAAATGAAAGTTATTGTAATAGCGATTTTTAAGTTTTGTACCATTTATCCTTTGTTTGAAACTCCGAGTATTGAGATTGATGACGTGCCCATATGCAACTATGCAACGCTCAATGCACTTGCTGTGGTTTGAACACTGTAGCCCACAATAATGTCTGACCTCTAAATGTGTGCATGCCTGGCAATGTCTTAAACAATTGTGATAATGACAGGTGATTGGGGGGGGGGGATCATTTTATGGAACGAGCACATTCCAAGCCGCACTGATAAGCTGATGAGCAGCGAAAGAAATGTCTAAATGTCAGCAGATTTAATTATATATAAATTGAGTTGCTGAAGAAGTGTAATATCTTGTTTGATTCATTTTTATTAAGAGCAAAAAAATGCAATGCAACTGCCTTGTTTTACTATGCATAGAGCACATTTTATTGAATTGTGTATAGGTGCACGGGTTTTTACTGTAAAAGTCTTTGAAAGGATGAGTTGTATTTTCTTTGGTTTGTTTATTACCAATCAAGTAAATAAGCAAAAACTTGGTCAGTATGAGGAACAAATGAAAATTAATAAAACATCAAGTAATATGAAGCAATAAATAAACAACTTTTAAATTTGTAATGAAGTGATAATATAGTTGTTTATTTTTTGTGTTCTTTTTGTTTTTCGAAGGATCGGGAGTGGCAACAGAAGACTAGAACAATAAAATAAAATAAACGGCAGTAGAAGCAATAAACATGTATTGGATGTGATGTTATATTACATGGCGATGAGGCCAAGTGCCATACTGCAACGTATCGAATAAGCCGCAGGACGCTTGACTAGATTTCAATTTTTCAAACGGGGAGCTAAATTGTGACATTGCAGGAACAAATCTGCATGAAGAACATGAGCTGCTCAAACTTTATCTTGATCTGGATAATATGATAATATGAATAATAATAATAATAATAATAATAACGATGAGGATAATAATAAGAATATCATGCATTTAAGTTACTAATAGTAGACTGGCAACATCAACAAGACCCTTCGTATGCGCAATGGCATGTCACGTCCTTAGGTTTTTTATTTACATAAGAAATAGTTTTTGGTTTGGTAACTTTGGAGGATGTACGATTGTTTCACATTTGCTTTTGTGAATACCATAAAGTTATAGAAGTATGGGTGATCTTACAGTAAGCATCCTAAAAATGCAAGCGTGGAAAAAATTGTACATCTGTCTTTAATAATTTAAGAGATATAGGTGAAGAGTATGGATTTATCTTGCAGTGAGAGAGGCATAAACTAAATACAAGCGAGTAAGTTAACCACGGGAGGACAAAAATTTTAGTGTAAGCCTATAAGTATAATGCCATTCTGAATTGCCAATGTTATTTACAGAAAAAGACAAAGACATAGAATGATTCTTATTCTTCATTTGACTTTCTTAGTGCCTCTAGCCATTGGTTGACACAGTGTGCTTACTCGAAGTACACCAATTGTAAGACATAGGGATTGTGTAGTTTTGTTCTGGCATTTGTTGACTCAAAGATGTTTTTGCCTTTTTGAATGACATGCCCTGGGAAATTCGCATCTGACTTCCTGTCGTTTCTCGGCAATACGTCAGAAGTTTCCTTTTCAGATTGGTCAGTCTCGGAACAGCTTCGTATCCCAGATGCCTTATATAGGATATTCTTTTCACTGTACGGAAAACCAACAATCGCGGGTTTTTTTTAACTTTGCCGTTTGGTTACTGTTGGTCCAAGGCTCAAATTTATTGCCGAATATTTGCAAGAGCTGACTGAACATAACAATGCTGTATCCGATAGCGTGTATCAAATGTAATACTCTTGTTGGTCAAAATATTTCTATATTTTGCCCACGATATTGACATATTGACCTTCTGATATTTAACACATTACGTGACAATTATTAACCGAATAATTTTCCATGTTACAGTCTTTCGCCGGAAAAACGCTTAGACATGTTTAAAACTTTGTCAAGCAATTGAAATATTTACCTAAAGTGTTTACATTTTTATTCTATTCGGTAGGAAGCATGATCCTGAAGTTAAGGCTATTTGTTTGTACCAGTGCCTGTAAATCGGCAATGCAGTTGCAATGCCGATTTTCTGTGTTTTTGGACGAGCTCTGCGAACTCGTGTCTACTTGCTGCCACTTTTTTGGCTTGCACGATCAACAAAACTTAATTCATAAGCAATCTTCATCGATGGATTACGATGGTATTATTTTGTAGTCGCTGCAAATAAGTCATTTGTGAAAGTATTAAACATTTATTAAAATTGGCGGAATTGTTTTAACTATGACTATATTTTGTAATTCTTGATTAGTATATTTGAAGCCGTATTAACCATAGACATTCCCACTTTCCAGTCGCGCTTAACCATACCTGTAGGGTATTCTATCCAGAAAACTTCGAGTTTTTTCTTCAGTCTTTGAGGCAATGCCTGGACTGGAATTTGAGCTGTGATCTAACATGTTTCTAGTAACTTCATTCTTATTGCCATCTTGACGTTTTTGTCTGTAAATACTCCAAAAAATTCGCTAAACTTCGTCGTTGTCGTTGCTATTTCATGGTCGATAATACATTCATGGTCATTTGCGACCACATTTCCAAAAAATACCAATTCCGGTACATTTTCAATTACATTTTCTCTAACACTGACGAGAGTTTTCTTCTCTAGCACTCTTGAGCCATGATCATCGAATCTTTTCATTGCTAAATTAGAGCCCTTGTTTACTGTAAGAACTATCGTACTTCCGTCTTTATCTTTATTCTGGATAAAAAGGAATTGTGAGACATGCTATTGTTGGTCATCGCAACTACAGTAGACATTTGTACACACTTAGACAATTGTAAAGTTTTGATCTCATGCACATTGGTCAACATGTGTGTTTAGAGAATTTTTTGACCTCTTATCAACCCAGCCTTAAATGGTTTTTAGGATTGTTTATACGTAAAAAATTGCCCCCAATTGCCCACTGGATAGTAAGTGCTTAACGGCCTGCATTATCTACCAAGCGAAAGTCACCAGAAACGAAAACATGTTTATTACGGAGCATGCGAAGGAGAAATAAAACCGGTTACAACGATCACATTAAGTCACTCAGGTTAAGGAAATATGAAAATAACACTGAACTACCACATTTCTTTTGAATTTGAAAGTTATCGAATCGGATTATACCTCAGGCTGGAGTACCGTTATTAAAGCACCAGATTTTAAGTGTGGAACAAGAAGGTACAATAAAGTCTGTTGGAAAAACCAACAATAAGATCTCAACTTAAGGGATTTTTGAACAAGTCGTCACGGAAACAAATACTTGCTATTAAATTGGAAGTGACGCAAGGGAATTCAAAATGCAAAAGATGTTATTTCCGTATTTATTTAGCGGATTTTTTGTTTTATTTCATATTTTTTTCATCCACGTGTTGGTAAAGACCTACTTGTCTATTATCATTACAATACTCTGATCTGCTGCCATATGCTAATATGTTGTGCGGTAAGATTTCCAAATCATATATATAATTGTATGTGTATATATATGTATATATTATTTCAAATAATTCGGTATCACCATCAGGAGATCGCACCATAGATTCTGTGTTGACATACAACACCATGATTGCGTCAGTGATTTCTCTTGCGATTCCATAGCCATGGAGAATTTCTGCAAGTTTCCCTCTATAAACTGAATCAAAGGCCTTGGAGAAATCTACAAAAACCATGCATGCTTTTAGATTTCTAGCCTCTATGCCTTCCAATAGTCGCCTAACGGTGATGATTTGCCCTTGTCTGGAACGTTCTGGCCTGAAACTAATTTGAAAAAAAAAGTTATATGTTTCAGTTTTTGAATGTTTTGCTCATTCCATTAGGTAGAACGGAGAACAACAAAATACAGCTCGGAGATTTTCTAATTTTAGTTGAGAAAGCTTTGATTGTAACAAACACTACAACGGTGTTTAACTTTTACTTTCCTTTGTTAAATTGCGATTAGACAATAAGTTGATTTTGACAAAGCATTAGAAATATCCATATGGGCTCACAATGACGAAAAACACAACTCTGTGTTTTATGTACATTGGAAGGAATCAGATCAAATTTGGAATGGAAATCTAGGTTATGTCAACTCAAGAGGAAAATAAATTTGTATATGATGTCTTCAATTTTTTTTATAATTTTTTTTTTAGTTTTAACGTCATTTTCCCCTCAGTAATTAGAGCTCTGGCGGATAAGAGTATTTTCTGAGGGTGTCTTTCTTCTTTTCTAAGATCATATAAATAATGCCTCTTCCTCTTCCAAACAGTCGTGATAACACCATCACGGGAGGAAATTGGATAGTGTGGTGCATTAGTAAGGTACGGGTCAGTGTGAGTTTATTTCCTGTGGATGGGAATACTGCAAGAAATATCCTTCCTGGATGCCTTTTACTAGGACATCCTGGAAGGTTATTTACCTATTATTATTATTATTATTATTATTGATAATCTTTATACAGGATAATCATTTCAGTTCTATATACATATTTACAAAATATACATATTAAAAACTGTTCTACCAATGAGTCCTGTCCTGTGTACCTCCTCTTCTTTCTCCATTGTAAATATGTTGTTTGAATGTAGGTTGTTGATGTGCTCAAAGAAACCTTGTAGGTAATCTTTTTTTGATGATTGCAAAGACATCGTCGACGTACCTTTCCTATACAGCTGGGTGTTGGTCTGCCATTAATAATGCTGTTTATATATATTTTTAAATATTTCTATTTATTATACTTTTACTTATTGCGACCTATAATAACAAGATGGGTGAAGTAGACCTGCAAATTCTTCCTTTCTCATTGGTTCTGAAATTACCCTTTCTTTTTTTCCCATCATTGCTTATAAGTTCTGTACACTTTTTCATTGGTTCTGCCTCCTCAGTTTCATTAGACTTTGACGGTTGTTTGTGAGTCGCCCTCCTTCCAATATTACCAATCCCTTCCTTTAAACGCATCATAAGTTTCTGCACTTCTGCACCTACCCCTAAAAAATTAAGTTTTAAATTCCCTCATTGTTTCTATTTTCGCCGTCAATACTGTACTCAATACTCTCTCTCTCTCTCTCTCTCTCTCTCTCTCTCTCTCTCTCTCTCTTTCTCTCTCTCTCTTTCT
>RDPX01000107.1:434234-449061 GCA_003991215.1 Morbakka virulenta | reverse complement strand
TCTCTCTCTCTCTCTCTCTCTCTCTCTCTCTCTCTCTCTCTCTCTCTCTCTCTCTCTCTCTCTCTCTCTCTCTCTCTCTCTCTCTCTCTCTCTCTCTCTCTCTCTCTCTCTCTCTCTCTCTCTCTCTCTCTCTGCTTTAATAGGTTTTTTTATTTCTTGTGGTTCCAAATCCATCACATCCACCGATTCTTTTTAATTGCTCTGTTGGTTCCCTCTCTGACTCTACCCAATCTAAAGGTTTCTTGTCAAGCAACTTACCACAAACTACCTGCAATATTTATCGGTATTCAAATAGCAGTAATTAATGCAATTTATAATGACTCATGGCTCCTTTCTAGGCAGTCAGGGTGGACTTTTCATGCTTTCAGCCTGAAAAAAAAAAAAGGTAACACACTCTGCTACGAGTCTCTGGTTACAAAACCTAAATTTATTTTCTGGCTGGCTCCTACGTTTGAAAATCAATGTATAAAGCAATCAAAAGTAAACGAGAGGAAATAAAATTCGTAGAAAAAAGAAATAAAGTTATGCTACCAAACATCGCCAAAGACCGCAAGGCTAAAAAATTGATAAAGGTGTCAGATAATGCTGTGTTAATAATTAAGAAATAACGTCAAGAGCCATTAGATGTAACAGAAATAAATGAACTGATGTACGCAACTGCTACAGTTATAACTGAAAACAAAGGTGTCAGATTTAAAAAAACAAAGAAAGTTAAAGAGAAAAAAACCCTTCATGGAAAAAGAGGATTGAAAAAGAAATTACTAGAATGAGGGGCGATTTATCGATTCTCACAGAGTTAACGAAAGATAATGGAATTTATGAGAGAAAAAAGAAAAATCATGAGAAAATACACTATTAAGAAAGAGGAAGACATAGCTGCTGAGAAAGAAAAGTTAAAGCAGAAGACACAGACAAAGGTTCAAAAAAATAAGAAGATTCGAGAAAAGGAATAAACAGTATCGACAAAATAGAATGTTTAAATCTAGTCCCAAAGTATTTTACCGAGAACTAGGAAAAAAACAAATGGAAGTTAATAAGCCGCCAACTTTAAACGAAATTGAAACGTTTTTGGAAAACAGTTTAAGAAGATGATAAACATCATAATGAGGTTTCTGAATGGATAAGAATACAAGAAGAAATACATAAAAATTCACCAGAGCAACAATGGAAAGAGATAAAGTTACAGCAGCTCTTCGAAAGTCAAGTAACTGGAAATTGTAACTGGAAATTTTTGGTTGAAGAATTGCGAATCCCTACTCGAAGATCTAGCAAGGTGTTGTAATGAAATAGTAAGAGAGCCCGAAAAAAGCTCGACATAGTTAACACAAGGAATAACGTACTTATTGCCTAAAACACAAGAAACAAATAATTCAAAAAACTATAGACCAATCACATGCTTACCAACCGCATACAAAATATTAACATCGATTATTGGAGAGAGAACTTACAGCCATTTAGAAGAAAACAATTTACCACCAGCTGAACAGAAAGGATGTAGAAGAGGTTCGTATGGTTGCAAAGACCAATTTCTTATACAGAGAATGATTCTTGAAGATTGTAAAACTAAGAGAAAGAATTTGAGTACTGCCTGAATAGATTACAGAAATGCTTTTGACAGTGTTCATAATAGTTGGATTATTAAAGTAATGCAAATCTATAAAGTTTCACCAGAGCTAATCAAATATATGAATCACAGCTTGAATACATGGTAAACAACAATTATACTTAATTTCACCTCTGGTTGCATAACAACAAATCCCATTAAAATTAAAAATGGAATATTTCAAGGAGACTCTCATTATCTCCTCTCCTATTCTGCATATCTCTTGCACCTCTCAGCAATCTACTAAATCACACAGAATTTGGATACGAAAATAACAAGAGACGATTAAATCACCTATTCTACATGGACGATGCGAAACTATGCTGCAAGAATGATAATCAGTTAGAAGGACTTTTGAACACAGTAAAGATATTTAGTGATGACATTAAAATGTAATTTGGATTGGACAAATGTGCCAAAGCATCCTTTAACAGGGGAATACTGACAAATACATCAAGGTTAAAACTAGATGATATAACTATCATTCAAGAACTCGATCAAGAAGGCACATATAGATATTTAGGCATGGAGGAAGGCAATGGTATCAAACATGCAACAATGAAAGAAAGGGTCAGAAAAGAATACTATCGAAGAATTATGATCCTGAAAAGTGAGCTGAATTCATCCAATAAAATCACTGCCATTAACACTTTGGCAATCCCAGTGGCAACGTACAGTTTCAATGTAATTAACTGGTAAATGAAAGAAATCAGAAAAATGGATGCCAAGACGAGAAAGATAATGACAATACATAGAATGAATCATCCTAAAGTAGTTGTAGGAAGGATATTTCAGCCAAGAAAGGAAGGATGCAGAAGGTTGATTCAATTGGAATGTGCTTACAAAACAAGCACTAAAGGTTTAGAAATGTATCTAAAAGAAACAAAAGATAAGCTGTTGAAACAAGTATGCAAACATGAAAGCGACAAAAAGTTATATTCGATCCAAAAGGAGGCCAATAAGTTTGAAAAGGAAATGGGATTTGCAAATGGAGAGTACTGAAAATGAAAAAGCCATGGCAATTACAAAGAAAGTGAAATTTCTAAAAGAAACAGTAAAGAAAAAAATTATGATCAACATGAAAGAGAGATGGAAAGAGAAACCGCTACATGGACAGTACCCAGAGAGAATTGATAGAGCAGATGTTGACAAAGAATTGACCCATAAATGGTTACAAAGCTCAGGATTGAAAGCGGAGACAGAAGGTCTGGTGATAGCTTCACAAGATCAAAGTTTAGCAACACGATATATCAGCACAAAATTATTAAAATTGGAGCTTACCCGAAATGTAGATTATGCCATAAATTTGATGAAAGTGTGGAGCACATTATATCTGGCTGTCTTGTTCTAGCCAAAAAGGAATATTTAGAAAGACATGATAAGGCACTGGAGTATATTCACTGGAAGATTTGTAAACACTACCAGATTCGAGTCAGTAACAAATGGTATGAACATAAACCAACCAAAGTTGCTGAAGGAAATGATGTTACAGTATTATGGGATATGTCTATTAACACAGACAAAGAAATCAAAGCAAACAGGCCGGATATCATAATCAAGGATAAATCAAAGTTTTTGTACTTTAATTGATATGTCTGTACCATCAGAAAGAAATGTTGCGAGAAACGAGATTAAGAAGATTTGAAAATGCAAAGGTCTCGAAATGGAAATCAGCAAATTGTGGAGCACTAAAACGACTGTCATTCCAGTTGTAATAGGAGCTCTTGGACTTATTAGAAAAGGGATAAATCGATACATTGAACAAATACCTGGTAATATTAGAATCGAAGAACTGCAGAAAACGGTACTTCTTGGAACTGCACATTTACTAAGAAGAACTCTAGCTATAACTTAGCCCCAGCATCATAGGTTGATCCCAGCATATTCAAGGGGCTGAAGTACACAAACGTTGTAAAGCATTTTTATAATAATAATAACAATAATAATAATAATAATAATAATAATAATAATAATAATAATTTGTCCTGGGTATTGACATTAAACTGCATCCGGTTGTGGAGTTTCGACGTGGGCGAATGAGGTTACCCTTTGCCACAACTACCTCCAGGTCACCCTTAGGCAAGGTGTAGCACCTGTTAGCCTACCCCGAGACCTTGAAATACCGGGTTGGCGTCCGGCGGGTTTAAGTCTGTCTCATGGGGAGGAGGGCCTCTTCAGCCATGGCAGGTAACCTTCCTAGAGATGGTGTCTCGATAAAAACACCGGTGGTTGTGTCACCTCATCAACACTTTCCTCGTTTATGAGTGTTATGTCAAATCGAAGAAATGGAAATAACGGCGTGAATGGTGCTGGAGGCAGTTATGTTGAAGGTGCCTCGCCCGGCAGGTGTCCTGCGGTATGGCAGCGCAGGCCCGGTCGTCATCAAGCAACTGCCAGGACTGGGTGGTCAAAATGCATGAATGTTGCCGTAATGGAATGCTATTTTGCAAGCAAGCCGGTAGATACAAATGGTAAACCAATTAGAGGATATAGGAGAAGGATGTTCAATTTATGGAAAGAGCGAGGATTGTTTGAGTGTACAGAACAAAGATTATGTGATCAAGCCAGGGCAATACGGAAAAATGAATGGCTAACAGAAATAGAATTAGAACAAATTAAGAGGAGAATTAATAATACAAACATTATTGACAGCGACGAAGATCTATTAGAATCAGATATGTTTGATGAGGCTGAGGTTGTTGGTGAGATGCGTAATATGGATGCACCAGAGATTAAAGATAATCCCGAAAGGGATGACAATGAAAGGAGAATTATTGATGATATTGTTAAAATCATGAATGAACAGGATGTTGACTGTTTCACTAGCTTTAAAAAAGTAGACAGAAGGAAATTGAATGACATCACAAAAAGGGTAAATAATATTATAACAGACTTAATAACGGTCAATATTACTGATACTAATAAGTTAATAAGAGCTGTCAGTGTGTTTGTTGCCAGAGAACTGGGCTTACAAAGAAGAAAGAAACAGAGGAAAGGGACTGAACCTTGGTGGAAAAGGCGAATAACAACATCAATCAATCAACTTAGAAAGCACATTAGTATAATTGAACGGTTTAAAAAGGGTGAAATCCGAAGAATTGAGAAGTACCGGGAGGTAGATCGTAAATATAATATTAAGAAAAAGGGTATAAATGTTGTTTGTGAAGAACTGAAACAGAGGATGAGTGCTAAAGCAAAGAAGATCCATAGGTACGAGGAACGAATAAAGCAATATAGGACAAATATGGTTTTCCAGCAAGATGAGAGACGCATATATCATGAACTGAATGGAAAAATGAATCAGGACACAGTAGCACCTGATGCTAATGAGAGTAAGCAATTTTGGAGTGGTATATGGGACAATCCAAAAGTGCATAATAGGGATAGTGAGTGGCTAAAGGAACTTAAAAATAGGAAGAACCAAAATAAACAGGGGAACATCTTAATAAGCGAAGGTATGGTTCGCGAGAAGAGTAGGAAGATCCCTAATTGGAAAGCTCCTGGGCCGGATGGGGTCCAGGGGTACTGGATAAAAAAATTAAGCAACTTACATGCCCGCATTGCATTTCAGTTAAATGACATGATAAATGGAGGAAGTGAAATACCAGCTTGGCTAACTATTGGGAAAACGGTACTCTGTCAGAAAGATCCCATCAAAGGTAATGCAGTTGATAATTATCGTCCAATATCCTGCTTACCCTTGATGTGGAAGTTGTTGACTGGTATAATAGCTGATGAGCTATACAAGTTCCTTGATGAGAATGAGAAATTGCCGCCTGAACAGAAAGGATGCCGAAAAAAGAGTCGAGGTACAAAAGACCAGCTATTAATAGACAAAATGATAATTCAGGACTGCAAATCAAGGCATACCAACCTCGCCATGGCGTGGGTTGACTATAAAAAGGCTTACGACATGGTCCCGCATTCGTGGATTATTGAGAGTTTAGAGCTGGCACAAGTTTCGGGTAATGTAATTTCTTTCGTAAAGAAGACAATGAGCAGTTGGAAAACGGAGTTGACATCTGCAGGTGAAAAATTAGGTAGTGTCAACATCAGAAGAGGCATCTTCCAAGGAGACAGCCTTTCTCCTTTACTATTTGTCATATGTATGATGCCGATTACAGATGTTTTAAAACAGACAAAAGCTGGGTATATATTGAAAGGGGGAGATTTGAAGATCAATCACTTATTCTTTATGGATGACCTTAAAGTCTATGGAAAGAATGAAAAGGAAATCGATGGATTATTATCATCGGTGGAAATGATAAGTAAAGATATTGGGATGGAGTTTGGGATTAAGAAATGTGGGGTTCTGGTGCTTAAGCGTGGGAAAGTTTGCAAAACCGAAGGAATCAAGTTACCCAGTAACGAAAAGGTTAGTGAGGTCACGTCGGAAGGTTACAAGTATCTGGGAATACTAGAGTATGATAAGATCAAGGAAAGAGAAATGAAGGATAAATTTGGAAAGGAATATCTACGACGAACCAGGCTAGTTCTTGGATCACGTCTAAATGGCAGGAATAAACTCAAAGCTATCAATACATGGGCAGTGTCTCTGATGAGATATGGGGCTGGTATACTGAGGTGGAATAATGAAGAACTGGAACAACTTGACAGGAAAACTAGGAAACTGATGACCATGCATAAAGTACTCAACCCCAATAGTGATGTGGCGAGATTGTATGTGCCTAGAAAAAGAGGCGGACGTGGCTTAATAGGGTGTAAACAATGTGTAAGGGTGGAAGAAAATAGCTTAGGATATTACATTCGGAAGAGTGCTGAACCAATGTTGAAGGAGGTAGTAAATCATAAAACAATTGCCACAGAAACTGTTATCGAACCCAAACAATTCAAACACAACAGAAGTAAGGAACTTGAGAATACTTGGAAAGATAAAGCATTACATGGCCAGTTTGTGAAAAACTTGAAGGGAGTGGACGAGATTAACACCTGGAAGTGGCTTGTCAAGGGTGACCTTAAAGGACCCACAGAAGCTCTGATATGTAGTGCCCAAGAACAATCGCTTCGGACTAACTACATCAAATATAATATTGATAAGTCTGCTGAGTCACCACTTTGTAGAATGTGTGGCGAAAAAGGAGAAAGCGTTTCGCACATTGTGAGTGAATGCAGCAAACTCGCTCAGCGTGAATATAAGCGACGGCATGACAATGTAGCAAGGTATATCCATTGGACAGCATGTGGGGCTGCCGGAGCCGAAAGAGCTGAGAACTGGTACCAACAACAGCCAGAAGGTGTCGTTGAAACAGAATCACACAAAGTCCTTTGGGATTTCAACATCCAGTGTGATCAAGCGGTGCAAGCAAGAAGGCCTGACATAGTTGTTATGGACAAAAGAAAGAAGGAGGCCATCATTATAGATGTTGCAATACCAAGTGATTCTCGGGTCTGTGAAAAAGAACTTGAAAAGATTGAAAAGTACCAGCTGTTGAGAGATGAGGTTGCCCGTTTATGGGACTTAAAGAAGGTTCTAATCATACCTGTTGTCATAGGTGCTCTAGGTGCAGTAGGAAAGAAGTTTGACGACTATATACAGAAATTAGGTCTTAAAATCAGGATAGAGGTAATGCAAAAAACGGCTTTGTTAGGAACGGCAAGAATTTTGAGGAAAGTGTTGTCTTTATAGACCTGGAAAGAGGACTTTTGGGACCTTTGGTGACTTGCTGTCACCTGCTTCCATAAGTATAATGAAGACTAGAATAATATAATCTTATTCTGAGATAAAAATATGTTAGACATAATAATAATAATAATGGTAATCGTAGTGGGTTGACTACAGGAAAGCTTACGGCACGGTACCGCGCAGTAGGGTAATAGAATGTCTGTGGCTCATAGAGTATCAGGAAGTATTACTAACCTTTTGAAGAGATAGATGACCGATTGGGAAGTACAACTAATGTCTTGTCAAGACGTTTTAGGAATTGTAAATATAGGAAGATGTATATTTCAAGAGGAAATCTTATCGAAATTTCTCGTTATTTACATGATCTCCCTTACTGAAGTCCTTAAGAAGGTCAAAATGGGATATACATTAGATGGTGTTAAAATTAATCTTCTATTGTTCATGAACTACTTAAAGTTGTTCGCTAAGAATGAAAAAGAAACTGAAACCCTACCATCTACTGTTAACCTCATTAGCCAAGCTTTTAGTTTGTAATTTGGGATCAAAAGGTATAGTGTAGTAACCATGAAAAGTGGAAAACTAACAAAAAGTAAGTAAATTGAACTTGCTAAAGGTGGAAAGGTCAAGAAGGTTGTTGAGAAGGGATCCAAATATCTGGGTATACTAGAACTGGCTAGAATAGAGCAAGAAAATGATAAACACATTTCAAAAAGAATATTTTGAATGTGAGACATAATGAAATGAGAACTAAGTGGAAGAAAATAAGATAAAGGCAACAAATACCAGTGTAGTTTCCCTGATGTGGAACAGGAATTATAGCATTGAGAAAAGACGAACTAGAATTTATGGATAGAATAACTAGGAAATTAATGACAATGAATGAAGAACTTCACTGTAGAAGTGAAGTTGCAGGAATTTATGTTGGTAGGGAAAAAGGTGATAGCGGGTAGAAAAGATTCAAGAATTGTATCAAAACTGAAACGAAATATCTAGCTTGGTACATAAAAGCACATCAGAGGTAGTATCCAGTCAAAAATAAAATTTCTTTTGACCATAAATACTGCAGAAGCAGTAGTATCAAATGAATATTAGAATAAATTAAACGAGGAATTAGAAAATTAATAGAGGGAAAAACAAAAGCATGGGCATTTCACCAGGAATGCAGATGGAATTGGAACGGAGACCTGAAAGGGTGCACGAAAGCATTAATGTGTAGCACACAGTAATAATCTTTGAGGAGGAATTGCAAGCAGCACTATACTGACAAAAAAAGCGATAAGTCGTTTTGCAATATGGATGGTGTTAAGGGAGAAACAGTTAGTCATCTGATGAGCGACTGTCACAAACTTGCACAAAGAGAGTATAAAACAGCATCACAGTCAAGCACAATACTTTCATTGTTTGCCAGCGAAAAGGTGCAGATTTAAAAAAGCCAGAAAATGGGATGAGCAAAAACAAGGAGTTATAGGGAACCAAGACTCTTAAGTTTTACTGGATGTTATGATTCAGTTTGATCGTATGATTCAAACAAGAAGGCCAGACATTATTATGATTGACAAGAAACAGAATTAAGTAAAGGTAATTTTTATTGCAATTACGTATAATTGCAGGTCTAAGGATAAAGAACAAGAAAAGATAAAGAAGTTTGAAAAATTAGAGGAAGAAATTGGAATGTTGCGGAATATGAAGGTTACAGCAATCCTGTTGTAATTGATGTACTGGGATGCATATCACATTGCATTGGAAGTCACATGAAAAATATTGGAATTGACCTAAAATTGCAAGCGGCAAAGAAAGCAGCATTCTTGGGAACAATAAGGATTTTAAGAAAGACGTCATCTTATACATGTTTTTTATTTATTAGCATAACGTTTATAAGCATATTCACTCTCAGATAGGACATTCTCTTTAGCATATGCTAAGCATATTTCCCAGTCTTGGTTTTTACTTTTGAAGTGTCTTTTTTAGTTCCAAGGTTTACAAAACATTACAAAGTGTAAAAATTCCTAGAAAAAGATTCTATGAAACGTGTAAAAAGTGCTTTAGAAAATCGAATTAAGAATTCGTATCTATTCACATTCGAAAACTTTTTTTGAATGTTAAAATTTGAAAACAAAACAAAAGGAACGTTAGTTCTAACTGTCTGGTGCATTTCATGTCGATACAATTGTTAGAATAAAATAAGTCAAAAGTGAGAGTCAACAAACGAAAGCAGCCAACACTGGCGAAAACTGGCGTAAGTGTAAAACGTTAGGGTCCCTGCTATGTAGTTCAGCAGACATCTCTGCCAGATGCATCCAAGGCAACATAGCATTTAAATTATTATCAAAAATCTGGTCTCGCCGCAATAAAATTCCGCTCAAAACCAGACTCAAACTTTATAACGCGTACTGCCTCTCCATCATGCTATATAATTGCGACAGTTGGGCTACCAACAAAGCTATGATGAATAAAATAGATATATGCCACCGTAAACACTTGCGAACGATAACAGGTCACCTATGGCCCAAAAGCGTAATCAGTNAGAAGCTGTGCCGACATCGTCTGGGCACAACGCATGTTAACATCCGTCGTTCTTGCTAGAAAATGGGACTTCCACAAGATGGGTATCGATATGTCAAAAGCCTTTGATACCATCAAACGCAAACGTATACTCGAGATTCTTATACACGCAGGATGCAATGAAGACGAACTAAGACTTGTGCGTATACTACTATCAGGAACATCTCTTCGTGTTCGAATAAAAAACGCACTCTCCGATTCATTTGAAACCTCCATAGGATCACCTCAAGGAGATGGTTTATCACCAGTATTATTCACATGTTATCTCTCACACGCTCTAAGAAAAATAAGAAATA
Organism: Morbakka virulenta; assembly: GCA_003991215.1. NCBI lineage: Eukaryota > Metazoa > Cnidaria > Cubozoa > Carybdeida > Carukiidae > Morbakka > Morbakka virulenta. The sequence continues at coordinate 438,956 of RDPX01000107.1, read as the reverse complement.
ACTCCATCAGACCAAATCCTCTCGTTTCTTGCCTTGGTATGCCACTGGAAATGGAATATGCAGACGATATCGACTTTTTAGATGAAGAAAAAGAACCTCTGGAAAAATTACAAAAAATTGCTGCAGAAAAACTTAAAGAAGAAAATCTATTTATGAACGAAAGTAAAACTGAGTTTACACACATATATCTTGCCGAAATATCTGAAACTGATCCAGAAGGAACACCTATCCGAGGCTGCGAAAACTGGCGTAAGTGTAAAACGTTAGGGTCCCTGCTATGTAGTTCAGCAGACATCTCTGCCAGATGCATCCAAGGCAACATAGCATTTAAATTATTATCAAAAATCTGGTCTCGCCGCAATAAAATTCCGCTCAAAACCAGACTCAAACTTTATAACGCGTACTGCCTCTCCATCATGCTATATAATTGCGACAGTTGGGCTACCAACAAAGCTATGATGAATAAAATAGATATATGCCACCGTAAACACTTGCGAACGATAACAGGTCACCTATGGCCCAAAAGCGTAATCAGTAATAAAGAACTGTATAAAATCTGCCAAACGGATCCTATATCTACACTAGTAGCAAAGCGAAGATGGTCTATGCTAGGTCATGTCCTACGCATGGACATCAACACCCCCACCCAGAAAGCCCTTGAATTCGCCATATCAGGAGCAACAATGTATAAAGCCAGAATAGGACGCCACTCTACAAATCTTCTCAGCACCATCCGTGAAGACATCAAAAACTCCGGACTTGGGCAACTCCGTACCAGAAAACAGCTCCAGAGCCTAAGGGAAAAAGCAAGAGAGAAGAAGAACTGGAAACGTTTCAACGAAGGTCTGATTGCATCTATGGGATGTCCTCGACTACCAAAGAAGCAGAACACAGAGGATAAGTAAGTAAGTACTAGCTGCTTTTGGTTTCAAGAAAAAGATTGTGCATCGTGGAATCGAGCACGGCATAAAAATGCCTTTGGAAGCAGTGGAAGTTTTGTTTTAATGTAATTACTACGCTAATGAGTTCAAGAGCAGCCAAGGCTTGGCTTCCATTATTAAAAGCATGCATAATATTATCAATGAAGCTCCACAGAAAAAAAAGAACAAAGCTGATTATGATGAACTTTTATCGTTTCAAGTTATGGAGGTTGTTGATCAAATGGATAATAGATTGTTTGTTGAAGAACAAACAATCTATTATGCAAGACGCGACATCAGGACACCGTACACTTTTTCACAAAAGTAGAAAGGCGACTAAGTATATTGATTTACATGATAAGCTTTGGGACAAATTTCAGTCAGCAAGGTCGAAAGGTCACCTAGTGAATTTTGCCTGGCTTTGGAGTAACGCATGCAAATTAAAGGCAGAGCTCGATCCAAAAGTTGAAATAAAAGCTCATGTTATGGGATTCCTACAAAGACATCAAATCAGGATGCAGTCAAAACAAAGGAACAAGAAAAAACACAAGAAGGAGAAAATTCCAGCATTGATGAAATGGCATGCAACTTTAAGGGAAAAATGCATCCGAACTGGTACAGAAGATGTAACATATGATACAAATTGGGGACGATATAAGCCACACGAAAGGTTAAACGTAGATCAATCACCTCTTCCATTCGTCGTTCATGGGGAACGCACATACGAATTTGTACCGCCAAAACAGGGATCGACGCACAATACATGGATAGCACAACCGGGTGCAGGATTGCAAAAATGTCAGTGCACACTTCAAATTACATTCAGACCAGGGGGGAAGCAACCAAAGCTTGCTGTGATTTTCCATGGTAAAGATAAAAGAATTTCAGCCGATGAAAAGCTTCCTGGCATCCTGAAGTCGATGTGTTTTGGCAAGACAATGCCTGGTTAGATCAGTATGTTTGTTTAGACTGGTTTACAAGATCACTTTCACCTTTCTTGCAACAGGAAGGCTTACCCAAATTTGTTTTATTACTGAATAACTTGACAGGTCAAATGCAAAATGAGTTTGAAGAAGCCCTGTCTGGAGCACATGGGTTACTGCGTTATGGTTTACTTGATGCGACCAATCTTTGCCAGCCTGTAGACCCTGGATATGCTGCTTCCTTAAAGAACCTGATTGCTATCGAACACAGGAAGTGATTGGACATCGAAGATAATGCCGAAAGATGGTTTGGTAATGAAAAACCCTACAGCGCAAAAGAAAGGTGTGTATTGATCACACATTGGGCTGGTGAAGCGTGGAATGCGTGGAATGCCTTGAATGGTGAGTGGTACAACAAATTGAAAAAAGGCTGCTGGACTGCAACAGATTGCTTAATTACCGCAGATGGTTCTGATGACAAATTAATTAAGCCTGAACGTCTCGAAAACTACCACATTCCACCACAATCAGTGGTTGACGCATCAACCACACCTGCGGTCAGTAACGTTGACAGTGTCCCTTCCGCTGAACCAGAAGAAGAAGATGACTCGTTTGTTATTGAGGACAACATAGAATTTCTTTCCCCTGAAGACGAAGAGGGAGAGAGAAACCTATTTGACTTCATTGATGGCTTTATTGAAAAGTTATAAGTTCGATCATACTTACCATGTTTAAAGTTATGGTTTTTATTTGAATAAGAAGCTGAAACAGGTTTTGTTACATGCAAGAAGTTTCTTTCTATTGAGTCAACCTTAATTTTGACAGTTTTTCAATCAAGTACCATAAAAAATTTGGATCTAATTTTTTCGGAAAATAAGCCTAATTTAAGCATATTTTAAGCCTGTCTGAGTTTTCTCCATAAGCATACATCAGCCTATTTTCGAAAATGTGCTTATTAAAAAAAACAACATGTAGGTCTCAAGATATGATAGGGTGGATCCCTTATCGGCTTGTTGCCGATTGTTTCCTCCTTGCCTACTCAGACCAACCGACATCTTGATGTCTGTGAATAAACAAATTAGCCATAATAATAACATCAACAATAATAATAATGTCAAAAATACTAAAGAATGATTTAATTTTGAATTAAAATGGAGTGAACTGTTACCAACAGAAAATAGCGTAAGCAAAGAGGGAATAAAGAAACAAAACAGGAAAGAAAGAAATGCTTCCTGGAAAGAAAGACCAATGCATGGGCAGTTTGTTGGATAAATCAACAAGGAAGAACTAAAGGAAAAGGCTGAACAGTTGACCTCGTGAAGTCAGCTGAACAAGAACTGAAGTGACAATATTTTCCGGTCAAATGGAAGCACCGAAAAGCAATTATAAAAATTTCATGTAGATTGTGCTCATGAGGTACCAATGGGCAGAATGTGTTGGGGGGAGGGGGGAGAGAAGATATACTCTAAGTCCTTTAACGCGCGAGTGTGAGGCAGTGACGCAGAGGGAATACAAAGGAAGAAAGACACTATAATGTTGAATGTTGAAAGCCTATTAGAGTGTTACTTATGAAGTAAGTTTAAGCTTGAATGGTAGCAACGTCGTATAAGCACAAGTCCCCACCTGTTTATGAAAACATGGCAGTAAATTTATTGTAAGGTGAGGCGTTTTAGTGTGAGCAGAAAATTCAGGTACGTATGTTCGACCTGGTTACCCTAAGAAATTGATTTTCAGTGATGTTTGTGTACCGGAAGATGTGCGAATCGTGTCAAAGTAAAGGGGAAAAATGAACAAATACTAAGACTAAAAGTACGAAATCATAAAGTTTTGAGCATTAAAGGTAAGAGCACTCATTTCTATTGTTATCTGACCATTATGTACAGTTTAAAAACACCTGAAAAAATGGCTAAAATATTGATTTTTTTTAAAATATCGGTAGTGAAACTTTAGGAGAGAGCATGAACTGTCAATATCCTCTGAGGAGTACTACATGGAGTGAGGAGATAAGACCAGGGAAACTTTAGCCATTTGTTATGACCTGTTCCTGTTGGCAATTCTTCGAGAAAAGGATAGCTTGAGTGAAAACAGAATATTAATAAAAACGGCATAAATACTTAAGACAGCGTTTATCAGCGAATATCAGGGTATACGAGGGAATATCGAAAAGGAAGGAATTCAGAACAGAAACCTTTTAAAGGCACAGCCTATCATCACCGGTATTTGCTATCGGATCCCAGGCTGTGATTGGATAGTCCATGGTAGGGTGTTTTCCCTCTGGCGGTTAGAACAAAACACTCTCTCAGTATTTGCTCACTGATAAAAATTAAATATGAAATAACACTTTGGCTACGATTGGCTTGACGAAGAGAGTAATCTGGAAGAGTGTAACGTGGACTTACATTTTTGCAAAACTTTTTATATGGGAAATTCTTGACATTATGTATTCATTGAAACCCAAAGTTGTAGGTCATTTCTCATGTCACGAGTCGCAACCTTTTTCTTGGCTACGTTTGAAGATATATTTCTCATCGTCAGGCCTGACGATAGGAGAAGTATCTCTCGTACTATGATAAAGCTTACATCTGACTTATATCCAACTTATTATTTATTGAAGAGTAAAAAGTAGTGTGCATCGAACTGGTTTCAAACCAGTTGCTATATCTAACTATCTATCTATCTATCTATCTATCTATCTATCTATCTATCTATCTATCTATCTATCTATCTATCTATCTATCTATCTATCTATCTATCTATCTATCTATCTATCTATCTATCTATCTATCTATCTATCTATCTATCTATCTATCTATCTATCTATCTCTCTATCTATCTATCTATCTATCTATCTATCTATATATCTCTCTATATCTTATCTA
>RDPX01000107.1:418897-431433 GCA_003991215.1 Morbakka virulenta | reverse complement strand
TCTATCTATCTATCTGTCTATCTTTCTATTTGTCTTCTATCTATCTATCTATCTATCTATCTATCTATCTATCTATCTATCTATCTATTTATCTATCTATCTATCTATCTATCTATCTATCTATCTATCTATCTATCTATCTATCCATCCATCTATCGATCTTATATGGAAATTATAGTGATGATGATGCATATATATATATATACATATATATATATTTGTGTAATTTTTTTGTATATATATATATATTTGTGTAATTTTGTGTGTTTGTATCAAAATGTGCTCAGTGTCTATAGCAGAGCAATATACATAAGGTAAAACACGAAAAATAAGAATTACCTTATGTAATTATATATATATATATATAAATAATACATGATATGTTTTCATTATTTGATCGAAACTTCAAGATCCCTGTTGTCATGGACATCAGGAAATAATTTATTCAAGTTCTCTGTAATTGATTCAACTCATTTGCTGCATCAGATTGAAGCGGTGGTTGTTTATTTGGATGGAATGTTTGATCAGAAACGTAGCAAAGTGGAACTTTATTGAAAAAAAACAAGAGGATTCAAATATATTTCAAGTGTTAGTATAAACAGAGAGAGTCAATCTATCGTATTATACAGCTCAAGGGTTCATTATGGGATCAGGAGGCTCAGGAATTAAATGTATCAAGTATCTTCTCTTTTCGTTTAATTTGGTGTTTTGGGTAAGTTATTGTGGGTTTTTGTTGTTGTTTGTTTTTTGTTAATGAAGGTTGTTCATGGTTTTTCGTAAATGTATGAGGTTTATTTTACTGTTATTTTCCTATGTGCCTTTAATGTACAACGGTATTTTTTTTCCGTGCCACTGTAACGTGTTTTCTAAATACAGCTGGCTCTTTGGGTCTTAATAATGTCCGTCATATGCTTTACGGTACCGTATGTAGCCGCCATATTTACAGTAAGATTTTGAGCTATTCTATGGAGAAATTTATTACAGAATTAATAGAATTCCTTCCATTCATTTCAGTTGATCTATGTGTGAAGACCTCTGCCATTGCTCGTTCCCTTCAGATATCCAATGCTACTCATTGCTGTGAAAAAGGCTTACCGTATTTAGCGATATTCCTGATGACCAATTTTTAATAATACTATACACACCGTGACCTAAGGATTAACAAACTATCTTTCTGGTTGAGAACTTTGTTTAGAATCGACTGCCAAGACTCAGTCGATCAGGTTACGTGCTTTGAAAACAGCTATCGTGCTGTGCTAGAAAAAGCTGAAATCGCAACGAACGGTTTGATTAACTGAGATGAATTTAACCTCCTTCAGATAAATTTAACAATTCATTGGATCAGTGATGTTGTATTACAAATTACAACATCACTGATCCAATAGAAAAACAAAAAGTTTGAGTTTTCTGTTGAAGAGAAACAGGTTTTTTCCCCCCAAGAATTTGACTCAGCAAGAGGATTTGTGAGAACTTAGTCAAGCACAACATCACACAGTTATTAACAGCGATGGATCCACCCGTCCAAAAAACTTAAATTACTGTCCACAAAACTGGTAACTGTTCTTGGATTTGTTCGTGAAATGTATTGTGTAAGCAGAATTTAGTTCCGATTTTTTAACATCGTATTCTTGAAGAAGAATATCGATTTGGAACCAAATGACCTGACTTCACAGCTGACTTTACTTTCGCAGTTTTATGTTTTGATCGGTTATGTTTCCTGGCATATATTAGCGACTAAAGTATATTTTTTCCAGCACAGTTTTATTTTAAAGGCATTTGAAGTTTTTTCCACACACGTTAAAAATGAAACAATTACGGTTACTAATGCCAGAATACTTTGGAACTTTTTTCTTTGCCTGTTACATCGTTACTGTTACTTCTTACACTACAACTGATACCACTTCTACTACTACTACTACTACTACTACTACTACTACNCTACTATTACTACTATTACTACTATTACTACTACTATTACTACTATTAATACTATTACTACTATTACTACTACTTCTACTACTACTACTACTACTACTACTACTACTACTACTACTACTACTACTACTACTACTACTACTACTACTACTACTACTACTACTACTACTACTACTACTACTACTACTACTACTACTACTACTACTACTACTACTCCTACTACTACTACTACTACTACTACTACTACTACTACTACTACTACTACTACTACTACTACTACTACTACTACTACTACTACTACTACTACTACTACTACTACTACTACTACTACTACTACTACTATAACTACTACTACTACTTCTTATACCACTGCTACTTCTACCACTACTACTATTTCTACTTCTACCACTTCAAATGCTTCTACTATTGCTACTACTACTTCTACCACTACTGATTCGTCATGGTTCTCTAGTAAATCGGTCTTTTTGAAAACATACTTTACCACGTTGTTACCTTGCTGATTTTTTATAGTGTTTGTCCACATCTGATGTGTCACAGTCTTTGGTATTTGCCCTTTGTCATTACACCCTATCATCAGTAAGTCCATTTCATTGGTTGAGTCTTTTAAGATCCTTGTTGATGACATACTGCAACATAGATCATAGATGAAGCTGCTCTTGGGAAAGATATTCAGGTATCACAAGAACATTTATTCTTCTTGGCCAGACTTTTTTCATCCATCCACTGGAGGTGAGAAACCCTCAGGCAAGAGATAAGGAGGCTGAGCAAGGAAAATTTGGGATACAAACATTAAGGGAGATATGGCAGCTTCTGGTAGAACACTCAATGCAGTTGCTCAGGAAGCCCAGGACTGTGCTTGATGGAGGGTACTGATTGTTGCCTGTCAAGAGGTGTGATGGGGGTGGTAAGTAACTGTAGGTGACCTGAGTATCTAAACCTGATATATCAAGTCCCTTCAGTAACACTGATAATACAAAGTCTTTGGTGAAGTTCTTACATACTTATATGCTATTCAAGGTGAATCCAACAGATCCAATGAACCTTTTCACTGTCAGCAGATGTTAAACATCAGAGTGTTTTACCTGATGATAAACATGTTTCACAACCATACAAGAAGATCTTTGTGATACCTTAATTGAAAGGAACTACTCAAAATATTAGGAACAGTTGTCTAAAATCTTTCAATGCAGTGATGCATTTGTTAGTTGCATCAACAAGGTTCAATCCTCCAATGTTGTCACCAACAATTGGCAGTTGTACACAATTTCGTTCATGGAATGAGAGTTGTTTTGATCTTATCAGAGTGAAAAAAAGGTTGAAGCCTTTGAGAGGCTCATATTATTAGTAGGTAAACTATCAGCCTTTATATGTAATTATTGGTACAAAGGGAAATTCATAAGTTTTGGCATGACAACTGAAGGGAATGAACTTTATGTTTTCCTACCTTAATAAGAATTATTTTGAAAATGTTCCCCATATGTATTTTTTGGGCATAGAGGTTGATTTGGAAACAACATAATTCATTTCCATAGTGTGTTGACTTTCCCTCCTAGCTAAACCTTGTTCCAGGTGTGTCATGCAGCAACTACTTCTTGCTATTTCCAATTTCATTAACAAAATTCCATGAAACTACTTTAGCTTTTAATTTATCATTTTTTTATTAAAACTGTACATCAGAAGAATCTGGATTGCTAAAACAGATGGCAAATTAATGGCAAATGTCTTGACCTCTAAAGTCATTAATATGCAAACAAAAATCAGAACTCTGAAATGCTATGTTTGGAGCACACTTGTCTATGGCTGTGAAACTTGGTCGATCAGCAAAGCAATGCAAAAAAGATTAGTGGCTACAAAACTGTGGTTTCTAAGATGCATTCAAAGAATACCATGGATAAAAAAAATAGCAATGAAGAGGTTTTACGAAAAGCACAGACAAGCTTAAAATTAATAAAATTGATTGCTCAACAATTTGGTTTTTTTGGACATGTTATGAGAAAGAAAGCACTAGAATATCAGCCCATCACTGGTAGAATTGAAGGAACCAAAGCGAAGGACAACAATGGCTGCACTACACCAGGCTACTGTCAAACATGGTGGACTCAAAGCTGTTAAGCTGATTCACCTAACAGACCTTCGAGAAAGATACCATACTGTGACAGCCAATGTCAGAATCTGATAAGGCACCAACCAATAATGACAACATCAGAAAGAAGTTATATGCTAGAGTTCATCAAATTCAAGATATATTTTCTCATGAAATGAAGCATTTAAAAAAAAAGATAATTAGTGTTCTGGAAGTGACATTCCAGACATGGCTCATAAAATGATATATAAAATCACCATTTTTAATATGTAAGAATAGTTATTATATAGAATATTATATAGAATATGGACCTATAGAAAAAACTATAAAAAGACATAAAATAATAAGCTTGAAGTCACTTTTATTACAGTTCATGTATGAACTGTATCATTAGTACCAGTGTCATTTTGCATATATGCAGATGGTTTTCACTAGTCATGTTTGGAACCAACTATTATTCAGATATATTATTGTTATGAATCCATACCTTTCCACTTTTGTCAAGGCTGCAGGTACTATTTGGTATCTCTTTTTTGAAAAACAAATGTACCTCTAAATTTCTATTACACATTATTTACTGATTTTAAGGGATAATTCCTTGCATCTGCTTTCATCTTTACCTTCCAAGTAAAAAGCCATACTAGCTTGAGTACTGCAATAAGAGATATCCTAATAGAGTTAGAGAACTTTTGTAACCTTTTTCTTTTTTAAAGCATCTGTTAAAAGTATTCTGATTCCCCAGAGAAATACAATAAAGAGTAATAAACTAGAATCATTTATAATTCACAGCCACTTATACAGTCTAGTAATAAAGGAAACCTTGTAAGACATTTACAGGTTAAGTTAGGTAGATAAGAAAACCAGGCTAAGCCAATGTTGTTTTTTTAATTGATGTTATTCCTGGAATATTCTATGCATGATTGTTTTTCACCAGTGAATATTCTTCTGATGTTGCAAAATTCTGTCATCAATTAATTCACTTGGAAAACATATTTTTCAGAGGTTCTTTCAGATGGTTGGCTAAAAGAAACAATACATAGGCTATAAATTGAATGTTAGTCATTGTAAATTACTTTTTTCACGCATGAGGGATAAATGGTCTTGTTGTTTCAAAGCTTAGCTTTTACTTGAAGCATTGTTGCACTGAAAATTGTTTTAGTAACTGAGTTAACATTTTAAATAATTTATCCTTCAGGGAATCAGATTAAGATTAAAATATAATAAATTTACCCAAGTTACATTAGGAAAAAATTATAAAAAAATGTATAAATTTAGGATAGTGAATATAGCTGATTAAAATAAGTCAATGGTAATAAAGCTAACATTTTTTGGAGAGGACCTATTCATGGATTGACCTACATGATATTTAAAAATTTTCCCAGGGCAAGCCAGTTTTTACAAACTTAAAAGCCCAATCTCAAGGTGGCTTCTGTGAGAGGACCCATTGCATAATGGTTATGCAGCTGCAGTGTGAGTAACAATTTCTAGGCTTGATTGCCTGACTGGCGAAATACTTTGGAACTTTATAAAAAGAATATTATTTGGTATCAGGAAGGACACCAGGCTAAAAAATTATTCTTTCCCACAACATAGCCATGACTGTTGTTGGAAAATGGAACTACTTTAAAAGAGCATCTCTGGAAAGGGACACTGGAACCCTTTTACTTGCTGCACAGGAAGAAGCTATTAGAATAAATGAAACCAAGTGTCAAATTGATAAGAAACATTGTAGGCTACTACATTTGTAAGTGACTGATGCTTAATCTTCAGACACAAAGATATTGGCAAGGTAGAGACCAACCTGAATAAAAAATTTGATTGGAATTGGTTTGGGAAAAGAAACCAATTGTAGAGAGAGTTTACTTTTGGTGAGGACAAAGCCAAAAAGAATGTAAGAACTTTAAAACCTGAAAACATCAGGAGGTGTGATATATAGCTTAAATAATACTCTTTGGTCACTGTCATGATATGTCATCATTTTTTATTCCAAACATGAAGTTTTATGTCAACATGTTCTTTTAATAACATCTTGATGGCTATATAGAGTATATTGAACAGTGTAATCCTTTGTTGTGATGTTTTTTTTATTAATACCAGCTCAGTGAACCTTGATTATGGCCATGAGAATAACCAGGATTGTTTACATGGTGAAGATTTATTTTGTAACATATTTTTTTAATACAAAACTCAATGACATAATATATCTGATAACTTACTATTTATTAACTGCCTAAAATGTTACTCCTATTCATTGTTTTGGCCAAGTAAACATTGTATTCTTTTGAAAAGTCAGACTGGCATCAAATCAGTTTCTTTGCAGTTGATGTACCTGGAGTTCTAGGATTAACTTATTGCGAGCAATTAAAGGTTGTATTATTAGACTGCTCTGTTAATTCACAACAGCCAACCACTCCAGTTAATAACACAGAGAATCTTATGCAGCTTTTGCCAGAACAATTTAACTAAATTGGCAAGTTTGCTGTAGCCCATAACTGTTGGTTGATTCTGATGTACCAGATCATATTGATGCCCATAGATGCGCTTCTAGTACCATTAAGGACAAAATCAAAGCTAAATTATGAAAACCTAAATTGTAGTATGCCCTATAACAGAGTCCACAACCTAGATCAACTAAAATATGGTACCAAAGCTCATGGAAATCTTTATAATATCTCAACCCTTGGCATTTGAACAAGCCACTCACTGAGGCCTCTACAGCACTGTACCAACCTTTACAATTTTTGGTTATTGGTCTTGACCAAGAAAGTCAGCTATTAACAACTTTTTAGATGCCATTTGAATGCTACTTTATCTGTTGACTACTTTTTGGTATCTCAATGAGTCAGGACTTACTTCAATTTGAAATGAATCATATTTTAGAGATAAACTCAGGAGCCTCTGTCATAGCAGATGACATTGGGTAAAACTGCAGAAGAACATGACCAAAACTGCCCTCAGTTCATCTTAGTAGCCAGTTATTATGGATTAGTACATAACTCCACTAAATGTGAAATCAAGCAACACAGTGTTATCTTCTTTGGACATAAGTACTGAGCAAAATGCATTCAGCTCGGTGCAAAAGAAGTCTAGGATCTGCATGTAGTTGCACCACTTACAAGTAAACACAAGCTGTGACAAATTTGGGTTTCATAACATATTTATCAAACTATATCAAAGACTTTAGCACAGTCTTTAGTACTATGTGATCTTCTTTGTAAAGTACCTTGACTGTATGGGAACCGTATTCCACAAAAGCTTTTTAGCAATGCAAGAAGGATGTCTCTGATACCTCCCTACTCTCTATTACCAGACTGAAGTACCATTGTGCTTACAGTGTGATGCATCAATGACAGCACTTCTGTATCCATATGCCCAGAGTATCCTAAGACCAATCACATATGTCAGCGAAAGCCCAACACCTGCAGAGCAACACTTTGCTTGTGTGAAAAAGGAACTTTTGCTAATTGTATTTGGCTTTCAATGTTTTCACAAATTCTCCTTGGGAGAAGCTTTAATATTTTCATTGACCATTTCTTACTGACACCAATTACAACCAACCCAATTGCATTAGTACCACCTCATTGCAGCAAATGCTAATCAAAGTTCAAGGCTGTAATTTTGTGGTCCACCATCAGCCCGAGAAAGAAAACCAAGTTGTCAATGCTGTTTTGAGACTTCCCAACTTGCATGTCTATCTGTTGATCAATCTGCCTGTCTATCTGCCTATCAATCTTGATACCAAAGTTGATATAGTAAGTTTTTCATTTTACAAAATTCAGCAACTGCAGCATGAAAACTAAGTGGACATGATACTTTATCATCTAAAGATTATTGAGTTAGTGGTGTTTTACAGGAAATTGTTTTGATTTTTAAATGTTTCTTTTTAATTAAAATTATGTATTGATTTTTTATCATTTAAAAACTCTAAATTTTTAATCATGTGGCAAATCTATACATGAGGGGGTTACCAGAGAGAGGGAGAGAGAGAGACAGACAGAGACAGACAGACAGAGACAGAGAGACAGCAACAGACAGACAGATGGACAAGGAAGCGAGCAAGAGCTCCATCAAAATATTGGTTTCTCAATGGTATGAGCTCATTTTGAATTATACATTTTCGTGATGAGTTTCATTCTGTGAAACAGTAGAATGGACAAATGTGATTTCAGGCTAACACTCATTATCTCTTGTAACAGCAACTGCTTTCTTACATCTATTCATCCATACATTAACCAATTTTCCCTAAAGACTTTGTTCAAATAATACAATGCAGCATTTTTAATGCTGAAAAGAAATGGCTTAGAAGTGGAACATTGAAATGAGAAAATGAATCACCACTGTACAAAATCAATGTATTTGGGCAAATTACAAAGGAAAAAATAGATAAAACCCATAAAATAGTCACTGTTGTATTTTGAACTAAAACAAGAAATGATAATGAATTCCATTTGTGATTGCATGAAACTTGCACAAAAAAGAGAGATTGCTGGGTAGTAACAACATCCATTGTTAATGATGGAAGTAGCTAGAATTAGGACATACTAATAAATAGTATGAATAAAAACCAGAATCTGTTGTTGAAATGGTAAAAAAACCATTTGCTATGGAACTTTGAAGTGCAGATGGATCATCATATTAAAGCTATTTTATTATACCTATAGGTCACAGAGTTAAAATGAAAGAAAAACAGAAAAGATAAAATATCAAGATTTGGCAAGAGAACTAAAAGTTCTATGGAATGAGAAAGTAACTGTTATCTCAAGAGTTATTGGAACTTTGGGAACAGTTTCAAAATCATTGAAAAATAGATTAAATCAAATTGGAATTTGACTGAAGATTGAAACCATGTAGACCATCACATTGTTGAAGACAGCCATGATTATAAGGAAGAACTTGGAACTCTAAGGATACTTTTTGCCACTGGAATGTCAAGAAATGCCTATCAATTTTTTGTTTGTTTGTGTGGAATGAACTAAATTAATATAATAAATATAATGGAGCAAATCACTGGGTCATCAACAACTAAAATAGCATTGGAAAGATAAAACTTTGTAAGAAGAATACCCCAGTAGAGTGAAGCTTGGTCATTTACAACATGATCAAATACACCATTGGCTACTAAGTACTGATTTCAAAGCTGACACAATTATATAACAATATGTAATATGATGATCTCAAGATCATTGCATACTTTTGAAAGTTTTATTTGGATTGTAAAATAGATATTTCATCAAGGGTCCAGCAGTCAGTGAAGAGGGCCACTTGGTTTGACTCTCTGTGTGTTTGTTAATGTGTATGTCCATATGGATATGTATTTGTATGCATATTTGTATCTAATTATGCATGTGTTTTTATTAGATTATATGGAATAATCAATCATTAAGTTTTTTTGTTTTTTGTATTTGTTAGCTTGGTGGACTGGCAGCTGTTGGTATTGGAATTTGGATTCATGTTGCACCAGGAAGTTACAATGAATTTATTGGTGAATTTTCATTTAAGATTCCTGCAAGTCTTTTAATGGCTGCTGGTTCAGCTGTAATGCTTACAGGGTTATGTGGCTGTCTTGGTGCTATTCGAGAAAGTAAATGTCTGTTGGGAATGGTATGTTTATTGGTTAGGTTCATATGGATTTGGTTGTAAAGTTTATGTCAATCTAGTTACTTATTGTCTCGTTTCTTACTTATCAGTTGGTTGACTTTTCGTACTCACCAATTGATTGAGTGGTATCTATTTTCACATATATTTACTTAGTTCTGTTTATACTTGCCTAGTCAAGAGAGTTTATGCAAGAGAAAATGTTAACATAATATTACTGTTTAATATATATATTATAAACTGCAATGGAATGTATATATATAGATACTCAATCTGCAGACAGTACTGTTTTGCCTTTTGTGGGCTCATCAGTGCAGCACAGAGCTTCTGAGACATAACTCTCTGGCCATATTGCCGGAGCAAACACAGCTTAAAGAGTTATTATTACTCACACATTCATCAGATGTGTACATCTGATGAATGTGTGAGCAAGAAACTTCTGATGGCATCATCACATCATCATCATTACATCATCATCATTATTATTATTATTATTTTTATTATTATTATTATTATTAGTAGTAGTAGTAGTAGTAGTAGTAGTAATAGCAGCAGTAGTACTATATTGTACTTTCTACTTTAAGCAGCTTCTGATGGCATCATCACATCATCATCATTACATCATCAACATTATTATTTTTATTTTTATTATTATTATTATTATTATTATTATTAGTAGTAGTAGTAGTAGTAGTAGTAGTAGTAGTAGTAGTAGTAGTAGTAGTAATAGCAGCAGTAGTACTATATTGTACTTTCTACTTTAAGCTGCTGTGGTTCTCATAGGCATATTCACCTATTTTTCTTACTTCCTGGCACACCCACCGCCACTGTTTTTAATGACACCTTCTTGGCAAATTAGTCTAATTAAACGGTTTAACAGTATAAAAATACTTTGACTACAATATTATTTGTTTTAGTCACCTGCATACAGCCTTTATTCACCAGCCGCTTCATTTCGACCTGGGTTCTCTGCTCATTCACAGAAAATCTTGCAGTCGAGACACCTTTACTTAAACTTTCAGTGTCATTGTCGTCATCATTTTCCTGTTTGTTTTGGTTTATCTTCACTCCTGATGATGGTTGTTGTGACAAAGTGAAAACCGCCGCTGTTTTATCGAAACAACATCCTTCAGGGTTATCTTTTCTAATTGTTGTTTTGTTTACCATTAGTACCCTTTTCACTCCAAGCTGTTGGGCTCTAAAAGATAGTCATTTGACGTTTATTTTGTTCAAGAATATGTTTCTAAGTTTGTGCGCTTATCCAAGCATTGCAATTTTCTGTTGTTTTGTTACATTAATCTTCCCTGGAATCCTGTTCATGTGCTTCTCTATGCCGTTTCTTATAACTCCTTGTGCACCGATGATACTGGCATAATTTTTGTTTGATTTCCCTACATTTTTTGAAATTTACTTACCCGGATCTCGTTACTTGGGGAGTTTTTCAATCACTTTTAATGATGTATTTCGATCTGAAAATATCGCCATATCTATTAGCATATATGTTATTTCTTTCTTATCTTCGATGATGATGATGATGATGATGATATTATTAATAATTTTGCTGATCATCATCGTCATCATTATTATTATTATCATTATTATTTTCTCATTTTGCACCGGCTGTTCTTTTTGCCGAATAACATCTCTTGGGCTAGCCACAACTAGCAGCCAATGGCCAAGAGGTTTCTTTCACCTTACATCTCCAATACTTTTTGAAGTATCCTGGCTGTTCCCAACAAGGCTGTTTTTTGTACCACCCCAACACCTACTTCAATAGTTTTTCCATCCATCCATTGAAATCTTTGCTTACGCATCCCATAGCACCTATTACCACTGGTACAACTAGCGCTTTTCTCAACGACCAGAGTCTTATCAATTCCCTCTTTAGGTTTTGGTATTTTTTAACTTTTTCATTTTCTTTGTCATGCACCCTATTATCTCCTGGAACCGCAACATCAATGATTATGCATGACTTCGTCTTTTTCTCTACCAATACCAAATCAGGTCTCCTAGCCTCAATTACGTTGTCGCACTGGATATTCATGTCCCACAATAATTTCACTTTATCGTTTTCTACTACTCCCTCTGGGCAATGTTCGTACCATTTTTCCTTCTTGTCAAGTCCATACTTTTCGCACAACTTCCAATGAATTAGCTTAGCAATATTGTCATGCCTTCTTTTGTACTCCCGCTGGGCTAGTTTTTTACACTCGCATATTAGATGTTGTACGGTCTCCCCCTTTTCCAAGCACATCCTACAAAGTGGATTTTCACTAGTTTTGTCGATCTTGTGCTTGACATAGTTTGTTCTTAACGCTTGTTCTTGGGCAGCGAATATTAGTGCCTCTGTTTGCACCTTTAGATCACTTTGCACAACCCATTTCCAAGATAATACTTTATCTATTTTATCATTCATTTCACGGTCGAACTGCCCATACATTCTTTTATCGTGCCATTTCATTTTGGCCTTGTTTTGGTTTCTCCTTTTAAATTCTTCCTTCCCCATCAGGTTTCCAATCTCAATGATGCCAACTTCCTTTACACCTTTTAGAAGCTCTTCTTTTGAATCCCGCACATACAATCCCAAATTGTTCTCCTCACTTCGCACACAATTTTCAATGCTAATCAAACCTCTTCCACCATCTCTTCGTTTCACATACAGTCGATCAACATCACTTTTTGGATGGAAAGCACCGTACATAGTTAAAGTCTTTCGCGTTGTTCTGTCGATTTTTTTCAATTCCTCTACTTTCCACCCAATAATTCCGGCTCCATATCTCAGAAGTGCAACGGCCCACGTGTTGATTGCTTTTATCTTATTTTTGCCATTAAGTTTGGATTTCAGCACTAGTCTTAACCTTCTCTTATATTCAGCAATCACTTTGTCCTTCATTTCCTGTTC
>RDPX01000107.1:365832-394676 GCA_003991215.1 Morbakka virulenta | reverse complement strand
CTCTCTCTCTCTCTCTCTCTCTCTCTCTCTCTCATTCTCTCTCTCTCTCTCTCTCTTACTCACTCACTCCCTCACTCCATGTCTCTTAATTTGTTTAAAATAGTATATTTATGGAATACAAACTTTCCTATCAAGATAGTACTTTTGGACGGCGTAAAATAAGAATAGTCGAACAGGTATGGAATGGTCGCGATGAGGAAAAAATTTCTTTCGTGGTTTCTTATCAAGTTTGAAGTGTGCATGAAGGAGTAACAATAACGCTAGTCAACTTCGATAGAATGTTCTGTGCACTTAAGAATGTATTATTTACTTTCCAACTTGCTAGCTTATTTCAATCGATTATTTTGTTGAAGTTTGGAATAAAGCAGTGACGCGAGGGAAAATAGTTTTAGATTTTATCCACAACAGTGTCAGTTTGGAATAACATAAAATGTAATTTGGTTTAAGGAAACTCCTTCCAGTAGCCCATTGCAATTAGATGTATGTGACTGCGTAAAGGTGTCTAAGCTACTACTTAAAGATAAATTTGATAATAATCGAATTTGCATACAGCAAAAGGGGATTATTCGCTGATTGGTGGGCATTGCTTGCATCCTAGTGGCAACACTAACGAAAACAGACGTCAGATGGTTTTAAGCTTAGAGTCCAGTTGCTGAACATGTCGATTAAAAAGGCAGATGTACACAGAATCAAGAATAGGCTTGGCTAAACCTGTCAAGGAAACATGTTTGTCTCAGAAGCCAAAAAAAGACCATGGAGAATTATCAGGAACGGGTTGTGAAGTTTGCTGCTCAACATCAAGTAGCTAGTTTATTTTGTCCAGTAATTGATATTGGTAAACCCATAGTCTTCGAAATCCTTTTTCGTCCTCATTGAGCTACCATTTTCGCTGAGAATGTGCCTACCAGACATTAAACTCTCCCCATCTTTGTAGAATTCAGTCTAGCATGATATAAGGTAGTTTAGTGTAGCATGTTCTGTTAAATTATTTATCTGGAAGAAGTTAATCTATAACATAAAAGTTAAAGGACGCTTTTATGGAGTTAAACTTCTTTACAATGCAATTTTTATTTGAAATGAAGTCTGTAAGCTGCATGTAATAAAATGCAATCAAATTACCTTATTTTGATGCTAATTGATTGGGTGACCTCAATGGATGGTAAACAGTGTCTACTTTCAAAGAAAAACCTATGGTCTTAGACCTGATTGGAGGAAATGGCAAAGACAAAATTGCTTTCATATTCTTTTGGTATTTTATAACATTTTTACCGTCATTATCGAATCCGTCTGGTTGGACTGTCTGGTTCTCTTATCGATTTAAATCCCTTATCTAGAAATTTTTCCAGATAATACTGCTATTTGCTGGGGGACAAAAATGGCCACTTGAAAGGCCGCCGCATCCACGCATTTATATCTAAAAAATTTCCTTCAGGGTTGTGAAATCTTTGGCTAAACTAACAAAATAAGATTTTTTCTTTAACTTTTTTAAAGGAATAGGAAAAATTTTTTTATGCTGTTCTTGCAAAAAATGGACTTTCTTTCTATGAACGCTAGGCTGAGTGCTAAGAAATTTGGATATCAGAATTCAATAATCCTCTAGCAGCCCTTCTGTCAATAAAAAGCGCCTCGCCCAACCAAAAGACAGACTCACGAGTGACCCACAAGCTGAACTCGAGTGACAAGCTATTCAAGACGAAATATTGAAGCACTTAATAGGAGAGGGGAGTTTATAACCACAGCCAGACCGACAAAGACGGAACAACCTCACGTTCTAACACACATAAGAATATAGGATTTTGAGTCGTGTATCCTTGTCCAATAATCGGGATAAGATAGAGAGATACCTATAATGTGCGTTTTTGTCAGATACATCGCATTCCTTTTCCATATAAATTATCAGAGCCAAATACAAGATAGGAATCGAAACTCAAACTATCAATTATTTGATGGAGGTAAACACGTTTTAAAGAACTGATCAAAATTAGGCAAAAACAGTATTTATAATTGCCTTATCCTGATATTTACTGATATCAAAGCAAGATTTGTTCATTATTTAAAAACAACAAATGGTGTGTGCATATGTGCGAATTTTAAAGATCTGATACGGAAGCTTACTGGCTATAATTTTCAAGTCGCAAAAATGTCAAACATTTTCCCCTCCCCAAGGGGCTTCTGTCTGTTTCATAGCACAGTGCTAATAATGTGACTTTAGGAAACTCCAGTTTTCATTTTTCATAGTAAACCATTCGTTAGAGTAAAGTCATTTGGTATAAATGTTCAAGAGCCTATGCCTTAATAATTTAATAATAATTTTGTTTAACCCCCTGCTAATCGTTAAACACCCCTCTCCCCGTTTAACAGGAATGTAAAAGCCAACACATCTAAACTTTTCCAAAAACTCATTAAAAAGCATTTCAAAAAAGACCACATTTTACACAGGGTTTTTAATAAGAATACTTAGAAAATTAGTTATATTGTATGAATAGCATGCATTCCATTATTAGGCATCATAATGACAAGATTTAATGACCCACTCTAGCGCAATCCAATAAATGGAATGCTATTGTCGTAACACGTAANATGTTCAAGAGCCTATTCCTTAAAAGAGACGTTTCAAGTCGTCAGCTCTTTTAAGTTTAGCTAGACAGTGGCACTTTATCCAGGATAATTTTTTATTGCCCTTTTCCTCTACGTGGTCACAATCCCCAGCGGGTACATTCTTGTATTAAAAGTGATACTCATCCTAATTCAGAGTATTTGATAAAAGTACCCTTCAATTGACATTGCAGTTTTAAAGTTACATCTTTTCTCTGACCATCAACTAACTTTCCTTTGAATGAAAACTTTTTTTAAGCTATTCTATCTCCTCATGTTACATGCTGTTAGCTAGATAAGATTTTTCATCTTCGGATATGTTTTTTGTGGAAGACTATTTTTTCTGAAATCTTTGACCATGGCTGAAAAACAACCCTATTATGAAAATTCTAGATGTTAGGATTGACAAAAAGCTCCACCCCTTTCTCAGTGACTTTGGGAAAAAGGATGAGATATACTTTTTATAAAGGAGTGCATCTTCCGGCTGACCAACAGAAACTCAGTGCAATAGTTTACAATAAACAAAACAGCTAGGCTAGGTAATAAGTATTTCCAACTAAAATTCAGACTTTGACACAAACACACACACACATACTTCCACGCATCTTGTATTGTATTTGAAAAATACTGATGTGATGAATGACAATTTCAAATATAATCAATCTTTCAAATATTTACCGCGACACTTGTATTGTCATGTTGCTTATGTCTTTTCGTTCATTAAAAAGATAAAACGCCTGATGTTAATAGAGATGACTAGATGTAGAATAAAACATCAGAAACAATATGACAACTTTGTATGTGTGTTATAATTATGTTATATACATATGGTACATATATACATATGGTACTTTCGATTCGGTTAACCGTATTAGATTACTGGATACATAAATGTAGAGCGTAATAAAAGAGAGTGTATGTGTATGTGCGTGTGTGTAAAAATAGTCGATACACTAGAATGTTAATGTGATCATAAGATTGAATTCAGATGCCTGGTTTGATCTATGTGGGGTGGCTTTGCTTTGACACCTTAATANAATAAAACATCAGAAACAATATGACAACTTTGTATGTGTGTTATAATTATGTTATATACATATGGTACATATATACATATGGTACTTTCGATTCGGTTAACCGTATTAGATTACTGGATACATAAATGTAGAGCGTAATAAAAGAGAGTGTATGTGTATGTGCGTGTGTGTAAAAATAGTCGATACACTAGAATGTTAATGTGATCATAAGATTGAATTCAGATGCCTGGTTTGATCTATGTGGGGTGGCTTTGCTTTGACACCTTAATATTTGTTCAAAAAAACCCCAGGTTTAATAATAATTTTGTTTAACGCCCTGCTAATTGGTAAACACCCCTCTCCCCGTTTAGCAGGAATGTAAAAGCCAACATAACTAAACTTTTCCAAAAACTCATTAAAAAGCATTTCAAAAAAGACCACATTTTACACAGGGTTTTTAATAAGAATACTTAGAAAATTAGTTATATTGTATGAATAGCATGCATTCCATTATTAGGCATCATAATGACAAGATTTAATGACCCACTCTAGCGCAATCCAATAAATGGAATGCTATTGTCGTAACACGTAAATGCCCTTTTGAAGGTAAAGGAGAATATATCAAATATTGGCATGACAAGGAAAATCCAAAACACGTTACGGACACCACAAACAATCGTTTAAAAATAAAAGGTACGCTCATAGCACTGCTCAATTGAAATACACCGAGGAATTGTAATTTCTTTTTCATAAGATTGCAATTTTTTTTCATAAGATTGTCTATTTTAAAGCATACAGGCGCATACAGAAGCGTTTCAAAAGTATGCAACTTGTGTTTAGCCGAAAGGTGGCAATTTTATGTGCCGACAAAAGCAGCCCTTTGAACAAGCGTATGCAGAATTAAACAAGTGTAGGCATGCTAACAAATATAATGTCAACTTTACGCCAACATAAATAAAGCTAATCAGGCATCCGTTGTCAAGCTGATGACTGGATCGCTACGTGCGTGGAACTTAAGTTAATTTAGTAGCCCCTAACTATATATATATATATATATATATATATATATATATATATATATATATGTGTGTGTGTGTGTGTGTATGTGTGTGTGTGTGTGTATGTGCGTGTGTGCGTGTGTGTAAAAGAATTATTCAAAACACTGGAAATTTTGCTCTGTACATCCATATGCATGTGGCAAAAGAATAAAGCAGTGGTTCTCAACGTTTCACCCACCATTCCTTCCCATTATACGCAGTTACAAAACTACTACACAAACAATGAATATTTTTCAGGTCATTGCTTTTTACGTACAAAAATAGCATTTGTACTGACGTTGAATGATATCGACAGAGAATATACAAAAGGAGAAATTTGATTATGTCATAAGTACTGACATATTTTTATTGACTGAACTTTAAAGAAGGAAAGTTATTCAATAATTTCAATGATAAAGAAATAAAAGATATTCAATTCTTCTTAATTCTAATGCAAATGCTTAGTCTTGTGATTGGCAGTCATGTATCAAATGTCTGGTATAAGATTTGTCAATTTAAAAGGGGCGTCTTGGCGTTCAGTACTATTCAATGAACCACGTTTGCTACTAATAATGTCCGTGACTGAGCTGGAGGATTATTATACAAATTATGTGCCAGTAAAGGATAGGAACTGTCTCTGGCAGATAACGGCCAGATTCTTGGACTTGGGTGTAATTTGTGTATTCACCCACATTGGTTTCCTATCATTTTATNTTTGCTACTAATAATGTCCGTGACTGAGCTGGAGGATTATTATACAAATTATGTGCCAGTAAAGGATAGGAACTGTCTCTGGCAGATAACGGCCAGATTCTTGGACTTGGGTGTAATTTGTGTATTCACCCACATTGGTTTTCTATCATTTTATAAATTGGTTGGACACTTCCGTCATTTTGGAGTTGGGCGATTTCATCCAAAATGTCTGCATCCAACTCCAATCAAGTGTAACCAGAGAAAAAGTTTGTTAGAGTAAGCTGCAAGGTTTTTGTGATAGTATCAAATTATATGCAGTGTTTTCCCTCAGACTTTATATTGGTTGAGTGTTATAAACTGACTTAAATCTCGTCGGGATATCTGTGCTTCCAACAGAGATAATTTGGAGATGAAGGCACAGATCTTCGTCTTGTTGTGTAGTAGAGAGTTTTGCTTTCCTTGTAGCTCTCTGATCAAATTTTTGAATGAAAACGTCTCGATGATCACTGGAACCAAACTTGCAACGTCATTGGTCATTGATAATCATCGCACCTGCATGTTCAGTAGCAGCCACATATCATAATGTCTTTTACATTCACTGCAGTAGATATGATATTTGAAACTGGAATTTTATTCTTAGTAAAATAATTTTTACCTAACATATAATCGAGTGTAGAGTGCCAAAAAAATGTCATTATCGCCGTCAGTTGTCAGTCAAAATCTTTGTAGTTCTCATAATTTTCACCCACTGAGATTCAATGTCACCAGACATCAGTACTCAACTACCATAGCTCAACCTCAGTCTCGTAAGAAGTTCTTGTTTAGGTCGCTAAACTTAATATATTAAGGAACAGTATACTGCTTTGTTATAAACAAAAATACTGACAAAAAGGAATTTTAAGTAGCAAAAGAAATTGAGGGATAAAAAGATGCGAAAACACCAATAAGAAGTATAATGGTAAGTGATAGAGTCTAGATTCCTGACCGGAGAAGTTCTTGAAACTGCATTATTCTACTTTGGATAAAAGGAAGATTTAGCAGCTAAGAACACTTTGTTTTATAAATTTATTGATCTGGATAAAGCGTTTAATAGGTTTACACTACTAAAATTGTATAAAATTATCTGAGAAATAAAAATTCCTTCCACATTTTAAAAGAGCTTTTTGTATTAGTGGTCAATTTTTCAGTCAAAGGTTAAATGCTGGAAAACCATAAAATATGATCTTTTAGAAACGATGTAGCATTCAAAAGGACAACTATTATTTGATTAATAATTGACATTAAAATACAGGGAGAGATCGAAATAAATCCAGGGAAGACAGAAGTGTTTACCAGCAAAGTGGTTCCAATGATCATTGTCCGCTAAAGTGTTATGAGTGAAAAAGGTGCAAGATGAAGTTTAAAGAAAAACTTAATTGGAAGATTAGGAAAGGGGAACACTTGCGTTTAACAAACATTAGGTAGAAGTTGAACAAAGAAATCAGGCCATTAACTTATAAACTTGGCCACAGAAGTGTATTACCCTCTTAACCTACGTAAGATGGCATAGATTGGCCCCAAAAGGATAGACAGAGCAGAGCTCCACTATTTTCAGTGATTTAAACCCTATATTTTGATTTAATGGTCAATGTTAAATTGTTAGAGCTAGTTTAGTGAAGATCAACTTACATTTTGTTTATTTTTTTTAAATTTTGTCAAAGCTTACCATAAATTGTACCGTTGACTGCTTTTTCTTATCCATAAATTATCTGTATTGTCTCATAATGAAATACCACCTATCACAAATCAAGATCTTAAAAACACGACCCAATTACAGCATTTGCGAGTTGTTATTTTTTACTACTTGAACTCTGAATGCAACTGCAGTGTTTTTAATCACCTTCAAGCTTACTTGTTGTGTTTATAGTCAAATTGATTAATTTTCAAGATCATTGATTACTGTTATTATGACCATCAATATTAATTATTGTGATTGCGACTTAGACAATCAGTGTCACCATAAGAGTGCATTTCTTAGGTTAGGGATTATTCAGAATATTCATCTCACAAACTTTCAGAGGTTATCAAATTCACGCCTTGCTCTTAAATGGTGCCCAAGAATGTTATAGGTATAGGTTAATAAGTTTGGCATTAAAGGAAACAGAAAGTGCTGACCTGGCTTCATCATCATCATCAAATACGCCTTCCGTCGTTTGTCGACATTGTGCTAAAATCCAATATTTAAGAGTTTGTAAGATCAGTTTTCCGTTATCTCCCTCCACCTTATTCTGTCTCGGCTTGTTCCTCTAGTTTTGTATCCCCAATTTTTGGTAGCCCTTTTTCTGCTAATTGTGCATTAGTCATTGAGATCCAGGTGGTTTACGGTCTGCCTCTTGGCTTCTTTGTAGTTTTCAGAGCCTCCGATGGGGGCTGTTTTGGCGGAATGGGTTCTGCAAGGCGTAACATGTGTCCTAGTCATCTGAGTCTTCTTTCTCTTATCTTTTGGCTCCATTTCTTTACTTTCGATCTTTCATATAGCTCTTCATTCCTTATTTTATGTGACCATTTTAAATTTAGCATTTTTCTTATAAGACCTCTTTGGAAAGCATCAATCTTTTTCACACAGTTCTTAGTCAGAGTCCACAGTTCGCTATTATATAAATATATGCTTTCCACATAGGTCTTGAAGTGTCTGATTCTTGTTCTGAATGATAATTTCTTACTTGTAAGCAGGTATTGATATTGTTTATATGTTGATATGGCTAGCATTTTTCTTCTTTTTATATCTTCCCTTGTGTCGAGCATGCTTCCTAAGTATTTGCACTTTTTCCATTCTTGTCCTTCTCTACTTTTAATTTTAAATTCTTCCGTTTTTGTCTCATTTACACACAATTTTCTCTTTTTAAATTTTATTGGCACTGTCTTTTTGATCTTATTATTAACTAAAGTATTTTCTGATATATATCCTATATCGTCTGCAAACTGTTGATCAATTGTTTTTTCCGCTGGTTGGCTATAATTATTGTTATGTAGGCTGGGTTTTTTTCTGTAGTTATGTTCTTCTAGGTGGCATGGTATTTCGCTATCTTCCTGTTCCATAGCCTTGGCTAGATATAATGTGAAGAGTATGGGGCTTAAGCAGTCCCCTTGTGGGACCACCACATTTGTTGTGAATGCGTTTCCTGTCGTTTTTCCATAATGTACTCGTAGTTTTCATCCTTTAACATTATCGATAGCATGTGTAGTTCGTCTTTATCTAGTACTTTCTGCAGTTCTTTGAATAATATCCCTTGGTACACTGTGTCGAAAGTTTTGACATCTCGAGCAGTAGTGTATTTGTCTCATAGTTGGCAGATGTTATCACCTTTTCAGCCATGATTTTCGTGCTGAATACGTGCTCTGTGGTACTACGGTCTTGTTGGTAAGCCGCTTGAGTAATGAGGATTTCTTTCTGAATTTTGTTGCTTGTTCTTCTTATCATGCAGATGGCCAGGGTCGTTCTGAGCATCGTCAGCAATATTATGGGTCTTAAGTTTCTAGGTGGTTCTCTCTTCCAGGCTGTTCATTTTTAGGCTTTTTGGCTGTTTTTTCCACCCAGAGGGATCATTGAATTGACCATTGTCATCATGTTGGACAGATATTTCCTTGTCATCTACCCTACTAATCGCAACAGACATTTTACAATTTAAACGGCCTGTGTTTGGTTAATAGTCATCTATGTATATTCTTTCATTGCAACAGCCCTTCCATTAGGTGGAAAAATCAGTAGTTACAGCAAAGTTGCAATATGTCTGCCATTTAAAGCTAGTAATACCTTATCAAATAACTACCTCAGATTGCTTCTATCTGTAAACGTATTTTTGTTTCTTTTTTTCCCTTTGTGCTTATGTGAAAATTGCTGTTAAAATACAGCAAGTTAATAGGAAGGCACTGGTTTCCGAAAACAAAGTTCTTATTTTAAGAATCGTTTTTCTTCTATTCTCACATTTCATGACCTGGATGCCTATCACAATAATTGACTTTGTTACAATGTTCGCTCCTGCGGCAATAGATCCCATGGTAGGAAAGTTTATTGTGATATTTTTCTTTCCCTTCAATGCGTGTACAAGTCCATTTCTGTATATACTCTTCACAGATATATTTAAAAGAGATATCGAAGGTATATTCGACTGTGTGATGTCATGCAAAGACGATCTCACTATAACATGCACTGATAGATGCACTGTGCATCTTACTGATTACAGAGATGACACAGAGTAGGAGGAATGAAGCAAGATACCTTCACCAGCTGGTTTATTGAGGGAATATGGGAGATATTGGGTGTAGTACAAAGATTGTAGCAGAAGCCATGAGACAAACTAGCATTGTTATGACATATTCCAAAGAGGTTTGTTTCTTCAAGAAAACATATTCTTTAAGACAAATATATTTTGTTAAAGGTAAAGATCGATATTTGAAAAAGACTTAAAATGCTTGCTGACAACAGAGGAATTTATTAGTAGAAACTGTACAATAATAAGTTCATGTCAGTTGCCATCGCTTCTTTCAGTTTTCAATATAAACAAATGGTGAGTTCCTTTCATAGAATGTTTACTTGTTATACTCCAAAAGGATAATCTTCCAGGATAAATTGCAAACTAGAAGAATTTTCTGAGGGGAATTATGTAGCAAAAGACTACTATCAAAGACCAATGGAAAACATTCAAATTCAGTGTAATAGTTTTCAAAAAAGGTAGCCGTCGCTCGAAATGAAACCACGCTTTTTGAAAAAAAATGTGCGAGTCGTGTGTTCCTATGTTATGAACATAGCAAAGCAGGCAACTGCTCAAAAATCAGATACAAATATGCGAGCTAAGGCTGAGGGGTGTTCTTGTAATATTTTTAAAAGTTGGATAATCCTGAGTCTGAATATGCTTATAAACAATATTCTTGTACAAAGAGTGTAAGAACAAATTAATGATGAATGCCTTGTGTTGACCGTTTAGTTATACTCCAAATGGAGAATCTTCCAGGATAAATTATTAACTAGAGGAGGAAAATCCAGCGTGAGATTTTCCAGTACTAATAGAATTTAACATTATTACTAGTAATACCTGATCTCGTATGAGTTTGAATAAATAAATGTTCCTTTAGGTCATTTAAAATGTGATAGTTTTAGCGCACGTTTTTCAAGAGAAAAGGAACACTGAACAATAGCTTTTACTGTTTTGTTTACAACTGGAATGAAAACCTTTCATACAGATAGATCTGATGTCGCTTATTTCAAACCTGAAAACATTTTTATCTAGTAAAATATTCAAGTTACTATAAAATGAAACTTTTGTTTAGCAGACGGAGAAATATATTTTCTACACTTCCTACTGTTTCGTTTATAAACAGAATTTTCAATTTCAATAAGCACCTTACCAGAGATCATTAGTGCACAATAAAACGATATAAAAGAAGTACCTCGGAACCTGCAATCTTTTTCTGGTGGCCAAATATGTATTGTTCAGTGTAACTGAAGCCTCGGCTTCAGTTTTGTATCAGAATTAACAACGAGGTCTCGATTTCGAGAATTTAAATGTTTGATATTTAGGATTGATGGTAAAAGTACTATTGGTATAACAGCTATCTTTGTCAAAATAAAGATAATTTGTTGATTTAATCCTAATCTGTTTTTCGTATCCAGATCTCTAGATGGAGCGTGACGTTTTAAAAAACTATCTAATATTAAATCGTTTCAAACAATGTGGTCAGTGGTGTTTTTAAGTGCTGTCATATTCCTTCACTTTGGGAATTGCAATAATACAAGTACCAATTGAAAAAACTGGTGTAAAGCTTTTACAGTTCCAAAACAGTAAATTAGTTCCACTTCGTAAAATCATTTTGTATGCCAGTAAAGCATTTTTAGTGTGAAAAAGTAGTACGAATGTTCTATTTATCAAGAAGAAAGATTTTATTGTTGAAGATGTTCAACTGCTTATTCCTAGAACTCTCTTTATTCTTCCTTGTGTCCTGGTTAGCTCAAGTTCCATAAAGTAAAATACATGTCGCCTTCAGCCTCCTTTTCGTTTGTAACAAGGTCTTGTTCTTCTTTTCTGCATATTTTACCTTTTACATTTTCTCTCTGTTTCTCTCTCTGTTTCTCTCTCTGTTTCTCTCTCTGTTTCTCTCTCTCTCTCTCTCTCTCTCTCTCTCTCTCTCTCTCTCTCTCTCTCTCTCCCTCTCCTTGTAATCACGTGACATAGTGTCAGTTTTGTTTTGATCGGTCTACCAAAGGAAATAATAATTCAAGATTCTGTGCTGCCTACAGATTTATTACTTGTCACAGTAACATCAAACATTTTCGTAACCAATCTACCTGTGCCCTCCCAAGAAGCATAAACTCTTTTTGTGGTGCAAACAATATACAAACTGGTTGAAGAAGAATGAAACTCCTGCAAATTACCAACTGTCATTTGGGAATGAATGGATGAAGGAATAGAAGGCAGACGATAGAGCAAGTCTGCGTGAATTAAATAGACAGTGCATTTTTCAAGGATGACTTGAAAAATCATTGTGTTTGTTACTTATACATGCCAGCGATTTCCAACGAAGACATGGCATTTAAGATGATGATGCGTATGTCAAAAAGATCACTAACCTTCATGAAAATGAAGCATTGTTTTTACATATTTTTATTTTAACCCAAATAGCAAATTAACTGACTTTTTATATGAAGTTCTTGAGTTTATTTTACAATGGAAAGGAACCAGAACAAATTTGAATCCTCCAGATGGAATGTATTTCTCGAAAGAATTGGGAATTTCTCCAGAATCTGGAAAGAACCCCTTTTGTGAAAATGGTTAGACAATATATGTTCTATTATGCTGTAAATCTTAACCCTGAAGTCCAGAAATCCCTGTTGAAGATGGTCTATCTTCAACAGAGATTTCTGGTTCTGGTTTTGACCCGTGTTGAGACTACTGCTTTATTCAGAGGCCGGACCGTAAAACAAGGTGTCGACTGGACCTAATTGGTGCAATTGATCTGTTTAAAAAGTTGATTTGTCATTTTATAAATATCATGCAAAGCTTAATAGGTAAAATAGGACCCAACCATTTGCAACTCAATTTATACAAGACCAATTTTGGCACATTCTTATACTAATCATAATATGCCAAGTTATACATCCACAAACCTCGAATACGTGTTTGCCATACAGAAAATATGTCGCACAAATAAAGCTACTCTTTTTTATTGTCATTAGTTGTAGATTGCTATTGTAGAAGCTAAGAAGTACACACAATCAAGATTAGAGTTCTTTAAACATGTCAACGAAATATGTTCGCCTCAGGAGCTTTAGTGAGCACGATGAGGAATTATCAGGAACAGGTAGAAAGATACTTTGCTTTTCTGCAAAGATAACTATGGTTTATTTTTTCATTGTAATTGATGTCTATAAATCCAAACTCTTTGTAGTTTCTCTTTCGTCGTTATTGATCTATCATTTTTGCTGAGAAGGTTCCTACCATAAATTAAACTCCCTTTCCTTCCTGAATTATTTAATCCAACATAATGTAAAGTAATGTAGTTTAGCATATTCTGTTAAATTATTTATCTGGTCAAAGTTAATGTATAGCATAAAAACAATAGGACGCTTTTTATGGAGTAATATCTGTTTACGATACAATTTTAATGGAGAAATAAGATCTCCAGTCGTTAGGCAATATGTGGTGGAATTTAATCATTTTTAATTGCAAAAGACCCTGTGTTCTAAGAATTAATTGGTGGTTGTTTTTGCTATTTGGCAGGTGAATCATCATTTGTCATAGGTCATTGCATCAGTGGGGTTCTACTGTCTGATTCTCTTATCAATTCAAATCCTGTGTCTGGTAACATTCTGAAATAAAGCTGCTATTTATTTAAGTAAATAATATTCACTTGATGGGCTCAACTTACGCATTTATGATGTCTTAAAATAGAGAAAGCCATTTCAACCAAAATCCATATTCATGAGCAATTTTGTGTACGCTCTTTTGTGTGCAAGAGTGTACATATAAAAATTATGATTCGGCTATAGCACAGCTTCTTTTGCTTGACCACTAATGCAATAAAAATTTCTAGCTAAATGAGGTTTTTTAATGGTTATGAACCATACAAGGCATAATGCCTCTTAGTGTAAGCAACTGTGAAGAAATGATCTAAAGAAAAAGGAAACAGAAATAAAAATAATTGGCAAAGCCAGTTCTGCCTTCCATTTATGAGCATTGAAGACAATTCTTATTCAACTATTAACACCTCTCTGCACACAAGAAGAATTATATTTTGTTTCTTCAATCGTTTTAGACTACCAGTTGTAAAAAGTGGCATGATTTCTCGATCCTCTCTTTGTATTCTCTATTATTAACTACAGTATTCACTTTTTTTGTGTTTTCTTATTGTGGCGCCTTGGTCCAGTTAAGTAAGAGCTGGAACGTTTTCCATCAAGATAAATGTAATTTGAACTGCGATATTCAAGAGTTTCTGCCTCAAGCCGTCTCCCTTCTTCTTCACCTGCTACTTCCTTTAGAACCTTTCATAAATGTAAAACACAAACATGATCCCACTGTTTACCAGGGGTACCATTAATGAAAGGCCCAGTATGTCCCTATCAAAGAGATCTTTGATTGCAATAGGCGAAAAAGGAAGGAATTAGCCCTACAGAAAATGCTAGCTTTTCTGAAATTATTATTAGTCAACCATTTGAGTATTTCCCTTGAATTTTTCATTTTTCTTGAATGGCAGAGTAAAATATTTTGAGTATTAAATTGTTTTAAGTTGGTTTAGGAAAAAATCAACCTAACTTCATACTCATTGTGTTTCTTTCTACCTTTTTGAAAAAAACAGTTATCCAGAAATTGTGTTAATTCAAAAACAAAACAAAAATTAAATAAATAAAATAATGAAATGCCTAAGTCTTTAAAAATATCTTGATTTTTCAAGGCAAAGGAAATTAATTAGACAATAAGGAAATGCTCAATTATACTTGTGGCAAAAGCATAAAAGTAAAATTGTCAAAGTTGACATGAAACCAAGGGATGGTACAGTGGAAAATGGGCTTGCTGGTGCAAGGATAAGCCCATTTCGAAAAATAAAAATTCAGATGAAGCATTATGCTATTTCGATGAACGGGCATAAGTCTCAAAGACCTGTTGATTCACAATTGGAGTTTGGAAGCACTCGGAAATAGACCTAGCTTGGATTAGAATGCCAGTTATGGACATCTTAAAAATCAATGAAATGCAAAGACAGATGTCATAGTGTAGAGAATGAAAGCAAATTAGTAACCGTATTCCAATATTAAAAGGCAAAGAGTGTCTGAAAGAGGGTTAAAACGTTCATTCAAATGTTGTGTGGATCCTTATAAGATACTTGGGGGCATACATAAACCAAGCGTTAATAGACCAAAAAGCACTAACCAAAAGTACACAATAGCGTCAAATTTGGATGACAAAGTTAACTGCTCAAGAAATGCAGAACGTTACCTGTATACTTTCCAACTTGGGTATGGACATTAAAAAGCGGATGAAGAGTTAATCTTAAGTTTAATCTTAGAGAAAGCAATCATTTACCTGAAACTCTCATACAAGGTGGTATCTGTGGAACTAATGTAAGTCAAAACCACCAATATCAAATACGCTAATTACACTGGTCAACAGCACTTTTGTTACCAGATAGTTTAATATAATTTCCGGTACAGTTTGGGGCGCTGAACACGAATCTGGGCTTAGTTTTTTTCTAGCACGTCCAGTTGTTTTTTTATTTAATTTTCAAAATTTTTCAAATATGGTTTCGAATTGCTGATCAACCAGGTTAATTTCGTTTAAAAACATGCAGGTACAGGGATTCCAGGGTGTCCGAGTTGTTAATCAAGCATTCTGTGTTATACTGTTACTACAACGGAGGGATTTTGATGCAAAAGATGTCAATTCACTTTCAATACCTGGGCTATTCATTACGTAATTTCATAAAATCATAATATTTGTGAATTACGTAATTTCATGATCAGAACAAAGATTCTCACATGTAGTCTCTCTTTGTTCCACACATGAGTCTCTATTGGCTTTTGTTTAATCAGACTTTAGCCGCTGTCTATTTGCTCTTAAACAAGACAAGAAAGGATTAGGCCTGCTCGAGAAATGAAGCTACTGGTAATGCCTTGTTCATTTCTTAAACAAAGTTATTCAGATTCGGTTGTGTTGTCATTCTTAGCCGCTTATCTCGAAGATAGTGTAATACTTTACTACTCTGTGCAAAACATATTATTCTCAACAAAATGCCCCCTCGAAGAGGATGTAAAAATAATCCTGATAGTTTTTGCTACATTTGTGGAAAATTCATTTTTAAATCACAACGCAAGCCACTAAGTCAAGCTGTATGCAGTGCTTATAGTGATTATTTTGAGTGTGCAGTTGGTGATCAGGATAAGCAATGGGCACCTCACAGCTGTTGTACATCTTGTTATGTGACATTACTTGCTTGGAAACGAGGTGAGGATAGAAAAATGTCATTCGCTGTGCCTGCTGTATGACGGGAACCAGTTGACAATGTGTCTGATTGCTACTTTTGTTTAACGCAAGTTCAAGGCTACTCCCGAAAATCCAAGCTTACTGTGCAGTATCCAAATGTTACATCTGTACACCTGCCAGTACCACACGGTGTCGAGCTTCCAGTTCCATCATCTACACAAGAACGGACCGACTCATCTACTGGCAGCGACGAGGCTTCAACAAGTTACAGTGACGGATCCAGTCCATACAAACCATCAACAGCTGAACCGCATCTCGTTACTCAAGCCGAGCTCAACGATTTAGCCAGGGAACTGGCGCTTTCCAAACAGCGTGCTGAAGTACTAGCGTCACATTTGAAGGAGTGGAATGTCCTTGGTCCAGATGCCCAGATCTCTTCATTTTGAAGTAGGAATACACCATTCTCCAGTTTCTTTACAAAAACTGGTTTACTCTATCACTGTACTGATGTTCAGGGATTGTTTCGTACACTTGAACTGCATCACGATTCTACAGAATGGAGGCTATTCATAGATGCATCTGTAGTAAGTCTTAAAGTTGTCCTCCTGCATAATGGTAATGAACAACCACCAATTCCAGTTGCACATGCAGTTGGTATGAAAGAAACATACCAAGCTATGGAGGAGGTTTTAAGTGCCATAAAATATGAAGAATACCGGTGGAAGATATGTGGTGATGTTAAAGTTCTTGGCTTGCTCTTAGGATTACAAGGTGGTTACATCAAACATTCTTGTTTTTTGTGTCTATGGGACAGCAGAGCAGATAAAAAGCACTATAGACAGAAAAAATGCCCGAGACGATCAAGCTTCATACCAGGTGAGCACAACGTACAGCACCCTCCTCTGGTTGATCAACAAAATATGCTTCTACCTCCACTGCACATGAAGCTCGGCCTGATGAAGCAGTTTGTACGGGCAATGAATAAAAGTGGAGAAGCATCCATCTTCTTGCAGCAAAAATGCCCCCGAATTAGCGATGCAAAACTCAAAGTTGGCATATTTGTTGGACCTTAAATCCGACAGCTACATAGGGATGACAAATTCCACAATATTCTCAGGGACAAAGAACTACAGGCCTGGACTGCTTTAAAGTCTGTTGTGGAGAACTTTCTTGGAAACAAGCGCTCAAGGAACTACCAGGAAGTAATTTCTAATCTGTTGCTCAGGTTCAAGGAAATGGGGTGCAGAATGTCGGTGAAAGTCCACTATCTTCACCAAATAATCTCAACGCTTGAGCACCGCTATCAATGCCGATGGGACGAGTCCATGCTTGGAGACTATTGCTGGTTCTTAAAACGAGACACAACTGTTGCACACAACAGAGCGACGCGAACATGTTTCGAATTGTGAACTTTTTATTCTGGCTCCTCCTTTGTATTGTTTAGACAACAATTTGAAGTACGAATTCAGTATTAAACTTTATTAAAATTGATGTTTACGTTGTATTGCATTTTTTGTTTGAGTTATATTGAAAATGTGATCTTAAGTATCCAATATTACCATTCAGGGTGAAGACCTTTGTGTGATGAAGAGTGTACTAACCTTGACTTGAATTGCCATCAAAGGGAATAGTATTTTTTGTAATATTTATTGGTCGCTATGCAATATCCTATTTTCAAATGTCTCACTTGTATGCAGATAGCTCAATAAAAATGGTATTAGATTGATAAACTTTTGGTATTTGTTGAATCAACTTTTGTATTTTTGAAAAAAAGTTCACTCCAAGGGAATTTGTGGTTTTCATGGGAATTTTCTAAAAAAAACCCTTACGTGCTACAGAAAAACGGATTTCAGATTTGGAATCAGCGTGTGAAACTTGGTTAGAAATGTACAATTTGGTTCCGGTAACAGAGAAAAAATAGTATTTTGTTGTGCAGTGTTATTGAGCAGAAGAGCTATTAGTCTTCCGCAGAATGAAGTTAACTGAAGATCATATTTCTTACAAAGATTTTGCAATGATCAAGGCTGAATTGGAATCCCTCAATATATAACTGTATAGGCTGGCAAAAGTCCCAAGCCTGAAAGGAAAGGAGCAGTTTTCGACCATTTTTCCATTTACAACCTTTTTTTTTAGTTTTAACGTCATTTTCCAAACAATTGGGGCTCAGACGGTGCCCTTCAGAGGGACTTTGATTTGGCAGTGAGGAATTTCTTGGCCGGATGCCCTTCCTGACGCCAACCAATGGCTTTTTTTCTTTGCAAAGTTCCAAATTCTCCTCGAAATCTCGGGGAATCGAACCCGGAACTCTTGGTTACTGTGCTGTTGCACTAACCATTAAGCCACGGCTCCTCTATGGTCACTAAAAATACAAACCATTTACACCATACCCCATTTACATCCCCAATGTTCACTAAAAATACAAACATAATATGTAATCAGGCATATCACACAAGTGAAAATAAATGCTTTGTTATATGAAGTATTTATCTTTCATGATGAGCCTGTAATCTCTACATTTCATTCATCGCTTAAAATTCATATATCTCTATCCGTATCAATTCGCAAGTTCTCTTATGAGCAAAGCAGGCCAACACGACCAGAAAAATACATAATTTAAATAATTAAAAAAATACATATAGAAAAATGAAATTTCACTTGAAAGTAAACATCTTTAGGAATAAAGTACAAACATTCACCTGCATCGTCTTACTGCGAAAAAAAAATGTTTAAAATTCACATAATATCTTACTGAACTAAATAAAACTACATCCATTGTTAGGTTTAAATGAAAAATTGTTTAAACTACTTCAAAACAACATTAGCCACAATCACATATGATAGGAAAGTACCATTTTAGGAAATGCAAATTTAGAATTGATATGACCTAGATATAACAAAGGGAGGTTTTCTTCTTCTCTTATCCATTATATCATAATGTAACCGGTGAAAAAACGATTGGACATTTCTAAACAGTGGAGTTAAAATAATTAATTACAGTTATTTACGTCGTGAAATTGTTGATATTCCTCCATCTCTACACATTAGCACAAAAAATATACTTTAAATATCTCTCCAGGAACATTATATGTTCTTAGTATAATAGTATATCTAATGTAGCAGTTTGGAAGTTTTAAAGGAGGGACGGATTGAACGCAGTACTTTCAGGAGAGCGACTTTGGTTGAAACCTCTAACCCGTCCCATGGCAGCAAGCTCTTTGTCTACCACAACCGCTCCATCCTTTACACTTGTTTTCTCATTGTTTACACTTAGATTTTCTTATATCATGTAGAAACTGTGTAGAATCATTTTCTGGACTCAAACATGATTTTTTGCCTTTCGATGTACAGTAAATTTCGGTATATACGTCGACGTGGCGTTCAAGTTGAGGTCTGAAAGTTTGGCCTACAAATCCTGATTTTGACATGTACCTCCCGTATAAGTCGATCCCCTTCTCTGGCTCAAATCGCTTGGTCAGAATATTGCAGTCGGCATCAGAGGTGAGGCGTAGCTAAGGAAATGGTATTCAATAATCAACTGTTCCATTAGCAGACTTTGTCAAACGGTGCCATTTCCAAGAATTCTTAGTACCTACTGTGACCTGCCGGTAGTTGATTATTGAATACCATTCCCTCAGCTACACCTCGTCTCTGGTCCGCATAAAAATGACAGATTTGCACTTTACATTTGAAAGCAAAACTTCTGTGACCAAGTGTTCCTAGAAATCATTTTTGCTGAATCATTCGCGCTGAATCATTTGCCAAAGTAATGTGAGCCGGTAGTCTGCGTTGATTGGTCAACATGACATGCTTGCTCGACTAACAAGGCTTTCACTAAAAGAAGAAGTGTCACGTTTTATGCACCTGTCTAGACAAATTTATTGATTTTCTTTATCTGGGATGTCTAATCTTGCTACGCTTAGCTAGGAAATAAGCTGACCAATCGACTCTGAAGGAATTTTTAACTGTCTATCCGCTTTAGTCAGTTACTAATTTTTAAATAATTACAATTCCTAAAACAAGCAAGATCTCCGGTCAACCACGAAGAAGGATGAAATATGATTCAAGATGAAAGTCCTTCAAGCAGCCAAAGACAGTAGCAACTGTGCAGTGCCCGACACTATTGCATAAGTGAAAAATTGGAGATTTGAGGAAGGCCAAATACACTATCAAAGAATTGCCCTTAACCAATTGTGTGAATCGTGGCCAAGAAAAATGGCCAAGGTTAGAGAAAGAAATAGCGAAATTGATGTTATCTGAACTTCAATGCGACAGAATCATAACAAGAGCCCTTATCCGACTGAACGCTTTACAATGGGCAGCTAAGAATAAAAAAGGCAGCATTGATTTGAAGCCAACAGTCAGTGGGTGTTCCCGTTTTATGCATCGTCATATCTGGTCATGCATCAAAAGTCAAAAATTGCTCAACAGCTACTGAAAGATTGGAACCACAAGATCACGCAATTCAAGACCTTCGTCATCATTCAAAGAAAACGAAATGAATACGATACGGCTCACATCGGAAAAAAGGACGAAACATGCATGATTTCTTATGTCGTCGGCAACACTTCAATTAACAAAAAAGGACAGAAGAAAGTTCGGGTGAAGACCACAGGGTACGAAAAACAACACTTCACTGTCGTATTGGCTTGCCTCGCCGATGAATGAAACTGGCACCTATGATAATATTTAAAAGAAAAACGATGCTAAAACACAAGTTTCCGCCAGGAATTGTGATCCATGTACAAGAAAAGGATGGATGGAAGATAGTAAATATATGTCAAATGGATTAACGAAGTGTTGGCCCGTCGGCCAGGCGCATTGCTTAAACCCAAATCGTTGTTAATGTGGGACATGTTCAAGTCACATTTTACGAATATTTCAAGTAAAGCATTAAAATTGGGAAAAAAAACCAGATATGGAAAGATTCCAAGTGGATTAGCATGTGTACTGCATCCTCTGGGTGTATCGTTAAATAAATCAATGAAGGATTCTATACGCACCAATTGGAAAGAGTGAATGGCATCGAGTTAGAAAACCTACACTGCCGTCGGAAATATGCGTGCTGCATCTTTTCCTACAGCATGGCAATGTGTAACGGATTCCTGGGACTCTTTTGATCCAAATGTCGTTCTCATTTAAAAATGCTCAATTACCAATGTGATAGACGGTACGGAGGAGGATATGACCTCATCGTCAGTGGAGCATGGTAATATTTCAGAAGAGGATCATTACGATGACCATTTGAANTGACTGGCTAGCAGATAATGAACTCATATTGAACTTGAAAAAAGATAAAACGGAAATTATGGTGTTTGGGACCCAAAAGCGGCTATCAAAAAACGACGTGAACTTGAATATTGAGTTTCAGTCAACTAAAGTCAACAGAACATTTTCATACAAATACCTAGGTGTCAAAGTCGATCCTTCCCTTAACTTAAATGAACATTTTCAATCCATCTACAAAACAGCATCTTCTAGATTAAGACTTTTGCAAAGAATTCGTCCGTACCTGACAACGGTTGCTGCACGTCGCATCTACGAATCATTTATACTATCGAAAGTGATGTATTGCTCCTTGACAAACTACTTCCACCAGCCCTACCGACAAGATTTATTATCCTCACTAGAACGTCGCGCGAAGGTGATTGTGAAAACTAATGGTCCTTCAATACAACAAATACAAAAAAGGAAAGTCTGTAAACTTGTACGAGAATGCTTGGATGGAGATAATGACGTTTTCGTTAAATACTTTGAAGAAATCAAACATGCCAAGGCTACAAGAAATAACACTTGTATAATACGTTTACCAGCGATCAAACTCGAATCAACCAAGAAATCTTTTTATTTTTACGGTGCTTCTACATACAACAATTTACCTCTAGAGATTAGATCTGAAAGAAATTTTAAGCTTTTTATTAGGAAATTAAATAGTTTTAATTTTACGTAATTTTATTGCTTTAAGGTTCTGATACTACCATGTATGAATAAGCATTACAATTGTCAATATATGTGTCGCTTGTCGCTTACACTATCTCTATCCTGCTGCACAAAGCTATTGACAATTGTAATGCCATTCATGACGCCTAAGTTTTCTCGTCCAGGTAAAGCGTTTGTTAACTTATTTGTGAATTCATTGTTTTGTTTTCTACTTTCTTACATGTGGATGTACATACATCGCCTATCTTTTTATCAAGCCTATAGTTTTTCCCTTTTGCTTTATCAAGGTTTTACCCTTCATCGAATTTGATTTCGTTCTTAAACTTTTTCTATGCTTCCTTTACTCCACAGGACTCATTGGTAGAACAGTTTTTAATATGTATATTTTGTAAATATGTATATAGAACTGAAATGATTATCCTGTATAAAGATTATCAATAATAATAATAATAAGGATTCTATACGCACCAATTGGAAAGAGTGAATGGCATCGAGTTAGAAAACCTACACTGCCGTCGGAAATATGCGTGCTGCATCTTTTCCTACAGCATGGCAATGTGTTACGGATTCCTGGGACTCTTTTGATCCAAATGTCGTTCTGAACTCATTTAATAATGCTCAATTACCAATGTGATGGACGGTAGGGAGGAGGATATGACCTCATCGTCAGTGGAGCATGGTAATATTTCAGAAGAGGATCATTACGATGACCATTTAAATGGTGAGAAATGGGACTTTGTGTTTGATCGATCTCATGTTGAGTAGGATTACTAGTATTTTCCTATTTATTATGTAAATTCCAAAATGTCATATATAATTGTGATTTGCGATGATTTTCTCGAACCTGAATTTTCGAGTTATACGCCGGAATTTACGTTAGGTGTTTTTTACTTTTCGACTGATTACTCAAGTTTACACCTATCGTGACCAACTATGAAAATATTAGTTGTGATATAACATAATACAGGGATTTCGATAAATATTGATTGAAATGTTGAGAGGTGATGGATTATAGGGTACAAAAAAATTCCAAAAAGGTAAGTCATGGAAAAAATGTCCTGAAGTAGGGAGGGAAAGTCATTTTCTCTCTTGTTCATTCCATAGGGGTATTTAGTATCTAAACGAGCAATTTACTACATATTTATACATAGTGCCTTAGAAAATGTATTTGGCTTATTTTTATTTTGTAGATAATACATTGTAATGATAAATGAACGAGGGATACACACATTAAAATATTAAATTATACATTATAAAATTCCAACCTTTCGAGTGTAATAATACTTTACGGCCTTTTATTCTACAGCTTAATCATTTTGTTACTAAAAGCTATAGGTAACATTTGAATCTAAATACATTCTTCTGTGGATGGATGTTTTCGAATTAGACTTGTCCATTTTCTGATTTAAATCCTTTGTGTGCTGTGTTCTTTTTGCCACAGTAATTGCCACGAATACTCTTCCTATGCCCTATGCCTTTAGTCCATCACCTTGAGCTCTGTGTCCTGTGTCCTCTAACTTGAGTCATATTCCTGTGTGCTTGATACTGTGAAATGTTTCTTCCACCCTGTATTTTTTGTTCTGCAACTGTTTTGTATGCTCTGTAATATACTCTTGCAACTATCAAAATTTTATATTGCTGCCATCACGACTTGTTAGTTTTAATTTTAGTTTCTGTCTTCCTGTTGTTTAATGGCATGTTAATGACGAAATCTTTTGAAATAGTTCACTCAAAGTAAAGTCTTCTTATTTTTTAGGAAGTGGTCAATCTCTTAAATAAACTTTGCTACAACAAATAACAATAGAAAATAAATAACAAGAAATAATAATTTTTCACATTTAATCTCTTAGTTGACAGAAAATCTAAGTTCTTTAATACGTGACCTACGAAACCCATCTGACCTTTTACTTTATATGGAAAAAGAGTTTATGTCTATTCCATCTATCAGACGCAAAAATATGCAAGGGAATGACCTCTTCATAAACTTGTCAAATGAAAAAAGGTAAAAAAAAAATGGTATAGTGTAAGGTAGCATTGATAAGTAGAGGAGATTATAGTATTGCTTGGTATATGTGAGCAGTGCAAAGTACAGTATAGTGAGAAGAATTTGTAAAATTAGTGTTGTTTGGTAAATATAACATATTTTAGTTTATTATAGCACAGCACATTATAGTAAACCCTTTTAGTACAAAGTAGCATAGCTTTGTAAAATAAGACATAATATAGTGTGGAATATTATAGAATATTGTAGTACCCTATAATAAAGTATAGTATGTAGTTTTGCATAGTAAACTAGATTATGGCATTGTATTGTATATGAAAAAATTGTTGAGTGTATTATAATGAAACCTTATTGATATAATAAAGTAAAATTGTGCGAAGTAAATCATAACAGTGTACAATAGTATCATGTAGCAAAGTATAGTGTTGTTAAATAAAGTAGGGTATAGTATAGCTAATAATAGAATTCATAATATATATATATATATATATATATATATATATATATTTATCACCATTTCAACTTTCACAAACAACAGTATTCTTTTCAAACAGGGTATGTTATGTTGAAGTTTTGAATGTGCGTGACCTGGACACTAGTTTCTTGACTTTTTTTTTGTAAATAGATTTTTATATTTCACCACGAGGTCTTTTTGTACGCGCGACTTTATAGAGAGAAGATATATCTGCAATATATATACGTACAACAAAATTGTACAGAATACAGATAATAAAGAAGATCAGTAATGCTGTTCTTACCGGAATTGCATAAAGCAAGGTAACAAGTAATCCTATTAGAACCTTAAACAGGAGCATTTTAAACAACAGTTTCTTGTGATTGCAAATCAGCAAATGGAATATCCGCAAGGGTGACATACAGAATCTCACGCTGTCTGGAGGGCGACTACAAACGAGAAAGTAAATTAGACAATTGTAAATTATTTATTTACTTAACAATGACAGGAAAAAACATTACAGGTCGACATCATCAAGGATCAGACCGATCATCTGTACTTTTTAAGACAAGGAAAAAATTAAAAATCATTCAGGAAGAAGGAAAACACGACTCGAATAGACAAAAATTTAAATGTTTGGACAGCAAGCAAGATAGCTCGGATGCGCACTCTTTTAAGTCTAGCCCAGGAGCTACAGATTTGTGCAGCACATGGATAACGTTTACAGCCAATCTTGGATTTATGGCGTTAAGTCCAATAAAAGTTATTGTACTCTACATTTTTTTAATTATTTTTTTGATTATAAGTCTTTAGTATAAAACTTTATCTACATTATTCTTGTTAGAGCAAAAAGTAATCACCTTGTTTAAATACCAACCAAAAACTATAGGTACTAATAAATATATTATTTTTGCCCAGCTTCTGCCAAGCGACTGCCGTGCTTTTGTGACCAAATTCCAGTTGTTTTATGGGTGGAAACATGACATAGAGATTACAGTAATACATTAAGGAAGAAACGAATAAACATTGAAAAATAAATATGTAATTATATGCATTATTTGGTCTTACAATGGTGTTTTTAAGGCTTCTGGTGCAGATCGTCTTCTACCAACAGGATGGTTTGAAGCTTGAAATTCAGAAACAAGAGCTAGTTCCAACTCAATTTTTCCCTGCA
This sequence comes from Morbakka virulenta, assembly GCA_003991215.1. Classification (NCBI taxonomy): domain Eukaryota; kingdom Metazoa; phylum Cnidaria; class Cubozoa; order Carybdeida; family Carukiidae; genus Morbakka; species Morbakka virulenta. The sequence continues at coordinate 369,317 of RDPX01000107.1, read as the reverse complement.
GAACGAGAAACAGAAAACATTGAGCATAATCAGAAATAAATATAATGGGTTATATTTCACAAACAGTAACAATATGTTAATATATTTGAGGTACAGTGCGAATGCGCCTACATGTACTGGAAAGTAAAAAATTAACGGAAAAAACCCCAAAGTCGGTAGACATCAAAGTTGACACACGTGTAAATGGGGTATTAAAACAAAAGACTAAATGGGCCAAAAAGATGTAAACAATTAAAAAACTAGTTAGAAAGGCTTTGATAACTATAAGAAGAAATAGATAACCGAGGTACTGAAAACAATAGCCGCTTCAATTAGCTGTCGGTCAAAAACCCGGTTAATAGGAGAGTGTTGCAGACAAGTCTGATCAATTTTGTGCAAAATGAAGGCCAATCGTGAAAAATGAATCTTAACTTGTTTTTTTCTCGTTCTTTCTAGCTTATGCAATGGCAAGAATTAATACAGTGTTAGAGGATTACTTTTCTCTTTTGATTTTTTTAGTTTATTCTTTTCGTGTTAGGTGTAGTAGTAGTAGTATTAGGTGCAGTACCTTCAGGGTCGTTACTAAGACTTGAACCCGGAAATCCTTGTATGATACGATTTTGATTTAACCACTAGAACCCCACTGCTTATTATTTCCAGAAAATCATAGGGTTAGGGTCTATTCTCTATGCGAATTACTAAAGTAAACTCTGCTTGCGGTCAAAAATGGATGGAAGATATAACAGAAACCGACTGCGGCTAGCAAAACCAATGGAAAACAAGAGGTGGGATAAGATGTGGAACAAAGTGGGAAAAGTCAAAAGGTGATCAGTGGAGCAATATCCTCTAAATCAGTACTAAACATCTACAAAAGACCCAGGTTTTACAAGAATTTCACCTCTACATTTTTTATAGGTCGATCAAACTCTTTACTGGAAGCAGATAGAAGGTATAATGGTTCATACTTGCTGAGATCAGACGAACCATCTAAATTAGGAAGATGAAAAACAAGTTTCTGGTTTAAAAGTTTGAAAAGCAATGACGATAGTTCAGAATCATTCTTTGAATTGTATGATAAGGATCTAGATCAGAAGCTTTTGATTCATTAAGCCGATATAAAACCTTACCAACCAACTTTGTATTCGTCATAAGAGAATCCAACATTTGATTTCAATAAATATTTGACACAAAAGTACCAGTGCCATTTAGAGAAGAATTTGCAAAAGAAATCTAGCAAAAAAATTAGCAATTTTTCTAGGAGGTTAGGAAAACGAATACCATAAAAAGTGGACGAATCACTGACTTTCTAGAATGAAAAATAGTATTGTAAATATTCCAGAAATCACGACTTTTAAGTTTTTGGGAAAAAAGTGATACAGAAACATGGTCTTCAAAGCAAAACTTAGCATTAGAAATCACCCTCTAACAAACATTGCTACTACTTCTGGAAGAAACCCCTGATTCATTAGTTCCATCACGTTGAAACTAAGCATAGCAATAATTGCGATCGATAATGGCAGAAGAATGATAAGAATTGAACCATGAAGGAGAATGAGATTTGACTCAGTAACTATCTATTAGTACAAATGTTTTGATATTTACTGGAACCAATTTTGTGAATTCTGTTGTTGTATCAGAAGCTGATTTGTTAAGACTCAATCCTGATGAAAATCGACAACAAATAATCGAAATCCACTCCAGACAGTTTTACCAAATTTAAGTCTTGTGATGATGCTGGTTATCGACAAGATAATCTACATCAAATGTTACCTTAACCTCTAGAGTGACATAAAGTATAATGTAAAATTTGCGTGTGATACATGGGTTATATTAAGATATATGGTCTACTTACACAGAGATCTTCAGGGTCATCTGGAGAAGAAAGAGGCCACCAGCCTCGAATTACTTGATTTTCTGCTCCTTTAAACAAAGATCGCATTTTGTCTTCTTGTTTATAATTTTCAAGTGTACATAACTTTAAATTCTTTGCAGGTTGCTTAACTCTCAATAAATCAATCAAAATGTGTCCTAAATGAAAATTAAAGGAAATAGAAAATAAATACGTAGATAATGAAAAACAATCAGTATGGAGATAAAATCTGACAGCCATTGCAACCACAGACAGTGGCATATCCTCTTCTTCTTCTTCCTCTTTTCTTCTCTTTCGTCTTCAACCAAAAGCAAAAAACAATTAAGTCTTCTTAATCTAGATTTACACAGATATCTTATAACACTGAATAAAGTAACCAGGGTAATCGTTAATGTAAAAAATGTTCAAGTGTACAACCTTCAGGAACACCAACATTAATGGAATACTCAACGGATATGGGTGTCCAAGAAGGCAACGTCCACGTTGTGACGCCTGGATGCTGATTAGCCAGGTTTTTCTGACTGGTTAGTAACGAATAGCCTTATTTCAAGCTGTTCTTCTGTACCATAGAGGAAATCGATCTCGTCGTTCATGTGATTTCGAATCTGGTTCGTCGTCAATTTGAAGGACTTTTTGGAAGTTGCGCCGCACCCGGTGGTAAGTGAAGGTTTATTGTTTCCGATTTCTTTGCAAACCCATCTGCCTTGTTTATGGGTTGCTGATGCATTCCAGTTTCGTCATTGCTGGTGCGTATAGGTGGCACCCAGGAGTAATCCAGGGAAACCTCGTGTGGTAGGATAACAACTGTTGGCTCTAAGTCACCAATGAAAAGCTAACTAGGAAATGTGCGTCTTTGACGCTCCTGTAGTTGGGAAAGATATTCCCCGTGCAACCTACCCATTTGGTCACAGATACATACTGGGGAAGCGTTGCTGTGGGTTTTAGATATTCACTTTCCCGTTTCATGGGACCAGATCAAGCTCACCGGGGTGCTCTTCAAAGCTGTCCCCAGCAGCTTACACAACAACAACAACAACTCATCAGAGGTATTTCCATCCACTATGATCCGTATTTTATTATCTGAGAAGAGACTTTAGGAAAACAAAGATCCTTCTTTCAATACAACAGCAAGAAATGAATAAATCCAGCTTGTCAAACCTTTGACTATATCCAAAGCTATAACACGTCCTTCACCAGACGTCTCAAAAAACTTACTTTTCATAATTACTACCAAAAGGTGATCAGTGGAGCAAGATCTTCTGTGTGTGTACTGGATATAAACAGAGATATAAGCTTTGTAAGCATTTCACCAGTCCGTTATTGATGAGTCTTTGAAAGACCTTAATAATGCAGAAATAGGACTTACAGGTCGACATGTGTCATGAATAGTCTTTGCAATCAACCTTGGATTAGTAAAGATATAGTCGAAATCTGATAAGTTTCCAAAGGAACCCAGCAAATAAAGCTTGGTGTTATTGAAAAAAAAGAGAAAGCCAAAAACAAGAAAAAAAAAAGATCTTAAAAACAGATCAGCTGGATCAGCCAAAATCGCATGGCAAAAAAGGATGATAAATAAGCATAATCAGATGGAAGTGTGTGTGGTGTGTGTGTGTGTGTGTGTGTGTGTGTATGTGTT
>RDPX01000107.1:335023-356934 GCA_003991215.1 Morbakka virulenta | reverse complement strand
ACAAAGAGAGAAAGAGAGAGAGAGAGAGAGAGAGAGAGAGAGAGAGAGAGAGAGAGAGAGAGAGAGAGACAGACAGACAGACAGACAGACAGAGACAGAGACAAAGAGAGAGAGAGAGAACGATTTTGTCTAATTTTTGGAATTTGAGTTAAACTAACAAACATGCAAACAATGGTCTGTTTCTACCTGTGTATAGGCCAATATGAAGCAAATTATCTACTGCTTTGCGGAGCAATTCTTTATAATAATATTATATTACGTTATGATAAAAATTAAGTATAAATATTTTGTAATACATAATATGATAAATTACAATGTTCTACGATGTGAGCAGATATGAAGATTAAACTATTGTACAACGAATATTATGGAACGCCTTCACAAGAAAACAGTGAAAAGAAATAAAAAAGTATATATATTATGTAAAAATATATAGACAATTATATACATATACACATATATGCTACAATTAAATGTGTATATTGATAAAAAATAAAGGAGGTAGAAAACAAAGAAAACGAAATAGCTGAAAGAAGAGATTAAGTAGAATAGGAAGGTAAGGAAATAAGGAGAAGAGAGAGGGCAAAATTAGAGAAGGTAAGAGAATATGGAAGGGAACATGTAGAGGTATTGGGTTAAACACATTTGTCTAACAGTTGATCAATCTGGATAAAAAAATAATAAAAAAATATATTTATAATTCATTTTTTCACTGCTCACAAAATATAGAGAGAACTATTTTTGAAAGAAATAAAACTCGCCTGTAATGTACATCTGTCCTTTGACAATCCTGGCGAATTCCCTCTAGCCATCTAAAAAAATATTACACTAAGTACTTATACTAATGCATTAAGTAGTACAGTAGTACAGTACACTAGTACATTAAAAGAAGTTTATAACTATTTATTGTTTTTCCTAAGGCCTCTACTGCAAATCAAAGGCAATTTGTATAATATTTAGTCATTAATGAAAGCGACGAGGAAAGATAATGTAATGGTCTTACTCTTGTTTCCATTTCTAAGTCTTGGCGAAATGTTGAAAATCATTTTTGCACCAGAACTTTAACTGCTGCCCTGTGTTTGAATATAGCATAGTGAAGTGCAATATAATAAGGCATTATAGTGGATTAGCAAAGGGTAATATACATGTGTAGTACAGCAAGATATATTATACTTGTGTAACGTAGTGCAGTACATAATGTAGAAACCAGAATGGACAAGTGATTACAAAATTAATATTAATGATAGTAATGGTAATAATAATACCGATAGTGAAACTAATAATGTTGACAAAGATATAAAATATAAGAAGAAAGAAGAAAACTGGACTAGATTTGGTTTTAAAAAATATTTGGAACGTTATGTATAAAAAGCAAAAATTGATTTAGGCGTATTAAAAGCAAGGAACTTAGTTTACCGATTACCACGAGAAAGGCTCCCTTAACGTTGGGTGAAGCAGGTTCAGTAAGAAATACACAACCATCTCCTAACAGTTGCAAACAATAATTCAGATCGTTGTCAAATAACGATGTGGACACATAGTAATGCCATGATCGGACTAGGACTGATAATGAGATTATAATGATAATGATGATGGTCAGAATAAAGATGAAGTTGATTTGGTAGCTCTTGTCAGGAAGTAGATTGGTAGGCTAGCGCTCCTTTCAAGTCAATAGAAAGGTAGATATTTCGTAATACACCAGGGCAAGCCTAAATTAAAAATTGAGGAGGGATTTATCGCTTTCTGGATTTGGGTACATGTTCGATTTCTCGTTCCATTCACCTTCATGACGCTTAGAAGGAAGACAATACTTTTAGGACAGAAATTTAGCAGATATACTGAGCATGCTGTCCAAATATTCAATTTGATTCACACATATACACACACACACACACATATATATATATATATATATATATATATAAATAGCTATTTTAGCTCTCTTTTCGTAAATATTGAGCACTATTAAATGTAAGTACAAGCGTTTAGGTATATATAATAACCACCCCACCACTTTGCTCGAATATAGGATAGCTTCAAGTATCCGGTTCTGGAATTTTATTGGTCTTTCCAAGGATTTTGCCTTACATTTTCGTAAAAAAAGCTACTGGTTAACTCCATTATTGGATGCCTAGACCATTTTATTATTTCCAACAATTTTACTCACTTCTGGAAAAATGTTTTCTGATAACTCTCATGATTTGTATAAACAGGGAAAAAATATGGGTTTATAATTCTTTTAATTTAGGAAATTTTTCTCTCAAAATATTTAAACAATATTTGTCCAATAACTACTAACTGGGAAGGAACCTGTAGTCCTCCGTCATTAAGCCTGGGCATGTTTGCAGTAATTTTGGCATACTACGTAATCCGCTTTTTGGAGGTAAAAGAGGGTTTCCGCAAATCTTTTACTTTTGCCCTATCTTGGTCAACAATTTTGTTCATCTTTCTTCTGGAAGGCAGCTTATCTATCTACAGGGATATCAGGTCCCCTCTCTGCTCTTACTTTTAGGCCGATACAAAGAGTCTAAACGTTTTAATAAACATTACGCCCTTTAATGCAAATGTCTAGGTTTAGTTTAGGCCCAATGGTTACTGGTAATTTATTCTGCAAGCACCTTTTTTCACGTGTAGCTGCCTTCTGCATTACAAACAACTTGAAATGCTAGCAATTTAAATGATCTTCATCCTCAACAGTTATATATCATAAAAAATGTTTAAAATTTTAACGGAGCTCTTAAGTTAGTAGAGGAGAGACTATCGAAAGCAGAAGTGGCTCAAACATTTCGAACGAAAATTTCCCAGAAATGGGTTGTTCATTTGGATTAAAAACAAAGAAAAGATTTCCAGACCTTTGATGGAGGAAATAATACAAAAATGGCAAAGGCAACAAGGGAGTATATATGTAGATAAAGATGAGGTAATCTTTAATTTGTCTTTTGCAGTGGTGATTAGAAATATACCCGTATCTATTAAAGCACTAAATAAAAAAGTTTTGCATTTTACCCGAGTACTTAAAGTTAAAAATTTATTGTCATATGATAGGTGTCTTGTATTGCTATAAAGAAAATTTCAGATCAAGGTAATGCCTTTAGCTTGGATATGACCACCACGTAAACAAAGACAGCTCTAGCAACCATTTTCTTCAGCTATAATGTTATCAAATTAATAATGCAGTCGAGCTTGGGTTACTTCACTAAGTCCATTCGTATAAGTCTCTCCATATCAAAACTGAAAGTTTATAGGTGGTAAGCATTGTAAAGTCTGTCTCATTCGCTCAGCTGCTGCAACTGCCTTGGGAGACAAGTCCCAGATGTTTGTTTTTTGGGAATGTAAAGAGCCACACTCTTTCTTCGGGCTTAAAAATGAATACTTGTTTTTAAGTATCTTATATCACTATTTTCTTATATTCTTCACGTCAAGTTTCCGCGATTCATGACAGAGACTTGTGACGATTGTAAAAGCAGAGACCAACATAACGTCGAAAGCGATGATGAAGAAAACGAAAGTATTGCAGAGGATATTGATGATGGCGGAAACACTTATAATTTCAACGTCAGCAATTAAAAATTGACCTTGGACTTCCTTTTCTTTTTACTTTGCTGTTACTGATTTTAGATTCTTTATACCTTATTCCTTTGTTGAAAGATTGTTTCACATAAAATTTCGTTTCTTTCCCCCTAAAATTACCCTGACAAAATTTCTTAGATGTTTCTCAAACAAAAAAAACACAACGATTTATACACATACGAAAAAACACCAACGATTTATACACATACGAAAAAACAACAATTTATACACATACAATGAATATGTGGCTGTCCATTGTCAGGTGCTATATAGTCAAATAGATTGAAATGGAAAAAACTTGGCCCATTTTGACGCCATAATTTTGTGTTTGCTTGTGTCTACTTGTGATACCAACCAGTTTCCTGTGTGCTCAGTGCAAGAGGGCAGTCATTCAAGAAATCCTTCCATCTGTGTTGCTTTTTATCAAAGAAATAACCAAGTACATTTAAGTATAAAAATACAGTATAATTTTGCTAAAAATTGGACAGAAGAGTACTGAAAAATAGACCCTAATCAAAGAGAAAAAGAATGGTATTCTCCAAATGGGAATATTGAAGGTTTAACAAAAATACAGGAGCAGGAAAGAGGCTTGGACGTAAGTACGTGGTCACCGAGGAATTTTCTAAACGAGAGTTTAAAAAATAAGTAAATAATTATTGTCTCCATAGCCAGTTGAAAATTCTTGAATATTACACTGTACTGAACAGTATTAATAACGATAAAGGCATTTAAATAATTGAAGGATCGGTAAACAATCTGAGGTATCTAGAAGACCTATTACTTATTGTTCAGTGGTAAAAAGATTTGTAAAAATGTTGAATGCTTTGGATAAAGAAGATAAGTAGGCAAATGCAAAGAAGACCACCAATAAGTTACTGACGATGTACCACGAAGTTTCCGACATAAAATATGATGAAAAAAGGGATAGAAGCAGTTGATGAAAATTTGAAACAAATAAATAAAAAACAACAACAAACAAAACAATGATAGGTGATGAAAAATTGAACTTTCAATTAGCAATTAGAAGGAGAGTTGAGGGTGCAAGAGTTATATTTGTTTGAATGCAGAAGTCAACAAAGTTGAAAATTATTCAAATAAATACAAAAACAAATCTTCAAATGTTATATTTGATATACACTTGCAATACCTTGTAAAACGCCAACGAAATGTGGGACTATCTCAAAATGCTGAAAATATTATAAAAATCCTATTGCATCTCCTTACTCACTGCCCAGCTTTTACATAAAGATGAACGGGTGGAGCATACAAAGTATTGAAAGAATAACCTTTTGGTTTGTATCTAAGTCTCTTATTTATTTGCATTTGGGAGTGATCTTTAAAAGCTTTTATGCAATCCCAGTCCATACATCTATTTTCTTATTAAGCATGTCACTACTACTTATCGACTCCAAGGCTAAAATATAGATCACCTTTCTATCTCTCCAAAAAAGAAAACTACGATACCCAGGAAAAATGGAGGGAGGAGTGGAATGGCAGGATACCAACAACTTATCTGTGACATCTGTGAACAGCTACTAGGTCTTCATGACCAAAGAAGAAAATACTGGACAGCTGCAAACAGACTAAGATGTAGAGTAACTCGAACAGCTGCTAATTTGCACAGATAGGGACTCAAAGATTCACCAACATACCCCAAGTGTCGTGGTTTACCCCAAGACAGTGATCACTTTGTACTATATTGCCAAGAGACAAAGCTGGAAGGAGGATATGATACCATCAACAAATGTGATGAGGCTTTCCAGACCTGGATTGACACAATAAACTTGGAAGTGTAGCTAAACGATACTACTACTACTACTTAAATAAAATTTAGGGTCATTTTTAGATCACAGAGTGCACCGTTGCTGTCCGTCTGGGGAAAAAAGTACTTCCGACGAACCCCAGTTTATTTTTTTTATCTCTCCCTATCGTGCTCTGGGAGACGAACAAAGACAGTAAATCTTATTTGATCAATATGATAAAAGAAATAATATACTAACTTGTGATTGGCTATGGGAACGTGGGACTGTGGTACTGAAAAATTGTTACAATTTGGAATAAATCTATGTGTATGCTTTTGCAGACACTATCACTTTACAAAGCTCTGTTTTGTTTTAACTGTCCAAGAAGGGAAAATGATAAAATATAAAATCATGTGAAGATTAATTTTGTTTTTGAATTTATTAGACAATTATGATTGACGAAACAACAACAGTTAAGAGTGTGTTTTCACAAAATTCACCATAGAGGCTGCTGTTAAGTGGAGAAAGAAAGGTTATTCCGTCAGAAATCATTAAATATTTTTGATAACTGTCTTGCTGGAAAAGTGTCATATCAAATTTCGGAGGCCAGTGATCCTTGACATACGTCTAAGGTTCTCATCATATATTATGGTGAAAGCAGCAAGGTTTTACTTACTCACCCTTTCACAAAGATGTCTGAAAATGTCAAGCCAAGGAAACGGTTCCCATCGACTGCCTTTATCTTGTTTGTGTTATGAACAATAACTCTTAATTCGTAACTGTAAATAGATTGAAAAGGCAGTGATAAATAGCTGAACAAAAATATCAAAAAAAGGATTTTTATACAATCACTTTTTATTGAAAAAACAGGTATGACGAAATTGAAGAGAGATTAGCTACTTTTGTACGTGAAATATTGAAGCACTTAAATGATTGCTATTAAAAGGAAACTAAAATGGGTTCTTGAAAGATAGGTACCCTAATTTTCGGTGTATAATCCGCGGGTTATACGATAATTTTTCTTATTTCAGAGTCAACTGTGGTTCAGACGAACGGTGCTGGTGGTTCTGATGATAAAAATATTTTGCTCTCGCACGGACCAACAACGAAATACGCGCAAAAGAGCTGACAAGCATTGCTTAGTTTCTCCGGATGTCCAGACTCCCTCTGGTCTCATTTTTCTTTTGCGCTTTCTAACGTCCACTATATCTGCAGTTGTGTTCGCTGCATTGATTTACCATGGCACCCAAACCAAGAAGAACTTTTGCAGTCTGCTTCAAGTTGTCTGTTGTTGCGTATGCTGAGGAAAATGGGAATCGAACACTGTTTGTAGTTTTAATGTTGATAAATCCATTGTCCAAGATTTAAGGTCAAGAAAAGCACTATTTCATGGAAATTTAAAGTTGTTCTCAGTTAACGTTGTTGAAAAGTAAAATTTCCTATCCAGGAAAGAGACTTGTGTGCATGGGTTATTTCTCCAAGGGAACTTATGAGGTTTGTCACCACTGTAATGATTCGGTTGAAAGGAAAAGACGTGGTGCAGCAATTGGGAATAACGAATTTTGTGCGAGGACCATCCTGGTGTCATCGTTTCATATGAAGAAACAAACTCTCTTTGAGGACAAAGACAGCGTAGGGATAAGCACTCCCCTCCGATTGGGAAGAAAAAGCAGCCAGTTCCAAAGCGTTTGTGGTGAAACTGAATAGCAGAAACTGAAACTGTCCAGTTTACTTTGCAATAATATAACACTAGCAAAACTAGCAGTGGATGGAATCTTTGCCCAAGAATGCGTGTCGTCTTTCATTTCGCAAAGGTCTTGTTTAGAGCATTCTTCGATACTTTGACGATAACGTAGTTAATGATATGGGTTATACACGATGTGGGTTATAAGACGATACGGGTTATACGTCCGGGAAGGTTATCTGACGGGCAAAGAAAATAAAAGATTGGTTTCAAGTGACACTGCATATTATTCACAGTGCGGGTTATTAAATTACAGTGAATGTGTCGACGAATAAGTTAACCTAGGAAATTTTTTTTAGCGGACAATTTTAAAATGTATAACATAAATGTTAATCCAAATATATACGTGTTTACAGACGCAAAATTTGAGCTAAGAAAATACTGCAGATTATCAAGGGCCAAATTCTCGATTTAATTACAAAATCAGTATCAGGTCAGTGAAAAAGCAAACTACAAATAAGCTTATGTCTATCATCTAGTGTCATTAAAAAACAGTTATATTATACAAGATAAAATGTTATTACACTCTTAAAAAGAACCAATGAAACAATTTGAAACAAATAAAGATCTCTTGACGCTTTGAGACCATGGTTCAATTATGATGATTTTCTTGGATTTGAAAAGCCTCCTTGAATCGAAGAAGGTTCCAACCTACCACATTGCAAACACGACTTTTGTAACACGAGATAACACAATTTTCTGACTAATTTGAAAACGCTGATTCAAAATCAATTTTTTTCTTTCATTTGAGATGTTTTGAACAAGGCATATTCGACTGTACGCACAACGCCTCTCAATATAATAGAATGAGAGATGCTTTTCCATTCATCAAGGGCAAAGTTGTGCTACTCAATGAGAAAATTATTTTTGTAGGATATTCTGTAAAGATTTGTTTTTTTAAAGCAACCCCGCATGCAAGAACTGCATATTAAACTAAAAATACAGATGATATTCATTCAGGTCATTTAACACAGCTCTCAACATTCTCTACGACATCCTTTGATCAATCAGTAAGATCCCGGCATCAGTTGGGCGTAAGGGAAATCCAACTGTGTGGAAACAACAGCCCATATTTTGGTAAATTGCCAAATTGCCAAATTGCCAAATTGCCATGAGAATTAAATGCAATCTCTCTCCCACCCTTAAGAAACTTTTAGGCTTTCCATTTCTTGGAAGGGATAAACATATTTTGCAACAGTTGGGAAATCAGTTTGCATCAATACCAAAAACAATCCATTTTCCTCTATTCAACTTGCAATGCATTCCCTCTGGCTTTGGTGCTTCAAATCATACTTTGCCAACGACATTTCACTGACAAATGCTTCTGCATTTCAGTTTAGAGTACGTATGGTTCTTCTACACCAAGATCTATTTTCAAAAAATTGAGTTTTTGAGTGTCCGGTGGCACAAACATATGCTATGCACCGTTATAATTAACAGGCTGTTGTTAGGAATAAAAAAATATTCTTGAAGTAAAAAAATTACCGACATGTTTGGTGGTGACTTTCGTCAGTATTAAAATATTTTCTGTGAAATCTCAGAAATACAAAAGAGAGGGAAAAAAATAAAGAAAAAGATCTCCCTCCCCTCACCCATCAAAGAAAACTAATCTAAACAAAACTACAAAAAAATTAAAAACAAAAATTCAAGCAAAATCAAACAAAAAAAAGACAAATCAAAAAATAGGAAGAATGAAAGAGAGAGGGATAGAGAAAGATAGAGAGAGAGGAAGAGAGAGAGAGAGAGAGAGAGAGAGAGAGAGAGAGAGAGAGAGAGAGAAAGAGAGCAAGACTTTGTTACGGTTGTAATATTTAGGAAGTCCTTCATTTTCTTCGAGATTTCGGCCAATTTTTGTAATTTAAGTTAAAGCAAAAGGTATGCAAACAATGGTCTGTTTCTACCTGTTTATAGGCCAATATGAAGCAAATTATCTACTGCTTTGCGGAGCTTTTCTTTACATTAATACAGTATAACGTTATGGTATAAATTAAGTGTATAAATTTTGTAATACAGAATATGATATATTACAATTCTTTACGGTGTAAGTTGATTTGAAAATGAAACTATTGTACAATGAATATTATGGAACAAGAGAAAGAGAAAGGTAGACCGATTGTCTTCCGAAATGATATGAGATGATTCAATAGTTGCCAGAAGGTAAGAAAAGTCAAAGGGACAGAATAGGAGGTTAGTAAGAAGGATAGAAGGAAATAAAATATAGCTGAATAGGCGGATTCTCTGATAAATAGATGCATAATTTCTTTAATGTAAAGGTTGAAATACTTATTGATGGTTAATAAGGTATTAAAAGTAAAATATGGAGATAATTTGTTATGGCGAAAGGCGATCTTTTTTTTTCTTTTTCTTTTTTTTAATTTTAACGTCATTTCCCCCAGCAATTGGAGATTAGACGGTGCCCTTCAGAGGGGCTTTGATTTGGCAGTGAGGAATTTCTTGGCCGGATGCCCTTTCTGACGCCAACCAATGGCTTTTTTTTCTTTGCAAAGTTCCAAATTCTCCTCGACAGCTCGGGGAATCGAAACCGGAACCCTTGGTTACTGTGCAGTTCCACTAACCATTAAGCCACGGCTCCTTAGATCTTATGAAGTACAAATGATTAATATATGGCATCTTTTGTAAAACAATGCTGTACCCCTGTACCAGGTCTGGGGATGATCACAGTTCTTAACAGATAAAATACAAGTATTTTAGAAAAATGTAATGCAACGTTATTCATGCAACCAAAAGTTATAGAAGGTTTTAAAAAAAGGTGGTTACACTTAATCTATCAAAATAGCTGACATGCTGGTAATAGTGTGCAGAGATATTGAACGCACTTTATGAATTTTGGCCTTGGGAAGCTCTGAAGCCACTAAAGTGTAGAAATGTACTTTTAATCTGATTTTTTAAATGTAGTTTATAATAAAACTGTTTATTGATTTTATCGCGCTTACTGCTTTCTGGAAACATGCACAAAAGCAATAGTTTGCCATTTATAACAGAGGGACCCATTAGCACTTTTAGGATTGAAGGAAACTGAAAGCGATAAAACATAGGACAAACATAGTTTGAAGAAAATTATATAAAAATGTATATATGTATATATATGCAAGCATTAAAATATAAATTCTTATAAGCAGTACTAAGGAATTGTTTGAATTAAAAGCTTACCATGCGAGAGGTTCTTAGTTCAAACCTCCGGGAAGTACTGGGCACAATTCCTTCTTTTGATATAAGTGGCAAACTACTTAGACTGTACATTTTCCCGAATGAAAAATCAGGAAAGTGAAAAAACAACCAAATTTAAGGATTACAAATTGTAAAAAAAGTTTAATGAAATGTAAAAAAAAGAAAAGAAATCAAACCAGGGTCACAAAATAAGTAAAGTAAAAAATGTAGTCTTTATATATATATTTATATATAGACATGTGTATACACACATATATACACACACACATATATATATATATATATATATATATATATATATACATACAACAAATATTTTTGTTTTCATTTCTATAATGTTAGTGATGAATTATTTATGTAGTATAAGTATATATAGTTTAGTCTTGTGTTTTCTTAAATAGATAAAAATAATATTTATAAAGTATATAAAGTTTTAAAGGTCGAATTTCAGCGATTTAATCATCATGTACTAAAATCATTTTAGCTATCTACCCTTTTGGTTCCTGTACTGAAATATCCATCATAGGTTCAGGCATTGGTCCATCTAAAGGAAATAGGTCTACCCACATTTCCATTTTTCCCTTGAATAAAATAACAAATATGAAATCAAAATTGAGCTTCAAGTGTATTATATAAGAAGTTAATAGCAGTAGAGAAATGAACTTCTACACATACTACTATCGCCCCTCTTACCGTTTGGGGCGCTTAAATAACTGGAAAAAAGTGGGCGCTCAATAGGACTTTAGTTTCTGATGCGTGATGGATCCTACTCTCCCATGCTGCAGGCACTTTGCGATTGAAGATGTTAGTAGACACTAAACCATTTAAAAATGCAGGCAAGAAGCCACCTGATATGAAATACTTGCATCCAAACAGTATTGTTTATGAGAAATACCAAGCATAAGAAAGGCGTGTCACATCATCGAAAGAAATACCAAAGTGACGTTAGAGGGCAACTCGGAAAAAAGCACTTTCAGGTGAGTGTAAATGTTTTCTTGGTGAGCCTCAACTCGTTAAATATTGATAGTATGTTGGTAGGGTATTGCTTCTTTTCTGCATTCATCTTTGGACAGTCTGGTATCGTGCCTTAACAGCCTAAAATGACACAATTGTCGAAATGTCTACAAAGGAGTAGGTTTTTTGTATCAGTTGATTTTATGTGTATCATTTAATTTGGTCACCTTTTGTTGGAAAAAATATTTAAAAGCAAAGAGTGAATAAGAATCCACCCGACAAGACCCGATCGCAGCACTAAGAGACTCAGCTGTTGTCAGCCAGATACCAACAGAAATAAAATTGTTTCTTTCTTCCTAAAACATGGAGGGAATTTGAAATGCAGTCACTGGCAGATGCTTTAGATTTAGTGATTTCATGTTTAATACAATTTTCTGGGGGAGCTGGACTACTAGAAATACTCAGGTATTTGCTGTAATGTAAGAAATCCTTTCTTTAAGAACTGCATATAGGCGTGGGAAGTTATTCCTTTAGGGTCAGAAGTTGTTCATTTAAAATTTGAAAAGGAAGGGGTAGGCGCGTACAGGGACCTGAGCGTTTATTGGATGGATTATGATATTTCTTTTTTAACATAGCGGCTCATAATAATGCTCTAAAGTCACCTGAATGATGACAAATATCGGACTAAGGATAGAAAAATCACACAGGTTAAGTGGAGGGCATATCTGTAAGCTACTTTTTCAATAAAGAATTTAAACATTTTAAATGTTACAGTCACCAGTGAAGCAAAAAAGGCCAACAAAGCAAAAAAAAAAGGAGCAGAAAGAGAAAGGAAAAGCAGGCATAAGTGGAAGTTTTTTACTTTTAAACCTCGAGAAAGAATGAATGAATTTTCATAGAAGGGCGAATAAAGCAGTGGATAGTTTTCAAAGATGATAAAACATAAGATAGCTTTAAGCATTGCATTTGTGGAAAGGGTAAGACGTAACATAATACACTGAAAGCTCATGGAATTTCAAGTTAGAAGATCGCTGTTGGATTCAGTCCAAAAGACTCAGATTGGAGTTTAAAGCGCTTGGCCAGGCGCGGCAACAATATTCCATCCACAGACAGATTGAAATTTTAGCGATAAAGAATACACCACTGAGAGAGGTACTTTATACCCGGATGAAATGAGTTTTCTTTAATGGAGTCTAACATAGCAATAGTTTTGATATCTGACAAAAGGTCTGAGAAAATAACATCAAAAAAATTGCTGGTACTAGAGCTCTGGGGGATGAATGTCAGTCATGCGAATGAAAGAACGGAGCTTGGTTTTCTCCGCATTAAAAATAACCAGTAATTCCCAGCCCCACTCCGACACGTTGCAAAGATTGGCTTCGAGAAGGTTTAACCTTCTTACTTTGCTAATCGAAGTATAGCTCGTAAAGTAGTCATATATACCTAGCTTTGAATGTCTATGATAGGGCAGATAATTTTTAAATAGCAAAAGTATAGTTGAACCTAAGACAGAACCTAGGCGAACACTAAAAGTAGTACAGTTACAGCTAGAGGAGCAATTCAGTAAAACCTTGAGAGTAGGAGTAAATGGCGAAAGTAGTAATAAGGGCAGGATTGTGCTGCACAAACCAAGCGCTCTGACTTTTGCGATAGGATCCAAGTGCTAAACCTTATCGAAAGGCTTAGACATATTAAAAGCAATAGCCCTAGTTTCCTCAGACACATCATGGCCACGTTCAGTCATGACAGTAAAAGCACTAATAGAGAGTGAAGAATGACTGGCGGTCAGTAAAATGATCAAGAGACTCAAGATGTATAACCAGGGTGGTATTGACAATAGACTGTTTCTTATACGCCAAAGACAAATTGACTGACATTTACTGGGTTACAGTGTTTACTAGTTTCCTAATGACCAGAGGGATACAGGCGACTTCCCAGACGTAAAGGAGCAATGACTCTCGTAATCACTTGTAAGGATATAATAGGTGTAATTAGTTGACAGAAGATTTGTATTACAGTATATGGATTCCCATTGGGGCTAGTGGCTTTATATTTGTCAAAACGGTCAATGATAGATAAAGTTAAGGTAGAAATGATTTGAATTTCATCAGGATACCTTTTTTGATGTAAGAATCTCAGCTTGGAGGGTTAATGTCTCGTTTGCCTGACGATTCATGTGCAGAAAATGTAATAAAACTGTCATAAAGTTACTCTGTAATCAAAGGAAGGTTTTGTTCCATACACAGAACGTGAAAACACTCCTTTGGGCTGGAAAAGTAAATATTCTAACCAAGAGATGGGTAAATATGGAAAAATCTGAGCTAAATGCTACTTACTATCCTCAGCAGTAATCCTTAACATATTTTTAATTTGATAGCTGTTTTTCATAAATTCAGTTGTTTCAAAATACTGTAACTATCCTTTGCTCTAACTCCTTTCCTCTTCTAATTATTGGAGTGAAGAATGAAATATTGTTTCACTAAGATACTAAAAAATATCTGGATAATACACTTATGGATAACTCAGGAAAGTAGGTCTGGTAAGTTACAAAAGATGTCGAACTCTATTAGAATTCTTCAGAAAGACGGAGGTTAGTGATGGAATGAGCTACGGAGTTAATTTTTCTATATTCTTGCAAAATCATATGTGTATCATTTGTCTTAGATTCTTTTTTCAGACACTGGAATGTGAAGTTAGTGATAGGAGTAACACTAAATATCACAACTAGGTCACTAATTCACCAACAAAAAACCTCAATTAAGCATCAACATAACTACGTCACTACAACATCAACATTACTACCTCACTATAACATCAATACTCCTACGTCACTACTACATCAACACAACTACGTCACTACAACATCAACATTACTACCTCACTACAACATCAACACAACTGAGTCACTACAATATCAACACTCCTACGTCACTACTACATCAACACATCTACGTCACTATAACATCAACATTACTACCTCACTATAACATCAACACTCCTACGTCACCACAACATCAACACAACTGAGTCACTACAATATCAACACTACTACCTCATTACAACATCAACACAACTACGTTAGTGCCCACTTTTTGACACCAAATTGTTACTCAAATTAGAAGATTAAATCAAACAGCCAAATACAAATGGTGTATTTGGAAAAGCTATAATTGATATGTTAAAAAAAGTACACTCTACAGTAAAACAATTAAAACCTGAATAACACCATTCTTCTTTGGATGATAAAGTTTTCTTGTTTCAATATGCTCTGGCACGAGTGGGTACCCTTTATCTGGTATCAAAGCAAATTCTTTTAATGCTTGCAATGCAATTGGCTCATTTGAGGCCACAGTTGTACCTAAATGACAAACGTAAGTAATCAAAATTAATCTGAATAGCAACAGGAATAAAGATGAAAAAATTATTTTCAAAATAAATTTTGTGTGAATGAATGCTCTCTGTGTCAACGGTTTACAAATAATTTTTGACTGTAAAATGACCAGGCTGCATACCATTCTTTTTCTTTACTTCAATACTTGCCCTATTTTTTCTGCATGTAACTATATGGTTTTTGCACATGAACACTTTTTCTATAGAGTATAACATTTTTTCGTTCGTTTTTACACTTTCCTCTAGCAGGTTTTCATCTTATTTCCCCTCACAAAAACAACGGCCAATATATAAGTTTGAAGCACAATTTTGCAGCGTTTATTATAGGGTTGGGTTTACTTCAACCCCAAAATTATTCTTTAATTGTTAAAAAAATAATCACAAAAAAATCAGTCCATTATATTTGATTGAACATCAATGTCTTCATCGCTGCTTTCATGCTTTATCAGAATCTGTTGTTTGAAATGGATTCCCTCTCAGGGTCATCACTTCTGCGATCTGAAGCTGATCTTTCAAGAAAGAAAACGCATTTGAACAAAGTGTCCCTTTTTAAAAGGGAATAAATTAAATTGCCTTCACCACTATTAACAAATGTCCTTTTGACTGTATTGATGAAGAATAAAACAATAGATTCCTCATCTTCTCTGTTTTTCTAATAAAGGCCGCGTTTATGCTGTGGAAGTTGATAGGAAGGCGGCGTTTATTAGAGGAGGGGGGTTTTTGGAGTTGGGGGTCTGTTAAAAGAAATACGGTAATTTTTTTTTATCATAACTACTTGTCTTTTGGACTTAACCATTTGTCTTTTGCACTTTACCAATTTTCTGTGACACTTCAGCAAGTGCTTTTTGACTGTGCCACTTGGTAAATGCATTTTAAACTCGTAGTAAAGATATAGTAAATGCATAGTAAATGGATGGTAAAAACATTGCAAAGACTTAGTAAACGGATGTAAATGCATCGTTAAATGCGTTGCAAATGCTGGTTAATTTCATGGTAAATGTATGGTAAACACTTTATTGTGTGAATGTGCTCTAGGTAAATTTGCTACCAAAAATAGTGATGCTTTAATTGATAAGATGATCCCAATTTTGAGAGTTCCTAAAGCTCAAGGCTGGCTAAAGAATAACACACACACACACACACACACACACACACACAAAGAAAACTGACCAATCAAGTTACACTTCGGACGTTAAGAAGAATGGTAGAAAATATAAAGTACCTAAACATCTTGATCTACAATGAAGATGTCTACTAACTAATTTAAGACAAGTTACAAGCAACCGATTCTTATTAATTTTACTCTAAACAAGAGAATGCTCCACTTTTATATTGGGCTAGTTTTATACATTTTGGTAAAGGGGTGTCAAAATGGAAAGGAGGACAAAGAGTAAATAGTTAAAGGAGATAATTCAAATGGTAATTATTCACACTGTAATGAATCAAACAATTAAAGGAAAAGCTGTTAGAATAATTCATTCATAAGACAGGGAAATTTTGCAGATTATTTACCACTATACTGCTTAGAGAAAAGACTCCAGACGGTAACATCATCATTATCATCATCATCATCATCATCATCATCATTTTAGCCGTTCACGCCACTGCTGGTGGGTGGCCTCCATACTTTCCTCCACTCTATTCGGTCTTGTGCTTTCTGCATCCATGTTTTGCCTGCCCTCGACTCAATTTCATCTCGCCACATTCTCCTTGGTCTATCCTTTTCCCCTTATCTTGGTCTCCACTCTGTTATCTTCTTGGCCCATCTGATATTGTTCATTCGGGATAGATGTCCTGCCCAATCCTCTTTCAAATATACCACCTTCTCGCTGTCTCCAACTTTGGTCTTTGATCTTATGACTTCATTTCTGATCTTATCTTTCCTTGTGACGTTTAACATTGTTCTTTCCATATTCCTTTGTGCTACTGCAAGCTTTTGTTTCTGATGGTTGGTCTGTGCCGATGTCTCTGTCCCATAGGTCATTGCTGGTAGTATGATTGTGTTCATGATATTCCTTTTCAGGCACATTGGCATCCTCTTGTCTTCTAGAAAAGTGCTATATTGGTCAAAATATTTTCCAATCTGATGTTAGTCGTTGATCGATCTCTTTAGCAGAGTCGTTTCCTGGTATTAGTATTCTTCCCGAGCACTTGTACTGGTCCACTTCTAGGCTTTCTCCATCAATCGTTATTCCTACTTTGTGCCTTCTTCTTACCACTTCATTACACATGATTTTTGTTTTCTTTTTGTTCATTTTCATGCCATCTCTCTTTCCTTCTCTGTTCAGACCTTCCAACAGTTTCTAAAGCTCTTTCTCTGTTCTAGCAAACAGAATTATGTCATCTACAAATCGTAGGTTGCTGAGGTTTTCTCCATTGATGTTGATGCCAATGTCATTTATCACTCTCTTGAAGATCTCTTTTAATGTTGAAGTAAATATAACATGGTAACGTGTGGCAGTTAATTACTCGTGTAGTTTTACGTAGGAATAACTGACAGAATAGCATAATTCAAATAGGGCTCCCTAAAGAATATTAAAAAATAGTTATTATGCTCTTTCAAAACGTGTTACATATCTTATTACCATGGTGTGTATAGATAATGTCATTTGTTGCAGATGAAATGAAAGTTCCGATGACGCATGTCCCGTTACCAGGATATTGAGGTGAAGGCAGTCCTTCTGTTTTACAAAGGGATTCCAAAATCTGTGAAGGCTGTTTGGGGTGTCTCCAACGTGCACAGCCGATTCTTAACAGGCAAGATAAAAACGGATGAATTAACAGATTGTAATGAAAATTATCTATAACTACTTTCTACTTAACACTCGAAGATTAAAGATATCATGATTTGATCTATAAAACTAATTTTAGCAGGGTACATTACAGTATAGCTAGTAAAACAAAGTTTGTCGCAATTAAAATTACGTCAATTTCAATTAAAAACTTTTTCGCTAGCATTGATCAAGACCAACAAACCAGTGTAAGAAAACATAAATAATAGATAATATTTAGTAGGCTGGGATTCCATTTAGAAGCTTTATGGTTCACACTCAAGTTCCAGCAAGTGGTCTCTGTAAAAAAAAAGACTCGTTTGTTTTAAACAACTCACATAATGGACTTCTTAAATCCTCTTTTTTTCTCTCTTTGAGAAGAATCTGATTAGAACGACTTTAAATCACAGGGTAAGTAAAATTGATATTACCACTACTAACCTGAATGCAGGCTATGGAGCAAAGGCCTGTAACATAAGTAAGACTAAAAAATCTTTAGTCTGAAGTAGTTTTGTACGAAACGTTCAAGTCTCTTAAATAAATATACAAATTGAAGCCTTTTTCATTTTAATAGAACTGTAAAGAGAAAAGCGTAACTGTAGCTGTACCTAAGCAGAAAAACCTTATATTACTCTACGCACAGCACCACATGTATTAAAGAAGGCTAAGAAAATAGCATAATTGCATCGAAACGGAAAGTACAGGAGTAGCAGTAGTAGGTGTAGTATGCAGTAGTAATAGTAGTAGTGGACGTAGAAGTAGTAAAAATTTTAATATCAGCAGCAGTAGTAGCAGTAGTAGTAGTAGTAGTAGTAGTAGTAGTAGTAGTAGTAGTAGTGGTAGTAGTAGCAATAGCAGTAGCAATAGTAGTAGTAGTGGAGTTAGTAGTAGTAATAGTAGTAGTAGTGGTGGTAGTAGTAGTGGTGGTAGTAGTAGTGGTAGTACTAGTGGCAGTAGTAGTTGTAGTGGTAGTAATAGTAGTAGCAGTGGTAGTACTAGTAGCAGTACAAGTAGTGGTAGTAGTAATAGTAGCAGTACNAGTAGTAGTAGTAGTAGTAGTAGTAGTGGTAGTAGTAGCAATAGCAGTAGCAATAGTAGTAGTAGTGGAGTTAGTAGTAGTAATAGTAGTAGTAGTGGTGGTAGTAGTAGTGGTGGTAGTAGTAGTGGTAGTACTAGTGGCAGTAGTAGTTGTAGTGGTAGTAATAGTAGTAGCAGTGGTAGTACTAGTAGCAGTACAAGTAGTGGTAGTAGTAATAGTAGCAGTACCATTAGCAATGGTGTATCACTGCTGATTTTTTAAGAACATATTGCTGTTTTAAAAACGTAAACAACTTACTGCAGGTACTCTTGTTGTAAACCGCTGCAAGCTTGGTGTTTGGAATAAAAACGATTTTCTAAATCGATAATTGTTTCTCCAATAAGCTCATCTATAAAGACATTGCGATTCAGAACTCTAACTGTTAATAAGGTGTTGAAAGGAAATATCGTTTTGAACTCGAATGATCTAGAGTACAAATGAAAAAGAAGAGAAGAGTTTTAAACTGTTTTCTGTATCACAAACTGTGCAATCTCGTAAGGAGCTTGTGCCTTATTATCCATTTACAGTATAACAGAAACATAATTTTCATCATCAAACCTATTTCATAATATATAATAGAATAAAGGTTTCAAGCATAGAAACAGAGTTCAGTTTTAAAACACGATAATCAAGTTTAATATTAAAATAATTTGTTAGTTTACATTATCATATCTGATATAATCTGATGTGTCTTTTAATCCTAAATGAAATCGGTTACGTGCACAACCATCATACATTCCCATTTGATTTTGTTACTGTTAACTTCCTCGAGACAATTTATTTTCATTTGCTAAGTGTCAGACTTTATTTAACTGCAACATTAACTCGATGACATAGGGTATGTAATGTTACGCTGGCCACCACAAAGCCATTGCATCAAACAGACTTGTACCAGTGTTTTTAAGATTTTTCATTAACGGATTGAATTTTGCAACAAAAAAAATTAACGGATTGAATTTTTAGTAACTACACGCATTACCCAGAACATCAGTGATTTCATAAAGTTTTTTGTAAAACAGGAATTGATTGCTGATAATGATAAATTTTATAACTCAACGTAAGTGCTAATTTTTTGGGTTTCTTGTACCATATAGATTTTACTTTCATGTCATTATACATTAAAATATAAGGAATATATAATTTATACTTATACTTAATTTATACTTATATCTGTATATATATATTCATATAATTATTTAAATTTTTATATTAGTATGGGATATATGTATACAATATTAATATTTAACACCCACATATACATATATCTTAACGAAAATACTAGGGTCCAGATATAAGTATGTACTGTTGAATGTTATTCAGGATATACTAATCTTTTTCATGGGTTTCGGAATTTCCTGACTCATCTACCAGGTACAGTCAACAAAATAGATATACATTTTACATTTGTTTTAATAACTGAAGCAAAGGTTATCTGAGCTTTAGTAAGGTTTAACCGTCAACTGTACTGTAGATGATCTCTGTATGTATTGAAAACAGAACAAGTAATTTCTTGCAAATGTTTTATTTATATTAAAGTGTTCTTCAATACAACCAGTTAAAAGTATAACTGGTTTAGTACTGTATTGGGGGCTCACACCTTGATGTTGAGATGGTTTTACTAGAGGCTAGTAGACAGTAATCACTCCTCTTTTCCAAGGTAACAAAACAAGCAGACGATACTTTCTGTTTCAATGACTGCACCTCTTTTAAACAACAGGCCCATTTTTTTCTTTCACAGATTCCATCGATGAAGGACCCAAATGGAAGTAAATGATCAAGAAAAAGAGCGACAGAAAGCACCCAAGACATCATGTAAGCAAAAATACGAATTGTTCTCCAAGACCCTTCACAGGAAGGTTCTTCCTCTTGGGTTGATTTAGTGCCAATGATCAAGCATCTCAAGACCAGCTGGCCTGCATGGCTAACCCCTATAGTTAAAGATGCGGTCAAGGAGAGACCGGAGTTCTACACGTGATCTTAGCCGAGAAGCAGGCAATGGTTCTTTTCAATAAAACAGTACCAAAGCTTGACGAGTCCTTCACATAACATACAAATATCTTACCCTAATATTCCTACTCTGCGTTTGTAAGATTTGTAAGACAAAGGTGAATAAACTTTGTCCTCTTCTTGCTGGTCATAAGACGGTGCTAGATGACCTGTAACCAGCGGGTCATCATATGATTTAAGAAACTTACCACAATTTGAAAGGTGGTTATATAATGGGCTATAAAACAAAATTAGTTAAGTCACCAAGGTCTGTCATAAAAAGTAGGCAGCCGAAATAATCTGCTCTCTATTGCATTCTATTAGGGAATTTGGTATCCAAACGAGCAGTCCCCATGTTTTCGTTACATCTACATTTTGAATCTTCAAGTGGCAAATTATCTTGTGAGATAAATTTCAAATTCCTTTCAAAATCACAGGAGCTGTCAACAGAATCGGGAGCTAGCTCACCAATCCTTTTGAAATTTCTGATCTGTGATCATTAACTCTAACATGGAAGGGGTGTGGGCTGTAGCCTACAAACATACTACGATGAAGATGATATTCACATTGCTAAATGAGAAAAATATCGTCTATAAATCGGAGCCACAGGGAAAGAGCTCTGTTGAATTAATAGTTAAAAGTTGAGAAAAAATGATTCTTTTTATTTTGTCATGAATAATATGTCAAAAGTGACTTTGATGATAAAGTCGAGAAAAGCTAAGGAGTGTTGCACTTTCAAACAATGAGAAAAATCCAATGAAGAAAATTAATTAGAATTTAAGAGTAAATACTCTTTTTCAATAGTTTTATGCAATAATCTGCTCCTTTCTCTTGATCTATATTCGGATTTAAAGATTCGACTTCCGTTGTCACTATAAAGGTGAGTGGATGTTGTTGGGTTTGTATTTTAGTTAGAAAATCAGTAATGTTTTTTATAAAGAAATTGGACCTTCTTGGAATAGGTTGCAAGTAAGAATAAATAAATTGTAAAATGCGGGCGGAACAACTATTTTACTCACTGAAGATGGGTCTAAAAGGTGGAAAATCCGCATTACTGCTTGTGGATCATTGGAAGTCCATGAAAACAAGGTGTTTGTTTCCTTTCCTTGAAATGATGAGATTAAGACCGGGTAATCAATTTATCATCAAGTATTTTATCAATGGTGTTTTTTATCATCATTTTTATCCGTCATTAAGACCATGTGACAATTTTTCATAAAAGGACTTGTCGTTTAAGATTTGAAGTCACGCCGCAATGTACTTCTTGGTGTTCATAACAATAACCAACCCACCATTATCTGCCGACTTGTTCAAAATGGAATGATCTTGGGAGAGGGAACGAAGTGTTGTTATCTTTACACCAGAGACACTATTTCAATTTATTTTATTTGCTTTTGACAAAATGGATTTATGGTCACTTTTGACTTCAGCAATAAATTTTGTGACCCTAAAGAAAGATTCTCTTTAACATAATCAGTATACCACAA
>RDPX01000107.1:310846-334079 GCA_003991215.1 Morbakka virulenta | reverse complement strand
GCCTAACAAAAACCTAATTATTCTGTGTTGTAATCTTTTTATTTTTGTTGCATTTTCCTCAAAAGTCTGGCTGTGGCTACTAATGTTATCTTACGGAGTTGAACTGATGGCTTAATATTAAATATTTTCCAAGCCGTTTATCCATGTCTTTTAAACATACTGATCAATATTACAACACGTATAGGATCAACATTTCCTCTCCCTTAACCTCCATAACATTATAATTTTATACTTTAACTCTTGGTACCTGCTAATTGTTTCTGTCTCTATCACTATTTGTGTATCCCTTTCCCTACCGCTCTTTCTCGATCTGTCGGTCTGTTTGTTTGTCTGTCTGTCTGTCTCTGTCTCTCTCTCTCTCTCCACCTCTCTATCTTTATTCGTCTTGCGCTTTACCATGTTTCGTTGGCATACATTGTTGTTGAGAAGACTATAACCATTTTCAATTTGATCTTTGATTTAAAGTTCATCAGTTTAGATTTTCAATTGCTGGTCATTGCTACTCAGCTGATTTTTTTATGTCTGTGTACCCTTCTCCACTTTTTGCCCTGGTGCTGTTGACGTATGGAAATTTCTTTACTGATTCTAACTGTTTTCTAGCAACTGTTATTCGTTGTTCTTCGCTATATGTTATGTTCTCTACTCTGTCCTTAATTTCGTAGATGATCAGCACCACATTTGCACTTCCATCTTGCAATCTTCTCGTCATTTATTGACACGCTTCACGGTCTTGAAACATTCATGTACAGGATTTATTGAGATTTTCTCTCTCCTTTGCCCACTAAAAGCCTAAGCCTGTTTAAATGTTGCACAATTTTATCAAATATTATACATATGTACTTACTTAAAATTATGAATTAAAAAAAATATGACAGATATAGAAAAATAAAAATAAAGATAGACAAATAGACAGATAGATAGATAGGTACATAGATAGATCGGTAGATAGATGGATAGATAGATAGATACATACATACATACATACGTACATACATACATACATACATACATACATACATACATACATACACAGGTTGGTAGATATATATATATATATATATATATATATATAGATAGATAGATAGATAGATAGATAAATAGACAGATAGACAGAAAGACGGATTGACAGACAGACAGACAGATAGACAGATAGATGGATAAATAGATGAATGCTATTTAAATAAATATATACAAACCATTCCTTCTACATTAGGAGGACGTAGATCAAGGGCCTAGAAAAGAAACAACAACAGAAATTTAAAGAATGATTCTAAATGATTATTAAGCCACGTATTTTAGATGGAACTATCATAAACAATAAAATATTTTCTGAATTTGCATTGACGGATTTCTGTTTGTAGGTAATATGTTATGACTGTTATCAGCTCCATTTAATCACAATGTTCTACTTTGTGTTCGTGTTCACAGAACATTTCAGATGTTAATATTCTAAAAACCCTGATTAGGTATACAACTTGCTTTCCCTCTAGAACTTTTAACAATATTTTTGTCTTTTTATTACAATCCTTTTATCCCAGTTTAACTGAGGATTGTGTTACACAGTTCCTCCATTCATTTGTTCCTTGAGCCACGCTAAGGCTCAACTGCTTTCTGTTTTTCAGACAACCCTTTCAAGACATATTGTTCATGCTTCCTTTCCTACATTTCCACGCATTATTTTATTTTTGTTGTAATTAATCTTACCTACTGCTTTTGGGGTTCTTGCTTTTGCCATATAGGCTCATACTACCTCCAACATGCCTTATTTTTCTTCTTTTTTCTTTCATTTTTCTGTCTTGCTCATCTTCCTTCTAAGCCTCTGCCTAATCACTTTTACCCACAATCATAAACAGTAATCAACTTACTTCGTTTTATAGGCAAAACAATTTCATATATGCCCTGTAGTTATCTGTGAAACGCAATCACAAAAAATACAGAAAGTGTCTTTATTGATCAAATAATACCTGGCAGGAATTTCCTTATTTTGGTGTATTGCTTAATACAAGTGTCGGAAAAAAGACTTTTGCCAAAATAAAACGAACGTTTTTAGCATGGAATTGATTGTATCTTACAATTATCTTTTAATGATATTGCTTAAAATATAGTTTGTGTCTTTCTTTAATTCAATAATGATCTTATCTATGCCTTTTATCCAACTATTGTACCTTAATTGGTAATGTGGTAGTTCCATAATTTGGGCATTGATGTTCGTCCTCTTAGTCTGTAAATATAAACGGAATGTAAGATACTTTAGACTTTTAGAGGCGAATTGAGATTCTATTAAATGCTATGTCCAGGCCTAATATATATATATCTTTGGTGTTTCAGAAACTGACTAAAAAGCTGACACACCCAAACCCTTTAAAGAGAATAATAACGTTATTTGTTCCTCCAGAAGAGTTCACAGACAAGTTGATGCTACTATTACAACAAAAATTCTTGTTACTACTTCATTTATGGTTAAGACCATAAATTTTTATAAAAGGCATAAATTTCTAAGGGTATGGATCTCTGAACTGAAAAGAAAAAGAGTCATAGAAAGGATTAGGCTAAGAGAATTAGTCTTGAACTAAAAAAAATCACCTCTTGTGATAAAGAAAAGCACAGGGAACTCGAAGAGTTCCACAATCAAGTTGTCCGGGGAAAGAGACTACAATCATAGCATAGCAAGATTTAATTAAACGAGAAACAGCAACGGCATATGGAGCAAGATTATGAGAGAAATGAGTCAAATAGAATGGGACAAACTGAGCTGGTATTGATTGTAACGATATATCTGAACGACTAATGTGTATGGAAATTGATACATCAACTGTCCACTCACAATGTTTTATCCATGTGCTTGATGGTAGTTACAATATTGATGCTGCTGACAGTTTGATATTATTCATGTTAAAATAAAAAAGCCAGAGAAAATGAGCAGTTAAATAATATTGGGAGACAAAAATGCTACAATAGGAAAGGGTTGTTATTTAGATTTGCGGCTTATTACTTGAAAAATTAGTTTTTCGAATGAGAAATGTCCACGGGGATAGACTATTGCAATTGTGTCCAATTAATAGTGTATTAAGTCCTAACATTCTGTACAAGCACAAAACTATCCTGACACGGGCAAATCAAATATTGAAGGAGTGACAAAAGATGGTACATAAGAGAGAGGACGGTAGAGGTGGGATAAAGTCCATGAGAGATGCTTACCAAGAAACGAGTTGCTTGTTATATGGCTTGCTTGAAAACTTAATTAATACTGCATGAAAAAGAAAAATACTGAAGGAGGAGGATGGAATTGTGACTGAGGCAATAAAGACAGTAGAAGATATTGGAGTCAGTATCCATTTTCAGGAAGGCAAAATATGGATTAAATGGGAAACAATTCAAGGAGGACTGAAGCCAGCCAGGAAGAAGTTGAAATGCAAGCTGGAGAAGGGAGCTTGAAGAATCATAAGCTCCAAAGCAAAAGGGCAGAAAAACAGAGTTTATAAAGACCAAAAAGAGGAACGTCATTTGTTGTTATTCAAGAACCTCAATCTGAGAAAGACAGTGGCAATAATGACAATGTTGGAGCAGATGATTGAAACTCGGTCTTGGAAGCAAAGAAGAGGACTAGTGAAGGATATGATATGTAGAATTTGTTTCCAATGCAGTTAAACAGTGTAAAATATAATGTCAGACTTCTCCGTGAAAGGTACCTTACATATACTGGCCTGATTACATAAAGTGGAAAAGTGTAATAAAAATATTAATAATAGTCATAGTCATAGTCGATATAAATAAGTAAGTAAATACATTTAAAAAATTGTAAAAGAGGAGCTCATGCAGAAGATTACTTTACTAGAAGCAGTAGACATACGGAGAAGAACACTTAAGAGATTGACGGAGCAGAATTTTGTACTTGACACCTTAGCGCGTGGGTTGTAGTTAGCTGTCACGTAAAAATATCAAGCCAAAACGCCAATGCTGTAGCAAGTAAATATTATAGGAAATCAAAATAGAAGACGATGAAAGAAAAATGAATACAAAATTATTTTATTTTGAATTATACATAGAATATATATTATTTCATTGCCAGTAAGGTATGATATTGTACTATTTGTAAATGGTAAATTGAATTATTGTCAAAAACCTCATCACTTTAATAATATATTGATATAATAATACAATTGAAACAATATGCTGTAAATGGCACCTACCCTTGCACAGTAAACTCGAACCAGTATCGGGCGTTTTTCGTTGGATGGAAGATTAGAAAATGACCCTTTCGTTCCATTCCTTGGGTAATGCAACGGTAACGGGTAACGCCATAGTCGTAAGTGACCCTCGATAAAAAAGTTAAAATCAAAAATTTGTCTTTAAATTACTTGTAATACGTGGTAATAGTAAAATAAACCATTGAAAATGTTAAAATGATTGGAAATGTGGCTTATGAAAAGACGCTTACAAAATTTAAATCGATTAAATTTTCATTTTTGGGGAAAAAAAGCCCTCTTTAAATGCCGTCACAAAAAGGCAACTAAGATTCTTTAAACCAATTCTATACCTGTTTATCATGTTATGAGAAAGTACGAAGTTGAAAATATTAAATAAACTGAAAAAGTAGAAAATAACAATTTTTTTAAAAATGTAAATAGTCTTTATGATAAGATAAAAAATTGATAAAAAATAGGCAATGCAAAACTAACCCATAGAAAGTCAATACTGATTAAAAATTATAGATATTTGTTATTAATGAAATTACTAAATAAAAAAATAGAATATATATAGCATTTACTTTAACAATTCCAATTGGATCTTCCTGCCTTTTTTTATTAGTTGTCATTTTTCCTTTGAAAAGCGGAAAGCTTTCAGCAAAGTCACGAAGTCCCTTGAAATCTTCGACTTGCTCTAACTCAGTTTTATAAATCTAAAAAACACGATATAAGTAACTGTTTCGTTAAGTAAAATTAAGTTTAGTAATGCATACGTAATGTGAAAAGTAACTTAAAAGAAAAACTTAATATAACAAACTGAGGCCACTACAAACTATTTAAGAAATTGCCTCCAATAAGTAGAACGATTGGTCAGTAATGCTTTAGGTTTGTCAGGCCTTGATGCCCTGCGCTTTTGTTAGGGAGGCCATTTGACTGCAGGAAAGTTATTCATTGACAAAGAAAACTTTAGGTATACCAGAAGATACAGGTTGTTGAGTAGAAAATCTATTAAATGTAGGAAATTATGGAGGTAATGTGCCATGGATAGTCGGCCATATTGCCAAGATGAAGGTACTTAGGTATAAGAGCTTTATTATACCATGAATCGTACACTTTTACCTCTCTACGTTTCGAGATACATCTCTCTCATCGTCAGGCTACTGAAGTGACTAGCTAAATCTCTTTTATACATCTTTTATATTTGGTTTAGGAATAGTGATAAGATATACTGTTAGCGTGTTTGGTTTGCTGTAGGAATTGGATTTTGGTTTGTTTTTTTAATTTTCATGTATTTGTGTCGGTTTCCTTGTCTATAACCTCTTTATTTCCCTAGTCAAAGTTGTAATCTTGCGACCTGCAGTGTTTTGCCATTTCATGACTTTTACTGTCACCTTCTTAAACAGCTCAAATGTGCTTCTTTTACCTTTAACCCAAGGAACGCTTTGATTCACCAATGTAGAAGGCAGGCATAATTGCTTTTGCCACTAAAAAAATCCGTGAAGAATGGCAATAGCTTCCAAATAAAATAATCCAAACAAAATCCTGCTCAGACAGTATTTCTGGCTTTGTAGTATAATTTTTGTTAAGAATCACAGCTATTATAGGTAAGGCACGAAGAAAGAATTCAAAAATTTACTATTCTCTGCAAAGAATATGAAACAAATGATTACTTACAAAAGCTTATACAAAAATGAAAACTAATGGAAGAAAATTCTTGTATAAAAGCGCATTAAAAGAATTAAAAGAAAATGGAGCATTTAAAAAATAGCAATCGTTTCCATATAGATCCCAACATGAGAAAACAAAGTCAAGCAGTTTCTTAGTGAGCAAAAAACAGGTCAGACAATAAAGAGTTCACCTTTGATGTGATTAAGTTTCTAATGCAATGACAAAAAAAGATGACCACAGAAAATTTTTCAAAAACAAAGGCAATCAAAACTGGAAATGTACATTTTCCAATGCTTTAAAGTGAAAGACAGATTGAACCCTACCAATAACCCCAAAATATTTTATCTTAAGAATATTCATAGTGTATCAGGGCTGAAAACTGTCAGAAAATAGTTTTTTAGCAAAACAAACGTGACTGCAATTGTTATCTTATATTCCATAAAAAGAACTAAATAGTATGACCAGAACAATTTTGGAAACTAGTATACCAATATACTTTATACCATGCAGACAAATCATTTCTTGGTAGAACATGGAAAAATTTGTTCGGCCTGAAATGCACCAGAGAGAAACGTACAGTGCATTTGGAACTGATCTTCCTGTCTAGCTTTTACTCCAGCCCATATTTGGATAAATCTCATTAACTGTCTACTTTTTTATTATGACATCAAGAATCTCCTGTGTCATCCATGAATGTTTTGCTACTTGCTTAAGCTAAGAAAAAAATCTTTTGTGCTGAACCAGTCATACTTTCTTTGATCATATTCCTTCTCTGTTTGTGATTCTGCACCATCAAGCTTTTGTACCATGTTCTAATTTCTTTGTCTGTTAAAGAGGTTGAACCCACTGATTCTGTAGTGTTGTTTGATTACTTCACCTTTCCACACGTTCATATTCCTTTGTTCTTTATGTTAGTTGTTCTTAGGTATTTTGAATTTTAGTTTTTCCTTCATGACCTTTGGAATATGGTCAGTGCCAATGACGACACTTGCACATGACGTCGTCCACAAAGCGTAAATTAAGTGCATTTAATAGTTTATAGTCTTATCAATTATCACTAATATTTCTTAATCCTAAACTGCATTTTATTTCATTAAAAAGTCCTACTAAAATATGCATATGCTTGGAGCTCTTGTTGTTATAAACCACTTTTTCAAATGATTTTCATATTATTCAATCAGAACAAACTTTAGTCGGAGCATTTCCTGACATTGTATAGAATTGTTATCTTTGCAAAGGCTTACCTTTATTAAAGGAATATTTGAATAATATTCCAAAACTTGATCTTCATTAGCATTAGATTTATGACAGCTGGCATAGTACTGTGTCCACCAGTTAATCGTTTTTAACTCTTCGATACAATATGGTGATTGGGTAAATGCTTTTGGATATTGCTGAAATGCAAAGAATAAAGTTGTGGTATGAGGTCTAATTCTAGCGATATATACGATATAACTTGATTAGCACAATTTTAATTAGTTTTTACTGATAATCATACATTTTTAATATTAATAAATGATTATTATTTGGCACAGTAATAAATACAAAGTAACACTTCTACTTAGAGGCTCTGACTTCTTTTTCTTTGTTGGCCTCAAGTAGAAGCCACTTGAGTGCAGTGAACACTTAGTACGTTACTGTGTAGAAATCGTCCACAATGCTCCATGTTATTATTTTTATTATTATTATATATAGATAAATATATATATAGTTTTAGGAGTAAACTTCATTTAAGGGAAGCCTAAAATGTGCATATTTTAAAAACCCTATTTTTCATGACAAGCGACAAATATCAACCTGATCTTATTGATAGAAAAAAACCATGCTGGAGCTGTGCTCAGTAAAAGAAATGAAATGATTTATCAGGAAGCATATCTACAAGATTTACAATTAATTCCATTAATTTTGAGTTAACAGAGCTGCAAGCAAGTTTGATCTTTATAAAAGGTGTTTTGATAACGAGTTTCCATACTTTTTATAGTAAAAAGAATGGCAACTATCTGGATTAGAATCACATGCTGAGTGTCATTTATTTTTGCCTCCTTTTAGTGTTCAAGCACTTGAGTGCGCGAAGAGTTCGGGCGAATGACATCATGATTTTGAATTTTGAATTCTGAACTTAAACAAACAAGCAGCAAGAGCACTAAAAGTACAACTTTCAATTCAATGAACTAATATATCTAAAAACACGTTATTTAAAGCATCTAAGCAAATAATGGTGTAAAAGACACTTCATACTGACAAATGGGCAAAAATAAATAAAACGGGTACCAAAAAATTGTTTTTATTAAGGGCGCGTCCAGTGAAGATGGGAGTGATAACAGAAAAAGTTATTTTGTTGCTGTAGTAACTCGAAGTTAGAGAAATAGCTTTGGCAATGACAGAGAAACAAATATTAATACGTCTGACTTATGAAAAAACCCACTACTAAGAGAATAGCGTGGCATAGACCAAATAAGCTGATTTAATCTGTAAGATCTAACTGATGTGTTAAAATTAATTCAACAAATTAAGTTCTAAAAAATTTGTAAGCTTCCCTATCATTATCTTTCTGGGTACAAACCCTCAGATTTTTGTAAACAACCCTATTTAAAAAATCTAATATAGTACCTTGTATGGAACTTTCTTTCTTTTTATTATTATGAATAAACAGAACAGGATAGCAAAAAATGTCCTGAAGCAGCATTGCAGAAAAAAACAAACATCCATAGTTTGCGTGTGTATGTATGCTAATACATTATTGACAGCGAAGTGGAATTTGGTGCTGGATTTTAGTGTACTTTTTAAAATGGGTCCTGTGTAATATTATTAGTTGTAGGTTTACTAATTTCAAAATGGCAACAAAATTACAGTTAGCAATGCGGGGCCATTAATGATGTAAGACTTAATATCTCATTGGCAGTGGTATGAATTTATGTTGCATTGTAATAGATGTTTGAGGAAAATATCGACGACCTATACTCAATGACGAGGTAAGCTCTAATCAATAAAGTAACCTGGGGGTGGTTTTAAAGGTTGTATAACCATCATGCTAAGCAAGCTATAAATGGCTGTATGTCCACATAGTAAGTTGCTTACATAAAAGTGGTAAAATCAACAGCTGACAACGCAGTAGGTACCCAAACAGAGCCTCCGCCATGTCCCAGAAAATACTACAGCCCGTTTTTTCTCCATTATATGAATGATACTAATAATTTTGTATATGTTATTAGGATAAACTTGAGAAAGGAAAGAACCTGTAAATAAAAATAATAAAAGAGAAGATGAAAAAAATACCTATAAGAAAGGTAATCCTCTATAATTAAATGTTTTCCAGCCTTGCTTAGATTAAATGGTGAAGTTTGATTTGGAGATTATTAAAGACCTAAAATTACCGGGGAAATTTCATTATGAAATGGAGGCTACCTCTCACCTATAGTTATATCTGAAAACATTTCAGGAAGTAGAAAATAGTAAAAGATAGGTTGAGTATGTATATAATATATGCAAATGTATATTTTTAAACTGAAGGGAAATATTTTATTACAGAATAGTAAAACACAAAATTTAGAGAAAAGTATAAATTAGGTAAAGTTAGCAGTCTTTAGAAGAGTAGCAACTACTTATGGTGATAAAACACTGTGCTGTTCACAATGACTGTGCTAAAGTAGATATTTATCGCTAATGTATATATGTATATGTATATGTATATGTATATTTATATTTATATGTATATGTATATGTATATGTAGATGTATATGTATATGTATATGTATATGTATATGTATATGTATATGTATATGTATATGTATATGTATATGTATATGTATATGTATATGTATATGTATATGTATATGTATATGTATATGTATATGTATATGTATATGTATATGTACATGTATGTATTTGTTATGATGTATTTGTTTCTTCTCAAAGCACGTTAGAAACACAGGTGCTTTGAAGGACGTCTCTTCATCACCAGGATCATTGCAGACATGAGGTTGTTCGAAACCGTTCTACAACTGTCTGCAGGTTGCACTAATGCAAGGCATACATATATATTTATATATATATTTGTTTGTGCAAACAAATTACAGATATCAAGTAAATTATTATGATAGTGCATTTAAAGTCTTCGTCGACAGTTCTGTTATCACCTCAGATCGCTTTCCTGTCCCAATTCAGTTCTTGCCGAAAAGACTGACTATTACCATATGCAGGGTTTGCGTATCAACGTAAGGTGCATCTGAGCATTAAGCTGGTATATCACAGACGTACAAATATAACAAACCTAGACAAATTTTCATTATAGACATACTTGCATACTACAGTACGTTAGACTTAAGGAAGTAAAGCATTTTACCTCTGAAGATAAATCAGATTGTAAATTGATATCCATAGTTTGTTTAACCGGTCCAATGGAATGTTCTTCGTTTTCTTTAATAAAATCGCAAAATAGCATAAATTACTAAAAGCTGTAGCATATATTCACACGATAACGGTAACCCAAATTTATTAAAAATAGTTGTGAAAGATACATTTATATGTATGTATGTATATGTATATATATATGTATATATGTTTATATATATGTATATATATGTATATATACGTAGTAATATTAGTAAAGTATACCAATGTTCACTAAGAGTGCTCAATGTTTCCAGAGCGTTTATAATTCCGCTCTATGTATATATATGTATATATATAATATGTGATTACAAAAACGCAATCCAAAGTTTTAACTTCAGACAAAGGCAGACTTGTCTCGATAACACCAATATCGGATCAATTTAGTACGCCCAATCATGAAAGTCAATCTTTAATGAAAAGTTCTATACCTAGTCTTTATGGGATTTTAATTCTTAATAGTACTGCAAATAAGTCGTTAGCATTTCCAGCTAATACTATTTCGTCCATCAAAATTTATTTTCCTAATTAAATCTTTCTTTTCGGGGAGGGGAAGAGAGTTTGTTTAACTCTAAGCAAGGCTTTGAAGCCCTTTAAGTGCAGAGGGTTATTGTTCTCATTTGGGTTTTGTTTTGTTTTAGTTTTTATCATTTAATATTGATTTCTTCCATCTCTCTATTCCGTCTACGGAAACATGTACAAAGTCAATAGTATGCCAGTTAAAGAAAAGGGAAAAAGGTGACCTTCAAGGGCATGGTCGTTGTCATGGAGCCTCAAATCTTTTGAATGGTCATCTGTTGAATTAAACACTCGATCACTACAGCACTTATATTTCGATATTTACATTTAATCAAACGTTCATGCTTAAAAATAAAAAAGATTATGCTTTTGTCCATGTTTGCGACCCTGTGATTTTTTTTCTGTAGTAGTAACTTTTTCTTCCATCAAGGAACATAAAAGAGAACTGCTATCAAGTTGCAATCTAAGTGACTTACTATCAATTTGTTCACATTGCTTTGATCAGCCTTTTGTAAATCATGTAGCTTTAAAAACTCTAAATGATAACTTAAGTACAAGGTGAAATATTTTTTTCTCCACTTGTTACTATTCCATTTTCAACTCTTCCCTCTGTTACTGTCACTTCTTTTTTTCAATTTAAACCATAAATGTTATTTTGTTTTTGCATACGATGAAGAAAAACATCATCTGGATTTGATGGTATAAATATATTTGTCGAAACATTGTTAATAAATTAATGATTTAGAAGCATTCATAATAGATACTTTTCGATTTCTTGAGAATGTCATTGTATAAAGCTTCAAAACTGCATTTAAGATAACGTTTACAGTATTTCGCTAGAAATCTTTTTTTTCCTTGCACTTGTTACCGACAAAATACTCCTTTATATGAGCTTTCAAATTCTAACGAATAGCTTCAAACGAGTAGTAACAAAAAATGTTAGTGAATGATACTTAATTTTAATTATCATCTTATAGTCATTTTACTGGTATCAACAAAAATCATACGTAATTCTTAAGTTATTGTACTCTATCTTTTTTTACTTTATTGTCCTATAATATAAGATATACTTTACTTTACGACTGTATACTATTCTATATTATTCTATACTATACTATGTGATACTGAGCTATACTATACTATGCCAAACGATTCGATACTATACTTTACGATACCATACTTTTCTTTACTCTACTATACTCTACTCACTCTACTCTACAAACTAAGCTATCCTATTTTGTTCCATACTACAGAATTCCTTACTTTACTACCCTATACTATACTATTCTAAACTAGAATATTCTATACTATACTATATTATGCCATACTATAATATACTATAATATACTAAAATATACTATTCTATACTATATACTATACTATATTATATACTATATACTGTATTATATTTTGCACAACTCCTGCAAATACAATACTTTCAAAGACTTGCAAACAATTCCTTTATTCTTACCATTCATTATGAGCTGTTGAATATTGCTGACAGAGCCACTCCCTATGACAATTGGATTTCTATCCAGCTTTTCCAAAACAATTGAAAATGCTGGTTTGTACCTGTTATTTTCTGGTAGCACCTTCAGAAGCAAACAATAGTATTCAAACTAAATTGCGAC
Organism: Morbakka virulenta; assembly: GCA_003991215.1. Lineage (NCBI taxonomy): Eukaryota > Metazoa > Cnidaria > Cubozoa > Carybdeida > Carukiidae > Morbakka > Morbakka virulenta. The sequence goes on along the minus strand of RDPX01000107.1, from coordinate 321,685 downwards.
ATAAAAATTTATTTTTGTGTGATAGTATTTAACTAAAATCAAGCTCAAGCCACATCAGTATCAATAAATACACCAATAGTAATTGTCTGAAGTAAAAAAAATAAACATATATATATATATATAGATATAAATATTTGTATTTGTCTCTGCATTTGATGATAAAAGTGTTTAATACAGTCTTAGAACAGTTATAAGTATCAGTGAAACAAGAAGCAGATCTATTTAATGGTTTTAATGGTTATTAAATAATCATCAGGTTACATCGGGCATTGCAGTCTGATAATTGTTTAACAAACATGAATATCTAAGTTTCTAAAGAGGTGTGATATCTTGTTTAATTAATGCGTATATATATATATATATTTATATATGAATGTGTGAATTCATATGCATATATCTGCATAACAATTTAACTCTCTCTCTCTCTCTCTCTCTCTCTCTCTCTCTCTCTCTCTGTTGTGCTTCACGTCACGTATTGTGATTCTCACAGTTATGGTAATATCATAAATGTGAGAAGAAGGAATGAAAAAGGCAGGACAGATTTCCCGTTATGTGGATTCGTCATTTCCGCAACATAATTATACTGTCCAATTTCAAATAATAGATCAATGTGATTCTAATGACCGTGAGAGCGGCCAACAGCTCTCGATTCACAAGCTTGATACAAAACAACAGAAATGTTTCTTTCTTGTTTTTAAGTTGTATCATTATTGTTTGAAGAACCCGTAAGGCAAAGTGTCATAATAAATATAGTAAATATGGTACTAAGCCACTCGAAAGTGACCTAGTACCAGATATTGGTGTATATTTAGTTAACATAGCATTTAATATTTAGTATCTGAAAATATCTGTTCCTACAATTAACCTTGTATCTGCAGCAGCAAACAGAGAAAAACTCCGAATATTCATAACTTTAACACGGGTACAAAGACAGACAGACAGAATGTCAGGCACAACCACTCTCAGAAATTTACAGTGACTAATGCAGATATACAAATTAGAAAATAATTTTAGCAATTTTTGTACTAATTAAGCTGGAATTGCAGCTTGAAACAGGAGAAAAGAAAATACCATAGCCGAAGCTTTCTTTATCGCATACTAATTCGGCTGACAGAACTACCATCTTAACCGAATAATTTTTGTAGCAATCTTTAGTTCACTTACTTTTCGCACATCTTTGTGCGGGAATTAAAGTGTATATAGTAAAATAAATAGCACAAGAATTAAAGGCACCCTAATTTTATGCGAACTCGGTAATCATTCAGGTACTTGATTGTTGTCCTTGATGTGAATTTCATTTTATTGCATTAATGCTAAAACATTATCGGTTTTCATATTAAAATTGTAATTGTTATTATACTTTATATATTTAAATATATAAATATCTAAATATATATGTATATATATATAAATTAATATAACAAGTTTTGTAGAACAGAGATGGGGCAGTGGAAAGTACCAAGTTGATTCAAATGCCATGCTGTTTTACTTAGGTATAACGGAGAAAGCAAGTCCCATCGAACCGCTTGGGCTTTGTAATGTCAGTATGTAAGCGGTTTAACGTGTTTATCCGAGTAATAGTGGAGCTTATGCATCTTGGTGCGATCAGAAAGTCAAACTGCATCATTGGCGCTTTATACCGCACACTTTGACCAAGGTACCAAAATATGAATCTTTGCTGAAAGCACAAGGCTATTATTAATTGCACATCAAAAAACCAGGGCACCACAATTGCTCCAGATTACCATTGTCTACAAAAAGCATCCCACAAACGAAAAGTGAAAAAAGCGACGGGCAAAGACCAACATTTGCTTACAGCAGTTATGCTTGTCTGCACCGAGGATTAAGAATTCTTTAAAGTCCCATATGGAAAGCGATTTAAAGGAACTTACACATAGATTTATTTAACTTTATGACACTAACCATAGTGACGTAAGTAGAGGATATTGTGAGTTAAATTGATGGCCTGATGTAGTTGCTTTTGAGCAAACTAATTCCTTCTATGCAGTACACTATCCTAATGGTTAAATGAATCGATTACCAAGCAAAACGTTCGAAATCAGCCACGCCAGTTGAAGTACTGTACTAAATCTGTTACTCCGGTATCAATGGCACACTAATAAGTTAGGACAAGTTTTTGAAATAGAATATAGGGAGTAATGATATTAATAAATTTCAAAGATGATAAAGTACAAAGAAAAAATTTTCAATACGAAAAGTAACCTTCTGAGCTGAAGTGGATTCTAAGCTTTACTTGGGAAAAAGAAGTAAAAATATTCAGCTGTTTCTGCAATTAAAAGACTTACACCAACTTAAGCTCATGTGGTCAGCTAACAAAAAAAAGGGAAAATAACTTTTGTGTATGTTGGCTTTTTACAGCCAAATGAATAAATATGTAAGTGGCGTTTATAAAAAGTTTTGTTCCTGCTGTGCTGGCGCCTAAAACTCATGATAGGAAATACAAAAATCTACTTTGAAAATTAGGCTACAGACTCAAAGAAAATTATTAATTGTGCTATGGTTAATTCAATTTTGAAATTTGAAGACGAATGTTTGGCAAAATTCTGAAGGTTGCTGAGCACGAATCAGTTAAAATCTATTCCCTTTTAAAATCCTTTTGTTTAGTAAATTGAATGTTTTCAGAATTGCTTTAGACTGTCTCAGAATTTGACAGTACTCTTGTGTCCACATGGCGTTAACACAATCTTCTGCATTCACATAAATCAGTGCTGCTCGTAAAGAATAATTTAACGCAAGATATAGTCAAAGAAAAAGGCAATTTCAAAGCAAGCCAAAATTGCAAAGATGAACATTCTGCTTTAGGACGATGTTGTACACAAGTATATATATATATATATATATATATATATATCCTGAACAGGAGAAATCTGTAGCTCTGTAGCACAGAAAGTTATTTTTGACTATGAGAAATTCATCCAAACAAAAAAAATTAAGATGGTCTTGGGTTAAAAAAAGTGAATTGATCATTTATCAAGTTAGTTATTCAAATGATGGGATTTTAAACCATGCGTACAGGATAAAGGCCCTTGTCTGGAATATAAGCAAAAACATAAAAAAAAATTTGGCCTAAAATTGCTTCAATTAGACGAAGCATTATACTCAAATAACTGATATGGAAACCTTTCTGCAACATGCGAAAGAAAACTGTGCATAAAATGGGAGAAGAATTATAAAAGAAAAGCAAAACAATCTTTATCTCAAATAAAACAGAGGGTACCAACAGACACTATGGTTTATAAACAAGACAATGTTGATATTTTTTATGAAGATCAATCAGCTAAACCATGAGAGGACGCAAAATAGACATTTTTTTTATAGTGAGTTTTACGCCAGCACTACACCATGGCCAACTCATATCACTCCACACGAGAGTAGCTCTGTGTTTGAAAACATATCCGATATCATAGGAACGTAAACGTAAAATGCAATCCTTATCCTAAATGTAAAATCTGGTCCTAATTTAATACAGGAGAAGATAATAAGAAGCAAAAGAGAAAGACCATGACAGTTGACTACGTGAAAGTCACATGCAGGAAAGGATACTGAATCTGTGGTACACGCATAGACTGAAGTACTTATATTTATTGGCCAATACATCAGTAGATGATATAAAGCGTCACCAGACCTCTGGATTACTATTCTCACCGAATACTGCAGTACCTTGCTCCAATGTCCAAGAGTAAAACCTGAAAAGGTGATAAAATGTTTCCTCACCTAATCCTTGAAGTGGAATGCAGCTGTAACAAAGCTTGTAACAGCTAAAGAAAAGAATGTGTTCATTGGAGACAGTGTATACACTTCAAAATTGAAAACCATTTCCAAGCCATGGTGGAGGAGTCACTCTGAACAGCCTGTTTCGTTATTTGTTCAGTACAAGCAATGGATTTAAGGGTTATGCATTAATAAGGCATAGTTAGTTAAAACGTTCTTACAATATCTGGAGACCATCCGGAAATTCGTTGAACAACTGGTAGATGTACACGCAAACAAACTCGAGTGAACAATAAATAGCTTACATTTTGTGGTGAAGCTTGTCCAGAAGCAAGTGTTACCCTAATATTCCCTTTCATGGAGTACCTAGACACTGATAAAGGACGAGCAGAAAAATGTGACAGTACTTTTACCGCAATCGTTCAAATAAGCGCCTGGGCGCTTATTTTATTTTTATACTTTTTAGGGGGCGCTTATTTGAAGAGGGATGCTTATTCGAGAGGGGCGCTTATTCAAACAATTACGGTAGTGGATAGTGGATTGAAGAAGTTTCCTGATAAGAAAACAAAAAAGAATAAAAATTGTTAAAGAAAAAGTGTTTATCTTTCTTTTCCAAGTGTTTCCTTCCCTCCATGCAAGGAATTGAATTTTTTAATCGATTTTCTCCGTCAATTCCGAAAATCCCCCTCCCTAGAACGCTTATTCAGGCGCTTATTTGAGAGGGGTGCTTATTCAAACGATTACGGTAATCGTATTTATCCGTCAAAAACTCTAAAACTGTAAAATAATGGAAAAAAATTTAAAGTTGTCAACTTGTGGCAAAGATCAAATGCTGCCAGGTATGTTAAAGAAGCAGAACCATAGCATACCAACTTTCGACATGGGCTTCTTCAATCGTATTCTCCTGGTATACATTCCCTGGAGAATCTCGGCTAAAAGTCGGAATTCGCGACGTTATGGATAGGATAGTGTTCAGAAATCCAGTGACCTATTCTAAAATAGATGTGGTGCAAACCAATCCATCCCTGAGAACATCCTTTATGAAGTTGGTAACAATGAGAGGAAATGAACTTGGAAATGGATAAGAATTGGAAAAGAAAGAGACAGAAGAATAAAATAAAACTTTAAAAGCTAATTTCTACATTCGATTCTATCAGCTATACTATTAAGTGACTTCAAAATTAATTAGAAAGCTACTAAAAATAATACATACCACGTCAAAAAGCCGAACATGCTCCACAAAATTTGGATAATTTCTGACATTTGGGCAGAATATTGTAACAGTTGTAAGGTCTCCTTTGCCTCGAGGGATTTCGTTTAAAGGATACGAACAGTCAATTTTCACTTGTGCTCTTTTTATTTTCTTACTTCCAGTAAGCCTCCGAATTCCCCAGAGCATGATCTGATAAAAGAATGAATTAGATTGAATTACTTTATGGAACAAAAAGAGCTAAGCTTGAATGACCGTCAAGGTGCTTTATTTCTGCTGTACTACAATGAACAACGGCGTTCATATACATTAACTTTATTGGTGATAATATCGTTGATATGTACTAACCACACTAGATAGTTGAATGCTGTAGACAACAGGAAGCCCTGAAAAAGAGCATCTTAAAAGTAGAAGATAACCAAAACTACGCTGAGGTTTTGGCTTTGAAATTAAAGTTGCTGAAGATCGTAATTGTACCAAATCTGCAAAGAAAGTTAAACAACAAGCAAAAACCAATGGTCTGAAGTCTATTGAGTATTTTTGGGAAAATAAACTATTACATGGTCAATTTCCTTTACGAAAGTGGTTCTCAGATGTTGACCAGGCAAAGACTGATCTCTGGTTACGAATTTGAGTCTTAGTTGTGCAGTCCCGGAGCCTAAACACTAGGAATAATCAGCCCAACATACTTGACAATAGGGCTGACCAAACTCTAGATTACGCAGAAAGCTTCCAGAAAGATTGACCATGTTCTATCAGCTTGTTCTGTCTTGACTGATACTGAATACAAGGCTCGACAGGACAGAGTTGACCAATACATTCATTGAATGGTATTTCAGTTCTACTCTTTAACATGTTCTAAAAACTGGTATCATCAAGAAACCGATTTGGTGATTGATAATAAGGAAAATATCACACTTCGTTGGGGTTTCATTATCCACAATAACAGGGAAATGTGGTTGGGGGGAAGGGCGGAACTGGGAGGAACCTGATACAAATGTTTACAAAGACCACCAATATTAAACCTAACAGATGTTTGGTAATTTGTCAAAATAGAACGACCTAGAAATTGAGGTTTAACGTTTGTGGTATTTGGAAACAACTGTGGTACTTGTTAATGGAGCGTTAGGTGTTATGATCAAAGGTACAGATTCTCATGCAAATTTATTACCAGGTCATATCTCTCTGTCTGAAATGCGAAAGATTACCATAGATGTAACTGCTCGCATTTTAGGAAAATCACTCACAATCTGAGTTTTGATTTATTTGTCTCTGTTCATGCTTTCGTACCTTTCCTCTCGTTTTACCAATTAATAAATTGATTTGGCGTTTCTGTGTAAAACTCAATGACGAAAGTAAAAGTTTGAACTAACCATTCTTTTGCCTCACATGTCTGAGTAGCATTCGGTTTGCTTGAAATTGTATAGAAAAAGCTAAAATATTATTTAAAAAAAAGCAATATATCAATACTACTACTACTACTACTACTACTACTACTACTACTACTACTACTACTACTACTACTACTACTACTACTAATATTAATAATACTATTATTATTATTATTATTATTATTATTATTATTATTATTATTATCGAGTATATCCTGCCTACTCTTAATGTGGAAGTTACTAACAGACATTATCACACGAGTGATGTCCGATTTCTTAGAAAGGGAGAATTATTACCAGATGAACAGAAGGGCTGTCGAAAGGGGAATCATAAAAAAAAGACCAACTGCTGATTGACAAAACAGTGTTGAAAGATAGTAAAATGAGAAATACTTAGATAGGTATTGCGTGAATTCGTTGATGTTAAGGGAAGCAGTAGTTTCTTAGTAACGGGGTAACAAGGAATTCAGAATTAATCATTTATTTATTAAGGACGATCTCAAATTATTTGCAAAGAATCAGGACCACTACGTCCATATTCTTTAATTCTGATGTTGCAAAGAATCAGGATTTACTAGTACAAAGTTTACACCCCTTTCATCGAAGACACTATGATGCATTTTGGATAACTAGAGTTGATTGCTGGTATTGAAGAGTGGATCAAAGTTGTGAAGGAAGTTGATATTGTACTTCTGGGTGGGCAAATGATGAAAGATATTAATCAAAGTAAATACAAATTCCTTGGGATTGTAGAAATCGATAAGATCAAAGAAATAGGCATGCAAGACACTCTTGCAGACGAAAAAAAAAATAAGGCTAAAGTTGGCTTTGAAATCTAGATTAAATGTTAGGAATAAGATATTGGTAATTAACACATAGGATGTATCAGTCTTGAGGTATGAAGCAGGTATCTTGAAAGAGGCAACAGAGAAATTAAAGAACATTGATGGCAATAGAGGAAGATTGTGACAGTGCATTTTGTTTTTCACCTAAAAGAATGATAAAACATTTTTTTGTGATACAATAGCAACTGCTAGAGTTAGATGTCTTTACTCACCAGCTCTGGCGTGCCACATGCAATTGTGAAAAGTGATGAATCGATAACAACAACTTATCTCTCCTGTCATCCAGTAATCCTGAGATATATGCCTGTATTTAATAACATATTACTATGGATATTTACCTCAAGACGGTAAAGAACTAAAGTTGGTTGTATTTCCATGGGAATTGGAACAAAACCATCTTTGTCTTCATTTGGGGGACAATCAGTTTCATCCTTTTCCTCCTTATAAGAAATGAAACATGTATTACACCTATGTTATAGAACCACATTTATATTTGTATAGTTTTTTTTCAATTAAAAACATTGACAGACAAGTAATATTTCGAATTAGCAAATGCTCAAATCGTCAAATGTTTGAATCATGAACCATTTGACAAAATAATTTTCTACCAACCTTTCAACTACATATGACCAAATGTACACGTTTTCTTATAGTAGAATATTAACAAAAATGTATGGAACAAGTGCACAGAGGGAAATGGACAACTAGTCTATAATACAAGGTTTCCAATGATTAAACACTGAAAGGTGTGGAAAGAGTCCAAAATAAAAGGCGTGCAATCACTCTAAACCGAATATTTTGCAACGACCCTACAATGAAAGGTCTGTAACAAATCAATATTGGAAATATACAACAAATTCACTACAGAGGATAAAAGTGAAATAGTCCACAGTAAAAGGTGTGCAATAAATCAATGTTGTAAAGTGTGGAGCGAGTGTCAAAAGTAGATGATATGCATGATGTGTATTTCTCAAAGAAAGGTGTGTAGCAAGTCTACAATAAAAGAAATGCAATAAATCAATTGTGCAAGGTGTACAACAAGTCCACAAAGAGGGTGTGCAGCGAGCTCACAATGTAAGGAGTGCAACAATTTAACAGTGTAAGATGAGCAATGGGTCCATATTTAAAGTTAGATGTGCAAATGGTTTAACGTAAAAAGTGTGCAATGAGTCCACATTAGCCGTTAAAAGTGCAAAATGCTCACAGTAAAAGGTAGAAGAACAATGCGTTTACAGAGAGAGGTAGATGTGTAATGAGTCAGCATCTAAAGTTTTGCGCAATTAAATCAATTACATCATATCAAATGAAATATTATATAAAATTTAATGAATAGTACAGTGAAATTGTACTGATACATTTTTAGTAAAGCTTTAATATATTTTTAATATATTTTTAATATACTGCTCTTAGTAATCTTACAGCACTTACCACTCTTACTATTCTCGCTACTCTTAATGCTGTTACTACTGTTACTACTATTATACTTTTTCTACTATTACTACTATTACTATTATTACTACTGTTACTACTACTACTACTGTTACTACTTTTACTACTGTTACTACTATTACTACTATTACTACTATTACTACTATTACTACTATTACTACTATTACTACTATTACTACTATTACTACTATTACTACTATTACTACTATTATTACTATTTCTACTATTACTACTGTTACTACTATTATTACTATTATTACTATTACTACTATTACTACTATTATTACTATTACTACTATTACTACTGCTACTACTGTTACTGCTATTACTACTATTACTACTGTTACTACTATTATTACTATTACTACTATTACTACTATTACTACTATTACTACTATTTCTACAATTACTACTGTTGTTACTGTTGTTACTGTATTTTTAGTCATCAAGTACACTGTTCGAAAAGAACGGATAAATCTTTACAGTTTTAGTATAAACCCCCGCAGCCCCAAATTACTCGTAGACTAAGTGAAAATTAAGGCTGTGTTTGCCAATGAGCTTTTACATAATTAAAAGACACAGCAATCCGTACCAAACTTTAGCTTTATAAATGACTCACTTAACCTAATTATTTGTTTTGCTTTGTTACATTTAGTAACATCTGTTACATTTTTTCAGTGTTGGGCCAAAAGGGGAACAAATGTTCAGGTGCTAAAAAGATTTTTCTGTAATAAACAAGCTAAACGTTTGAATTGCCAGACAACTATCTTGAACTGATTAAAACGTATACCTCTCAAGCTAAATTATTTTTTAAATTTATAGAAAGGTATCATTTATAGTTCTAAAGGCAATTTGGTTACCACCGTTAAACCCTTACCATTTAAATTCATTCGACTTCTCAGTCAACAAATGTAGAAAAGTTCATTTAAAGAATAGTTCACATAAAGACGTATCTTAGAGCAAGTAAAATCACCAAAAAGTTCTCATGATGTCAAAGACGTTGTGCAACTATCTGCTGCTGGATTCTAAATGACCTGTTCCAAGACTATATTAGAGGAAAGACTGGCACTGTGAACAATGGCTGTAAACAGAACATAATATCCGAGCATCTGGTAAAAGTTTATTCATTTTGACCGGTTTCCCAACTATACGTACTCAAACCTTTATTCTTATCTTTCGTTCCTTTGCTCTTGCTAAGAATTCTTTGTATCTGACAGTTGGTAAAGACCTGGCAATATTATGTGCTGCAACAAGGTTGTTTGTAGTCTATGGATTTTTAGCGCTTTTAACTTAAGAAAAAGATTCATCATTCTAAATATTCTAATCACGCGACCAAAATGGGAACACGTTATTTAGTTATTTGCTTCAGTTAAATTTCCTCATGTATCGACCATCAATGTAAGATGATATCGAAAAAAAATGCCATCAGACACCTAATGGGCTTTTACCATCCTGGGTTAGTAAACCATCTAACAAAGTGAAAAGACTTAATACTAAATAGTGGTTACACCAAAACACAGAATAAGAAAATGTTGTATATTCTTTGGTATTGCTACATAAATAATTTACCTCAATCAATTCAAAAGCAGCAAGTAATTTTCCAGCTTTCTTTCTCTTAAATACAATGGGTATTTCCTCTAAGTGAGCAAGTGGTGTGTAACTTTCCGATGAAGATTTCGCTAATCGTACAACAGGTCTTACGAATGCTTGACCAATGAATTCGGAATGACACTATAACAATACGATTAACCAAGAAATATACAAAATAGGAAACATATTTGAATTTTAGTACGAAAATGTTGTTAAATGGTAAATTTCAAATTAATAAAGCAAAGTTAAATATGGGTATATTTTGTCGATGTGTACGTCTTTATGAATCATAAATCTAAATATAAATATAATTAAAATCAATAGGTAATCAATATGCATATATCCACAACTAACCGTTAAATACGTGAAAAGCTTATTGGAACAAAAATTGCAAATAATTTTCGAGTTTTCTTCCATTTTTACTCTCTTTTGTTTCAAAATATATAAGCACCAAATAGATAGGCAGATAGTTGGATGGATGGATAGATAGATAGATAGATAGATACACACATACATACATACATACATACATACATACATACATGGATAGCTGGATAGATGGATAGATGGATAGATGGATAGATGGATAGATGGATAGATGGATAGATGGATAGATGGATAG
>RDPX01000107.1:289880-302411 GCA_003991215.1 Morbakka virulenta | reverse complement strand
TACTACTACGAATTGTACTACTGCTACTACTACTACCATCTCTACTACTACTACCAATTCTACTACTGCCACCACGTCTACTACTGCCACAACCACTACTACTTCTAATACCTCTATTACTACTGCTACCACCAGCACGTCTACTGCTACTACCAATAATAATAATAATAATAATAATAATAATAATAATAATAATAATAATAATAATAAGAAGAATAAGAATAATAAGAATAAGAATATTAAAGAAGATGAAAAATCAAAGCTAACAACAGCCTGATGAAACAACTTCCTTGTTGGAAACGAAAAAATGGTCTTGAAAAAGTGTGGAAATTATCAAGCAAATAAAACTACTTTTATTTTTATGCTATTCTCGTAGCCCAGCCTAGGATAAATGGAGCAAATAAAAAATCTCGCAAGAGAGCGTAAGATAGAAAACATGATAATGATAATGTTCTTCTTTGTTTTTCGGCTGCTCCCTTTCTTGATCGACACAATGAATTGCTTTCTCCCACTACTCTCGACCGATGCAACCTTTACATCGAATTCTACCTGTTTCAATATTCTCCATGTACTGCCATTACAGGTCTCCTCTTTTTCCTTCTTCTTTACCTTCTTCTTGGCATTTTCGTATTTAGCATCCTTCTCCCGATGCAATCTTCTTCTTTCCTGGTTACCTGTTTTGTCGTCTGAGACTTCCCTCTCTTAGTTCGTCATCAATCCTTTTTACGTATTCTGTATATTTTAGGTGGTCATTGATAATTCAATGCAATCGTGCGACGTACAGGGATCATCCAAATATCTTTAGTTCAGATACTATTTGTCGATTCTCCTATTTTCTTGAGACGGTCACTGTTTCTGCTCCATATAGCACAACCGGTAACACTGCCGCCTTGTACACATTTCTTTTCATTTTTGTTGGTGCTTTCTGCCACACAGCGACACATGCTCCTCTAGCCTACGTTAAGTTTTTGGATTTATGCAGTGCATTTCCCAGCAGTTAGATTATGATTACAGATCTTATGATAACAATGAATTATAATTACGCTTGCTGTTGTTATTAATATTATTATTGTTGTTGTTTTCTTTTTACCATATTCGTATGATATTAGTATTAAAGTATAATTTGTGTCGCACACTCTTTTTCTTACCAGTGGTAATAGCGTTTTAAAATCTGGTGTCAACAAGAATTCTTAAATTCCAAGGATATGGAGGAGAATTCTTGCAGATTAGATTATGCCAGTTGTCTGCAATTAAGCTTCTCGTGTTCCTATGCCAAGGTAAAGATGCTGTTAAGAAGATTTTTCATGTAAATAAAGATTAAGATTTTATGTTTGATAGCAAATTATACCTACACCCTACCTTCTGATTGTCTGTCTCTCTCCCCACTTCTTCGTCCCCTTTCCCCTCTTTCTTTCTCTTACCTTATCTAATCCATGTGGTAAATCTTTCAGCACTTCGCTTACGTCTTCGTTTAAACCGAGCCAAAGCAGAATCTCTAGCATTGCTTCACTTTTCCAAAATCTTCCAACATCTGTCATATACTGTGGCGTCTATGGCATATAGAAAGAAAAAATGCAACACATTTGATGCATAAGTACTGGGAGGGACAAACAGACAGACAAATCAACTGCGTGTTTATGAAAGTTAACATACCTTTAAAAGCTGCATTTGCACCTTCCCACAGTAATACCCTCTTTCTAATGTGTCTTTTGAATAAAAAATGTCCTTTGCTGGTATTCGGCTGAATGCAACTCTTTGATTTCCAGAGATCATCCAGATAAAAATGTCCGGAAAACTACATTCAGGCTAGAAGAATAGAAAAATTGTGCACATCAGTGCAGAGACACCAGTTATAAATGGGAAAGAAACTTCCCTGGAACAGTTAAATTATAATTGACGATTATTTGTACCCCTAAAAAATATAATTTCATGTGATTTTATCTAAAGGTATTCAAATTATGATATTTTGAAATAGACACAGAAGAGGGAAATACAACAGCAAAGAAGAGGCAAAGGACGACAATAGAGTATTTGTGACAAATTTGTCGGGGTTATAATTCATAGCTTAAAATAATTCATTTGTTAAAATTTTTGTCAAACAGAATAAAATTCTCTCACTTATAACCGACGATAGTATTTAATTGATTTGAAAAATCCAGGTTCTGAAAAATAATTAAATAAAAGCCCGGAAACTGGAAAATCAGGTGGAGTTTTATCATTGATTTAATTTTACTTTTCTCTACAGTAGAACAGTTTTCATTTCTATGCTACCCTTCGTCTTCTCGTGGTCCTTAACTTCCCCGCTTTCTATTACTTCAGCCTTTTCCATTTCCTCTGTTTCTATAAGTACACTGGATACATCTTCGTATTGCTTTTCAATCTCATTGGTATACTTTAAGTAGTTATCCTAATTATACATTTCTGTCATAAACTCTTTCATTTTTATGTTTTTCTGACACATTACCGGAAGTAAAGTTCAGAAGCACAAGAATTTCAAGCCCAGTAGCAGAAAAATTGGAGGAGGACTTTACTGGATGGAGGAGACTTTTCCAGAGACTTTATCACTCTCACTTAGGAGGAAGAAGTAACATGGAGAGACCTACAGTTTCAAAAAATGCAAAGAAAGGATTTCGTACATTAAATACACAATAGTACGGATCTATTTCGTTAGACAACTATTTTTTCGGTAACAACTTCAACACCAAGTTCAACTTCAAACGAAAAAAACTGTCCAGTTAATAAACAGGGCCTGGTGATAATGGGTACGTTTACAAACCAAGAAGGAGGGAACTCAGGAGGAAAAGGAAGAGTGGTATCAAAAAACGAAAGGAGGGGACGTAGGAGAGGAAGGAAAGGAAAGTGCGAGAAAATTTTTAAAATCTTGATTAAGGAATATTAAATTTAAATGATTTGTGACATGTGGATCACCGTAAAGTTAATACAGCGAAACAAAATCTTGCAGAAAAATAACTTTCAATGGAGGACTATCTAAAACTCACCTCATTAAGAATGCTCTTCATTTGTGATGGAAAACTTGAAAGCTTCTTAAAAAGTTCAAATACTGAATTTTGTTGTTGTACTGCATTTTCAGCAATATCAGCTAACATAGACTAAAAAAGAAAAATTTAATTGCTGGTCAATGTAAGGTACCGAATTACGAAAATAATTACTCACAGATTTCAAATGGCATTAATTCACAACCAAAACTGATTTCTGTTCACTACTTTTCAACGGCAGCTACATTATATATTTTCTTAGTCCTGTGCTCTCTGAATGCTGTTAATTACAGATTACTCCTGTTAAATTTTTTTAGCAAATTCAAAAAACGCGTTCGATGTTAAAAAATGCAGAATTGCAATAAACAAGATATATCTGTGATAAATGGAGTAACTTAAATATGCCTCATCATTGATTCGTCATGCGCCTATAAATCTCAAATAGCTGTGATAAATGAAGAGAAATTAATCTACTATAACGAGCCCAGACATGAACGTGGAAGAAAATGGAGAATGGAAAAGGTAACCATCGAACCCATAGCAACTGTAGCTCTTGGAAAAGTTACTGGATTCCTGGATTCAAAAGGTCGGCATAGACGATTGAGTTGCACTATTGCAGAAAGAATGCCTCCTTGGATCAGCTACGATCATAGCAAAAGTACCTAGCAACTAAGAAAAAGAAGGGAAAAATGTGTTTCATACCCATCGCTGCAGGTAGGAACCCGCTATTTATAAAGCATTTACTGGGACCAAGAACTTGCCTGACAACAAGAAATTAATTATAACTACAATACACTATTGAGATCGATGAAAGCATTGACGAACGTGGGACCTGGGGATGGCTCAAAATGGTGATGCAAAAAAAGGATAAAAAAAAATAGATAAAAAAGATTGGGCTTAATGTGAGATTAGACCATATGCAAAAAATCCAGAATTATTAGGAAGAAAATGAACATTGAAAAGGGTGACAAAGACCTGAAGAAATTGGACATGACTTTGAATCCTTTAGTTACTAGTTTTGACTTGCTTTCAGCGCATAACACTCTAATCCCAGATTGTGTAATGTTATAATAACTACAGTTTGTTTCCTAATGTCTATGGAAGCATTTATTTTGATAGATATTAGGCAAAGAAACGATAAAGTACAATAATCCTTACCATTCTTTTAATCCTATTCTCTAGGACCTCTTCACTGAGGTCACTCCAAAGAGAACTTCCCTCTTGAGATTTGTTTTCATAACTTTCTACAAAATGACTAAAGTATAAAGTTGGTAATAATTATCAGAAAACAATTTTTGATATCAGTAATGATTTTAAGTTTAATGAGATTTAATTTAAATAGCAAATCAATGACATTAGACCATTGCCAAGAACTGTTGCTGGTACTGCTTCCGGATATCCAAATGCGAAAGTAAAGAGTTTATTTTTCATGCAAGCAGTGACAAGAACTTTATTTCTTTTTAGTTATAGTTTCTGTCAAAGACGACGATCACGCCATTACTGATTTTGATTGACCTCTAATATGACACAACAACTAGATCACATTTTGCCTTAATGAACCTCAGAACTTTTCTTAGCGACATACGCTATTACCATGTCTTTCTGGATATAAGCTTCGAAAAAGTACTAGTCATTATTAATTATTAATTATTTAATAGTTATTATTTTGATCAGATATAAATGACTAGGTATGTATATATATGAATGTATGAATATGTATATATATATAAGTATATATATATACGTATATACATGTATGTATAAATATTTATTTCTATATTTTATTGATACGTAATACCCTTTACCTCAAAAGGTAATAATACAAAATCTCTTTGTTAAAATCTTCTGAAATTTACTATCAGATCATCTTAAAATTGATTCCATTCGATAGTATATCATTTAACCAAATAACATTCGAATAAAACGCTTTACTATTTTAACTCTCTTTTACACTTATTTTTACTTATTCTCAAGACATGCCATAGACCAAGATGACCATAAACAAAATATGGATTGTGTAGCTGTGATACTTCACATTCCATGGGTTCACCTAAAGGATCTTTTTATCGAGAAAAATTTGCACAAGACAGTGAAAAATGGAATTCACAGGAATTATAAAAATACAACAGACCGATAGCAATAGCAACTAATTAAATCGCCTTAGTAAAATGACTACTATCTTTGGTTATAAAACTTTCCAAATACTCTTTATTGATATTAGTGGTAACTCTAGTGGTACCACACGTTTTTTAGGATTGATGTTCAAGATCAGGACGGGAATAATGAATGTTTCAATTAAGCGCAGTACTAAATCCGCAATTCTGTGGTTTCCACTTCACCTCGAATGAATGTTTTACATGAAATATAGAATCCTTATTTTCAATCTGTTTCTGGTATTCTACACATTTCCTATTTTAATCTTTTCTTTGATGTTGTCGCCTCGTTTCTTTAACAGATGATTCAGTTTTTATATTACGGAGAGACGATGCAGATTTTTATTCTTGTTCTTTACTATGGGAGAATGGCCAGAATCAGTCTTGTCTCATGCTATCTTTCATGACTTCATTGCAAGTCTTCGCTAAAAATAGCACTTTTGGAGTATTCGCATTTTTTTTCTTGCGCACTACGTGTATTTATCACTGTTTTATTTTCATAGCTTTCAATTCTATAACCTCAACGAGATTTAAGGATATATAGAAGATATCCGCACTTGTGTTTATCAAAGAAACTACATTTACCATTATCACGACCACAGTATCGGTAATTCGTACATCTGGAAATAAACAATAGAACTTAGGTTCCATATTGTATCGTCGTACAATCTAAATCTTATTTCACTCGTTATATAAGGTAAACCTCTTACTCATCAAACATTTAGTCATTAAAACGTTACCCAGACCATTAGAATTACTTTTATTGTAGCTTGATGTCTGGTGACGACCAATAAATATTAAAAATATTTGCTGTTACTAGGCAAAGCAAGATGTTTGTCACCTGTATAGTTTAAGCACAGCTGTTTGTATCAAATAAACGTCTTTCATTTGAATTTTGGTGACGACTGTGCACTCAAGCAAATACTAGCTGTCATCAATTGTGCGAATATCCATTTAACCAAATGTTGTCAAAGCAAACTAGACTGGATTGCACGTTGGTCAAATCATCCCGCGTGAGACAGGTATATATACAGGTATATGGCTAAAGCCTGTAAGTAAGACATTAGTTACTGGTAGAATTCAAGAATGCTCTTTGCACGAATATGACCCGCGGAGAGTAAATAAATATATATTCACAAGAGCTTAACAAATTCAGTATGATGAATGCATTTGCTTTAAATACATTCAGTCCACTGAATGCATTTAAAGCTTTGCTCTCTCAAAGGCTTCACTACTAAATTACATTCTATTAATAAGCGTTCTAATAGTGTGAACTATGAATCCCTTCAAGTAAAGAATTATAGTAACCTTAGCAGATTTTGAATGACCTCACGTCAATTTAAAACTTGCTATAACTTCAAGTCTATGTCTATCAGTAAACACAGCAATTGTTGACTCACCTGATTTCACTCAATATTTAAGTCATATCAATGTTCACGCATTATTATACCCTTGTTTGTTACCCTCACGTTTTTTTTCACTTTTAGCATGCTCTTCAACTTTTCCCGTATTTCAGACGATCACATCTCGTATTTCCTTTGGCCACCTAAAATAATTTTTCAAAGAGATCTTCATCTCGAAAAGGCCTTTTCTTTCTCAATTCACTAAGTTCAATGTCATTTGTGTTTCTTTTAGCTTCTACTTTTATTTTGCATACCTCTGTTTTTTACTTGATTCGTAGCACCTAGAATTCAGTGCTATGATTTGTCGCTGAATTTCTCTCTCTTAACCCTTTACCTCCTGACGTAGCCATTTGGCAACATACAATTCAATAGAGTTTTTTTTCTCGGAAGAATGTTGCCAAATGGCAACATTGGGATACGAGGGCTACTATTGACACTTCTCTACAATTCAGTGAAGTTACATGAAGATTCTTTCACATACGGGACTTTTAGAGTACATTTTTTGGAGTGGCATTCGATTGACAGCAAGTTGGATTTGGGTGCCTTTGTTAGCAGGTAAGTTTACGTCAAGAATAAACCCTGAAAGCTATTGGTAAGTCAGACCACCAAACAATGTCAAGATAAACCCCAGATACCATGATTATCAGTTACTAAAGTAAACAGTACAAATAATTCAAGTAAACAATCTATACTTTGACAGGGTGCAATAGAGTTTACAAGACTTGGGTTTTCAAACAGATCACTGGTGGATCAAACAAATAAAAAAATGGAACAATCTGAATTCTATTTTCTGAAAGAAGAAAGTGATACAAAAGCTTCCTGTCCAGACATTAGAGCTAAGCAGGAAAAAACTCCATTGTAATAAAAAAAAAGGCCATAAACCTCCAACTGATGATTTGGACAACTCCAAGAAAACTAGTGTTCAATTCAAACGTTTCCAATTCCTGGTTTTACAAGTTTAGATAAAAGTGTAGAATATCGCAGCAGCTAACTGTATCTATATCAATAATATCAATAATATTAGGAGCATAATATTAATAGCTGTTGGAAGAGCAGGACCAAACGTTAAAGTTAAAATATCGATGCAAATTATCATTGTAACAAAAGGGTAGAAGGGCTACTAACCATCAGAAGAAGCAGTAGTATGAAGATTATTACTTGTGGTTGCTGATATATTAATGATAGTAGTAGTAGTAGTAGTAGTATGTATCGGCGAACTTTAACTACTGAGGGTAGCGAAAGACAAAAATCTATGGAGATGCATAGTCGCCAACGTTTTGCTATGACATCGCACATGCGGTGTGAGTCAGAAAGCATCGGAATTATAGTAACAGTAGCAGTACGTTCGCGTTTGGTAAAGTGCTGGTGCATAGTGACGTATTTATTTGTAATATATTACAGCAATGCATGATACAGTTTATACTATATTGCAACATTTTAACTACTGTACTCTATTGTATTAAACAAGCCATTATTATATATTATATCCAGTGCTCATCTTTGTGATAAGTTATATGTATCCAATACAAATTTACTATTGTTCTACGTACTTTATCATGCCAGTTTAGAATTACTGACAGTCATAATCAAAGCGGGAAAAATATCGGAGATCTGTTGAAGATTTTGCAGTTCAATTCAGAAGCAAGTAATTTAACAATACACAACACCTTACCAACAATCAATTTTAAACTGTTGTAGAAATTCCAGTATCACTTGTCTTCCTTTTGAGATATTCATAGCAACTACTTCTTTTGCAATATTTACGTTCTCCTTCTGAAAGAAATAAGCATTAATGTCTGTGACATTTTACAAGCGATGAGAGGTATAGGTAAATAGATAGATAGATGGATAGTTAGATAGATAGATAGATAGATAGGTGGATAGTTAGATAGATAGATAGACAGATAGATAGAGAAATAAATATTGAATGTGTTTTGGTATATAACATAATAGGAATATACAGGAATATAATAGGAACACTATTAGTTCCAGCTGTCTTGCAGCATCGTAAAGAGATTATTTCGCCGGCATTTGGGCATGAAATTGCTTTCTATCACCACAACGTCTTTCTGATACGATAAACATCCTTGCAAAATGGCGTGTTAAGAAAAACCAACACAAAATCCCTACAATTACTTTCAAATATATTTTGTTGACCTTGAGAATAACACAACGACAACCTTATTTCTCTGGTATTCCATCCGGCCACGCACAATTGCTGGTACCCATTCCATTTAACTAAATACTGTGTAGATATAATGAATAAAATGATCCATGTACTTACTAGTTTAATATATATATGTTGCAGCATGGAAGAAATACAGAGAAGCTCTCGATAGTCTTCACCTTTAAATTGAATGTTGATACAGGGAAAGTTATCATGAAATGGCACATAAAGAGATCTCTTCCGATCAAGTCTAGTTTTGTACGACTTCGTAAGAGAATGCTCAAAGTATTTGTTACCCAACAGTTGTCTAAGAGATGGATTGTCAGCCTTATGATTTAAATCAGATTCCGGTTTATAGCCATGCTCTCCTGTGATAAGAAAATAAATATATAGATACAATAAACATTAATGACATCTATCTGCACATCTACATCTACATCTACATCTGCATCTACACCTACATCCAAAAAAATAAAGTAAATAACGTTTGACTGAATTAATGGTATAATTCCAGTTTAGTTCAACAACAAGGCTCGTATTATGTAATATCATTGTCAAGTGATGATTATGTACCATAATTCAAGACACAAATAAAGTAGAGAGTACAATGTTTCCATAAAGCAACGGAATAATTCCACTTTATTTAACATGAGGGAGCAATGACATCGTCCTTTAATCATCATTTTTAATTACTAAATTTTTGGTCTTGAAAATTTCAGACTTTATGATGTCAGTGAAAGCCTTTGATATAGGATCTTTATCATCTCATGAGTCATAAGCTTTTTCTGAGCTACGTTTCAAGGGATATTGTTCCTATCATCAGACTCCTAAAGTGACTAGGTGGAGCTGTTTATACTTAGAAAGTGCCAGTCTACATGTGAACTGAGTCCATTAAGATTAATTCTTGACTTAACGGACTTAGTGGAAGCCATAGATATAAGAGCTTTATCATATCATGAGTCATATGCTGTTTTTGAGCTAAAGTTCAAGAGATACTTCTCCAACTTTCAGGCTTCAGCTTCATCGATTGGACAGGTACTGCTGACATTTTTAGTCTTTTAAAGTGAGTAGATATTGCTGTTTCTTATTTAGACAGTACAGATCTACGTTCAGACAAGGATCAAATTATTTTGAGGAATGATGGGATATCTATATTGTGTTTTTTTATGTCTATTTTTTTTGTGCTTGTCGAAGAGGGTAAGTTATACTATTGATCTGATTGAAGTGCTGTAAGGAATTGCCATCCACCTGGGAAAGACACTAAAAAAGTTCGAACACCCGAAAAAACGTTATTACGAGTACTATAACTAGCATTAAGACCCTAAAGAATGATGGTTCAATTTTCTCCCTTACAGGTGACAAAAGTAATCCAACTGTCAACCTTGATAAAACTTTTATCTTATCTTCTTCCTTGGGAAGTCCATTTTATCATTATACTGGTATTGCTATTGTATTCATATGAAGGTTCGAAACGTAATTTTGGTATGAAGACTGCCATTCGAAATATCGCATTGGTAAGAATATTCACAATATTGCATTGATATGAAGTTTTGAAATATTGTATTATGAAATGTGCAAAGGTTTCCAAATGCGGTTTGACTGTTAACAAAATCCAAATCCTGGTATTGTGGGAATCAGAAAACAGATAGAATGAAAGAGGAAAAAGGCTTTAAAGTTTGCCTTTAAGATGATTTTCGAGCAAGAACAGGTTGAACGTTCGCTTCTAAAAACTTTAGGACTGAATACAAAATTCTAAGTTCGGCCAGACAAATAGAAAGAGTAAAATTACGATAAACAAACGAACTTGGAGTTAACAACAAGGAAAAGTTGTTCTTTTGCCTTGACTCTCTAGCAAATGTTTCATTATTATCTTATTTTAATTGGAGAACAATGTTTTTTTGATACCCAATGCCTATTAAAGGAAATGGGTTGTAATAAATTGGACTAAACAGTACCTTTCTATTCTACAACAAATTATACTCATTCTATTAATTAATTTTTATTTATTTTTTATTGATTATAGAATATTTAAACAGGAAAATATATTTCACTTATTTTAAATGTCTATCTACCCTGGCCTATTTTATGTGCATTTTTATTGCTTCGGTACAAATAATTTAAGATCTAGAATACTAATTTGTTCTGAGAAAGAAAACTTACCTATAGATACCTCAAATTTGACTCTTAAATTCTGATACCTCATGCTTATCATGCTTACACCATAAATAATAGCAAAGAGGCAAAACGTTTCATCCCAGTTTTCCTTTACCTATTACAAAATAATGTATTGGGAATGCTAAATTAATTTGAAAATCTAGGGCTTAAGAACTGTCTTTTCGTTAAAATTTTTGAAAGTGATAACTTGGAGATTTTAAAGAGAAAGTTCTTGTTTGCGACATAGTAATGGTTTCGAAAACCTTAAAAGCACTTGTCTAAAACATTAAAAAACTAGAATTATTAGACATTATTTTTCATATTTTAGATTCTTTGTAGCATATATAATTACGACTTAGGAACATATCCTGTATAAGTATTCGTTAATAATATTATTATTAATGATGATAATATATAATAATAATAACGATGATGATGATAATAATAATGATAATATTTTATAATAGTTTTTATCATCGTTCCTTCAATAGTAGAGTCTTTGAAAAAGAGAAGGTTAAAATAAAGGGATGTCACAACATAAAATTATAGCTTGGAAATAATTTGGGGTATTAAAAAGGTTGAAATTATCTCTGTAGCCATCGGTTCACTAAGTAATATTTTTAAGAAATTTGAAAGCAGGGTAGAAAAGCTTGTGATCCATGTAAATATTGCACTAATTCAAAAATCTGCCTTGTTGGCAACAGCTAGAAACCTTTGAAAGATATTTGGCATGTGAAATGTAAAAGACACTTGTTGGCCCCTGGCTATTTGTTATGATTCATCCGACAGGAAAATATCGCCAATTCCACCAGCCAGAGCAATACGATATATTTCAGATAATGATAATAATAATAATCATGATAATAATAATAACAATAATAATAATAATGATAATAATAATAACAATAATAATAATAATTATTATAATTAATAATTAATAATTAATAATAATAATAATTTAATCCTGTTTGGTTATTTTATCTCACTCTTGTGGCTACAGTACATGTGCCTGCATTCAACTTTCCTGGCTTGTTGTTGGGCGCTGAATGTGGGTTTTTCACCCATCCATCACTAGATGGTGTGTAACCACTCGATAATAATAATAATAATAATAATAATAATAATAATAATAAAAATAATAATAATAATAACAATAATAATAATTATAATTAATGATTAATAATTAATAATAATAATAATTTAATCCTGTTTGGTTATTTTATCTCACTCTTGTGGCTACAGTACATGTGCCTGCATTCAACTTTCCTGGCTTGTTGTTGGGCGCTGAATGTGGGTTTTTCACCCATCCATCACTAGATGGTGTGTAACCACTCGATAATAATAATAATAATAATAATAATAATAATAATAATAAAAATAATAATAATAATAACAATAATAATAATTATAATTAATGATTAATAATTAATAATAATAATAATTTAATCCTGTTTGGTTATTTTATCTCACTCTTGTGGCTACAGTACATGTGCCTGCATTCAACTTTCCTGGCTTGTTGTTGGGCGCTGAATGTGGGTTTTTCACCCATCCATCACTAGATGGTGTGTAACCACTCGATAATAATAATAATAATAATAATAATAATAATAATAATAAAAATAATAATAATAATAACAATAATAATAATTATAATTAAT
>RDPX01000107.1:217970-253714 GCA_003991215.1 Morbakka virulenta | reverse complement strand
GTTTAATACGATATATTTAGAATAAAAGTATGACGTATGAGAGAGTTGTGTGTGTGTGTGTGTGAGAGAGAGAGAGAGAGAGAGAGAGAGAGAGAGAGAGAGAGAGAGAGAGAGAAAGAGAGAGAGAGGACGGGGGAGAAAGAGTAAGAAAATGTTTCTAAACCAAATATATTTGTTGTTTCAGTTACTCTATCTGGTCTGGTAGGTCAACAAGACAATTGGCCATTCAGACTTATTCTTGTTTAAACAAAAAATGGAGAGAAATTCTACTGATTACGAAGGATGATCAGATTTGATGGGCCTTTAAATTAAATCAAAATTTAGAAACAGAAAGCTGAACAGGTTAAAGATTAAAGTCGTGAATGTATACAATTAAATTGGTAAATAAAAAGAAAAGGTCGGCATGAATTTATATGAAAGTGTATACAACTTACAAAAAAGTAAGTAGGAAATAGTGAGACCAATGCACTATCTACAAGGACAATGGTTGTATTAGATTGTAATTCGTATGGATCTGAAAGTTAGTTGTCAGTTCTTTTGTTGTTGAGAAAAAAGGCATTGTCAGACTGGATTTATCAAAGTGTTGGGATGGAGAAGAATGAGAGCAGAACTTAATGATATATGGTAATTAACAAAGCTATTTTTCTCGAAAGATGCGAAACTTATAACATAGATTAATACTATCCTTGAAATAAACTCTAAAAATGAATCAATAGTTCCAAAAAATACAGCGTGACATAATGATCCTTATAATGATGGTTATTTACCTTGGTTCCGATTAGATTCTACACATCATTTTCATGGTCCTGCTAATTATGCCCAATAGGATTTTCCAACGGTCAGATTACACGCACTTGAATCTAAAGGTAAGCCCTTCATGTGAATTAGATTGCCTTGTCAGGCCACTTAAAAAACAGGCCAACTGTTTTTCTTGTATCTACCTCCTTCACAAAGTTCTTGCTCAGCTATTGGACTCCATTAAAAAGACTCTTGAAAAGCATCGCATTGCTAGTATCTTTGTCTTTGGTACCTTCAACATTCACCACACGACGTGGTTGGACCATTCTTAACAGATGTCTGGGCCTAGAAAAGGTAATTACAGACCTTTGGCTTATGATCCTTCACCGGTTTTGACCCCCACACGAGATTTCCTGGTTTAGAATCAGGAAAACCTTTTCTTTCATATGACTAGTAGATTTTAGACTTAAGTCCCTGAGTATCGTATATTTACCTCTTTTTGTACTTTTTGATCATGCTGTTGCCACTGTAGAAGTTAAGGTAGACATTTCTGATTTTGTTAACAAGCCGTATCATTTTTAAATCGGAATGAATTTCGTCAATATCTAGGTAACATTCCATGGGAGTCAGTCTTTAGCAAATTGACTTCTGGTGCTACAACTGAATTAACTGAATGAATTTACGTTAGAATTAAAACAATTGTACCCAGTCCGAGTTACAAATCCAAAACTCATGTACCTCCATAGTTCAGTGCTCATTATTTTTCTCAAAATGCTTATTGCAATAACTTCTATGTTCAACTTCAATGTGATAGAGCTGATGAATCTCTGGTGTCTTTCAGACGAGTCAGCAATGCTTGTAAATGGGTTATTTCTTATGATAAGTCTCGAAACGATTAGCAAGTATGTCAATCTCTTTTTTCATAAAGGCTATAAAAGTCGAGATCTTTGGAAGATTTAAAATAGTATTTTACAAGTTGGTTATTTCTCCACTATTGGAAACTGTGTGTTTTTCTCTATCCTCTAGGAAAAAGACTTATAACTTTGCTAGATTTTATTTTGCCAGTATTTCTCTAAATTACACTGGAATTTCTCTGCCGGAACCCCCTTTGCAAAGTGACTATGTTTAGATCTCTACCATCATAAATCAAAGTTTTGTTGCAAAGATTTTTCATGGGCTTGTCATCTAATGCTCTCTGTCTATTTTTGGTTCCTGTAATTGTTTTTTGAGAGTGTGCATCTTTGATTTCTTATATTGCGCTAAAGATTATCTTAAGACAGTGTTCATACAGAATTTCTACATATATGTCCTTGCGTATAGCACTATCGTTGTATCTGACCAAGGGTTCCCTTATCTCATCTTGACGTCTTTGATAAAGTTCAGACGTGTTTGTAGCTTGATAGGTCTAAATCCTGCTGCTGCGTTTCATCTTTTTTTTTCAACGACCAAATGTAACTTGTCTCAGCCTTTGCTATCAGTATTACCATGAAGAGCATTTTGATGATTTTGATAAGCTTTCTTAGCTGGTATAAGCTCAGTTTATTGCATCTCATGTAACTCTTTTCTCTCTTCATACAGTTCTTCATACAGGTCTCTCTTTTCTCTCTTCATACAGTTCTTCATACAAGTCTCTCTTTTCTCTCTTCATACAGTTCTTCATACAGGTCTCTCCTTTCTCTCTTCATACAGTTCTTCATACAGGTCTCTCTTTTCTCTCTTCATACAGTTCTTCATACAGTTCTCTCCTTTCTCTCTTCATACAGTTCTTCATAGAGGTCTCTCCTTTCTCTCTTCATACAGTTCTTCATACAGGTCTCTCTTTTTTCTTTTCATACAGTTCTTCAAACAGGTCTCTCTATTCTCTCTTCATACAATTCTTCATACAGGTCTTCATAAATCTTCATTCTCATACAGTTGTTGTCTTTTGTTGTAATAATTCTTTCGATGAATGTTTGTTTTGCCTGTTACGTCTAGGTTATTAAACATTTTGGCCCTTGAATCCTTTTTGTAATCGTATGGCTCCTCAATCTTCGGTTTTACTTCCATAAAATCTTTCACCTAATACAAAACTGGTTATTAATAAAAAAACTTTGATTTTGATGTATATATAACCAAATGAAAATTAAATGTTGGACATTTATTTTAGTCGTATAAAAATGAATACAAACCTGGAAGTAATAGATGGATTAATCAGAGATTTTTCCTGAAACACAAAATATTTTAGGTTAATAAATACATACTTTTATTTAATACATTAACTAAAAGAATAAATTACAGCATAAATTACAAAATAAACCAATACATAAATTGAAAGGAAAACTTTTAATACAGCTTTATGTAAAGCAAAGTTCTTCCTTAATACATATTGGAAATAATTTTATTCATTTGATATACTTACAGTTAAAGGCAGTTTAGCGGTAGGCATTTGAAAGTTTCGTAATGTACAACTTAAATGTCCAAATTAAACTCTCGCTGACACTCATCAGGAGTCAAATGTCAGGCTAACAGAATGCAAGTTTATCATCCTCCAGGGGGGGGGGGGGTTGACGAGGGAAACAAAAAGAGAGGGTAGGAAGTAGCTTACTTCTTTTCTTTTTATATGAATGGCTAAAAAAACAAAGATTTTGTAGGTACATGCCACTTTTATTGGATGGTTAGAGAGAACAAAGAGGGCTGAAGACAATTGGATGAATTATTCTTTCTTTTAAATTATTGAAATCACTTCATATTTTCAACAATCGTTGTTTTCTTCTTCATTAAATGTTTTTATCTATCTTAATATTTCTTTTTGTTAAACTTTTTTTTTTCCTCGTCAACCTCTCTTTTCCTCAATGGATCAAACAAACACCAATATCTATTTTTGTGTTCCTTTATCAATTTTTGTTTCATCAAACTTTGTTTCTCTCATCATCAATCTTTGTTTACCTCATCATGAGTCCTACACTATACAGTACTTTGCTTTTCTCTTTCTTATACAGTTACTGTCGTATTTTGAGGATACTGTGGTATGTTATACTACAATGTACTATAATATATTTTACTATTCTGTTTACTGAACCATAATATAGAAAATGCTATTATCTTTCACGTCATAGTGTCATTATCCTATTTTTACTGCATTTCAATATTCTTTCTTACAATTTTACACTATTCTTTACTATTTTATTGTATGTTATACAAACCTCTCTGTACAAAACTGTTGGACAGTATACGATATCTTGTACTATATTGAAGTTTTCTTTATCACAATACATTATTATATGCCACAATTTGAAGTACCATACTAGGCCTTTTAATGATAGAACCCCTAGTAAACAGTAGGCCCATTTGTGTCTTTCATAGATTGCCATCTGTGAAAATCCAGAAGGGAAGCAACAGATAAAACTGGGACAGAAAGCACGTAAGACAGCATAAAATGCAAAACACACGGATCGCCCCTCAGGGTTCCTTCGTGGGAACGCCCTTTCCCCTAGGTTGGTCATCAGCAAAGGCTCAAGCATCTCAAGACCCCTATCCTGCATGGTTGGGCCCTATGCCCGAAGCCCCTATCAAGGAGAGAATAGAGCTCTGCACTTGATCTTAGCCAAAAGGTTGAAAAGTAATCTTCCATACTAAATTAGAACTGTAAACCTTTGTTTACCTGGGCTTATAGCGGATGGGCTGACCTGTGGAGTAAAGTCAATATCTGTTGCATCTGCATGTGGGATCTGGTCTGGGCTGTAGCTATTTTCATTTCTGCTTGCTACGTCGTCTACTTAAGTTCTTATCCCCTTCCTTACTCATCTTATGCTCCCAACTAAATATCACTTCCGATTCATTTTCATTCCTGAGGCTCTTAATCTTTGTGAGAAAGGGGTGGTTTTCTTGGCCCCTTAATATGTGCGCTAATTCAAACGAAGATAACTTCGAAAAAGGACGACTCTTTTCGTTAGAGGACTGTATAAACTTTACGATAATATTCGTTTCAACAACAAATGAACTGTCAATATGAACAACTGTATTCTCAATAATAAACACATATAACAACAACTCCAATAATCATGTTCTACAACACTCGACAATCGACTTCCACACCTGCCAACGACGATCTTAACCTAAAATGACGATCTTAAACTACAAAATCACAGGTGCAAATACAAAACGTCTTAATACATGAATCACATCTAAAATATGATCAGCTTCGTTGATCTCTAATTTTCACACGCATACATACATATTACCGATGTCATACATGCAATACTACCCGTGACATCGAACCTAGCCTGAGTGATTCACCTAGTTCCTACGGAGAATAATCGTTGACTTGCGTCAATACTACACAGACAAAGATCGGCGATCATGAATCTATTGATACAATATTTACATAACAAAACTACTACCAACAAGGCAATTCCATGACAGTCATTCCCTTTACGGCATTTCTGTAGCGTCAGTTGACAAGAAAAATAAAAAAAAGAGTTTCCTGCTTTCCATAGATAATGCCTTTTTAATGGAAACCATTGCTTGTTTCAGTTTTGTGATCCTGCGAGCACAATTTGAATTAAACTTACATACGTAAGTGCATAATCAGATGTACGAGCAAGAAAAACTCTGACTTTACAGTACTCAGAGTTTCATGTCTTTCACAATCTTCGGCTGTATACAAATCATTTCTATAAAGCTGAAGATTGTGAAAGATTTGAAACTCTGAGCACTGTAAATGATTTTTGTACTTTATACTTAGTACTTTCCGGTGGCCTCAAACTTTTATTGTTTTTACCA
The DNA here is from genome assembly GCA_003991215.1 of Morbakka virulenta. NCBI lineage: Eukaryota > Metazoa > Cnidaria > Cubozoa > Carybdeida > Carukiidae > Morbakka > Morbakka virulenta. The sequence goes on along the minus strand of RDPX01000107.1, from coordinate 248,215 downwards.
TTTATGTTAAACTTTATTACACACATTTTGTGTTTCTATTATATTTAAAAAAATGTTTATTCTGTTAAGGGATTGTAAATAAATAACACCCATTGTAATTTTTATGCTCGTGGAATTTCAGACTACTTTATATACACCTACATTGTAAATATAGACCAGGCCTGACGAAGTTAATAAACGAAAGCTTGTCCCATCATACAAAATGTCTTTCTTGTTGAAATTTTATATATATATATATATATATATATACTTACGTATTTACAAATGAATATGAAATGTCATCAGCAACAGTGCTCTACCACATTAAAACGTAGGAGCTGTCATATAATCAGATGTACGAGAAAGAAAAACTCTGAGTACTGTAAAGTCAGAATTTTTCTTACTCGTATATCTGAATATGCACTTACGTATTTAAGTTTAATTCTAACTATTCTGGCTGGATTACAAAAGTGAAACAAGTAATATATACAATTTTATAATAAAAAATATATTATGTAATAAAGTAAGTTCCACCTTAATTCACTGCCTATACATCAAACACATTAGATTAGATTATATCTCTCTATCTATATATATATATATGTTTATATATATATAAACATATATAGTTTCCGTATATAAAATGTATTTTATATACATAAAGTAATTTAATTAAAAAATAAGTCTTAATTTTCCGCAATATTGTCCCTTCGTACTGATGCCTCTTTACATTAGATTTGAGAAAGACGATCAAAATAAATAAAAAGTATATTAATTGTACACACCATTAATTGTGTCCCATTTTCTTCTTCTTGTATATTGACTTCAACGTTAAGCATTGCCTTCATGAAAAATCATAAAACACATAAATTAAGATGAATAATTTAATCTCAGATTTACCTAGTATCTGTATTACTACATTATATTTTATATTATCTATTTATATATCATCTATTATGTAAGTTAAAAATATATATATTGAAGTAGATGTTATGTTTGTGTTTCAGATGATAAACTATTGTAGTGCAGTTTCGATTATTCGAACGGGCTGAACTAAAACGTTTCCGTTGCTATTCGGACAAGCAAAAAATTCGGATAACCAAGGAAGTCATTCTCCTCCTCGATTTGGCAAAAGTACGTCAAACAAAAAGCCTACGAAGGCAAAATCAAAGTAAGAAGCCTTCACAAGTAATTAAGGGAACTCACATCTTCCAATCTGGCTCATAAATAAACATCTGGTGTCACCGTTTTATCATTGCTGGTCACACTGGCGATTATCTTTTAATCCAAGGTTAATGAAGAACAGTGCAAACATCAACAATTAATTTAATTTGGGTCACATTTGACCAGAGCGTTGAATATATAATTTCCTTAAACAGAATTAACCTATCACTTGTCGATTTATTAAAAGAGAAACCTTAAAAAATGACACCGGAAAACAAAATACAATAGTTTAGACAGATGACATGATATAGAGAGCACTACATTTTGCTGAAAAAAGATGTGGTGGTGGGCTGCTTTCTCTTTCTTTCTCTTTTCTGAACTGCAAATTCTCTTAAAAAGGATTGTTGTGTTTAAAGCATATGCCTCAACATGAAATCGAACCCACTCCAGACAAGTGTCATATGCTTTCATTGCCACTTTATTATCAGGTGAGTCAGCAAGAATTATCGTCCACCATTATTGCAGAGGCATCAGTTAGGAGTGGCTGGAGGAGATAAACTAGCTTATGTGATAAACAATTCAAAGAAAAAGAATTAAGATCAGTTTAAGCTGAATTCAGATTGAGAGTAATAAGCTTTTGTCATGATTTCGTTATTGTGCCTAAAGATGCTCGGTCAATTGAGGGTGAAATACGGTTTAAAAAATTAAGAATGATCATTGATATGTGAAAGGGAATCAATTCATTGGTGTCTTTTGAAATAAGGTCGTGAAGAGGTGGTTTTCAATATTATTGCTTTGTATACTCCAATCTTTGACCCATTGGCCGGATGAATGACGTCACATTGGTGCCAATATACCCGGCAATGATTTTTCTATCTGACGAGACTAAAGCTTCAGGTTGTGCAGAACAATTATCCAAAAAACAGAATAGATTTTGGCTCAAGATCCATAACAGTTCATCTCAGTTGAGCAAAGTTAACAACAAGTTCATGAAACCAGTTCAGAAAATTTCACTATTCACCCAGAGACTATGTTGGGAAAGAAAAAAACCCTGGGAGAAGTGACTGGATTATCCCCTTAAAACAATAAGGATATTTTAGCTTCCCAATTAAAAGCAAAAGCATGTTAATGCTGCCCGCAACATTGCCACATCTGTTTACCATTGCCCTTGCCAGTGTTTTATTCGGAAGCAAATGACAGCAGAATCCCTTATCACACCAGTTGAAAACCTGGTCAAGACCGCAGCTTTTAATAAAATTAGGAAACCCTTCAATTGTCACATCTGCATATACTTTATCAGTACTACGCTTCTCTCCAGCAGTGGTCAAGTTTAGAATTCCAAAGCCATCTCATAATCGTCACTAAAATCCAGCTGTTGTAGAAAAAGCCTTGGCTCTGTCAAGGCAAAGCACTTTGTAAAAACCACATGCCTTTGGCATTAAAATAGGCCCTGTCTTAGAAATATTTGTTTCTCTGCATTGCCGAAAGCAAATGCTTAGTCCTTGGTCTTTTTTGCTTCTAGTTTTTAAAGTGTTTTTATTTTTACTTTTCCTCAAACTGTGCTTTTTTGGAATGGAGACCTCTCAGCTCTTCCTTCTTTTCAGTAAGGTCAGATATGGTGGACTTCGTCATAGTTTTTTCTTATCTTATTATATCTTCTGCCTTTTTTCCAGGTGGCCAAAGAACATGTCTTTTCCTCACCACGAACTGTTTTACAGAGGATTTTTCCGAGAACATGACATTACACCACTGTGCTGGAGCCCATTGCTGGTGGCTCTTGGTAAAGACCAATCCTTTAGCTTTCATTACGAGTCTTAGGCTTAGTTTTCTGTCAGGTTTGTACGATTTCCGCCCAAATTCATGTGAAAGGCACCTTAAAACAGTCATATAACTTAAACTTACATGTATTCCCACCAAAGCAGCTCGAACTTTGTTGATATAACTTATTGGGGACCCCTTAACTATTCTTTTGATAAAGTGTCCATTTCTCATGGTTGTTTTTTCTTGGTCTTCCAGTTCCAAATAAGACCTTGTAGGAGATATTCTGCTCACTGTTTTTGATGGCTTAGTGTAGTTCTGACCTTGGTAAAGAAGAGAGTCTACTAAATAACCAGAGCCAAAATAATCAATCGGATGATGTAATCTGATGTAATACCAAGAAATCTTGTTATTTTCATGAGTTGTCCTAAACGTTTAGTAGTGGAAGTAGCTTCCAACCTTGCTTAGGGTGAAGTAAGTAAAAAAATTAAGTTCACAAGTTATAATTCATCTTTAAACGTAATAAATAATAAGAACAGAAGCACGATATCGATAAAACATGAATGCCAAACAAAAAGATAAATCAGACAGAGAGATGTAGTAGATGCTACTTTGTCATTATAAAGTAATTATACCTGAACCACATTGCTAGATTTGTTATGCAACATAATCCACCTTTCAAACCATTGACCTAATCAGGGGGATGAGTAAAACAGTAGATTGTGAGAATGCGGTAACACAACATTGTTCTTTAACTATTTTTAATACATTCGAGGTTTCTTCCAAGTTTGGTGTCGATCGGACTTATAGTCAGCTAAGTGTCTTCAAAATGCATATTTGACACTGTAACGTCACTTCCAGTTTAGTGACGTCACTGGATGTTCCTCCATGTTTGTGCCAAGTTTGACTGCGATCGGTCCACCCGTTTGGACGCCAACCCTGAACACACAGACAGACAGACAGACATCAGGGCTTTATGTATAACATAAATTTAGTAAAGCTATGTTTAAAGTAAACTTTAGATAATAACCAGCTTTAATAAAAGCTGGTTATTATTTAGGCTACGACTGAACGGGGCTCAAAGTACTAAAGCTTTTCTTTGATATACCTTTCAAAGTTTTTGATATTTCGAGCGAGCGGAACGAGCGAAACGAGAGAGAACACTATACTACAGCAGTTGGTTTGGGAAAGAGTACTGTAGTAAGGCAGTAATAGCCATATTGAGAAATATTGAGTAATATGGTGAGTAGTAACAATAGTATTAATAATAGCATATATTGGAGAATAAGAGGAATTGCCAAAGCCGTAAAACTGTGAGATATAAACAAATGTGTTACATACTTATTATTATTAATAGTAATACATTATTAATATTTGCAGGTTTGCTCGCTCGAGCACGTTACACACTTGTGTGGACGCCTATTTCCTGCTTTTATTAATCCTTCAGTGGTAGTTGACGTTGGCTACCAGCTGTGTTTATAAACTGATCGATCTCCATCTGTTACTACCAGGCAAACACCTGACTTCCATTCTCACATCATGCCATCTAACACTCCATCAACAAATAACTCGGATTCTTGTTTTAACTTAAATACTGTCAAGGCCAATATTGAGTTCTGGATATGTGCTATTCTAATTCAAGTAGTGTTTGTTATGCTTTTGCTATGCAGCCTCGTCGTATTGATATAATCCTGACATGGAAACCTATTCAATATGACAATGTGATATGCTATAATGCAAATAATTGTGTCATCTCCCCTAACAATAAAATGTATCTTCCTCCAAAATCTGTTGTGATGCCACACATAAGAAAGTCTTTCCACTCTCACAACTTCTCTTATAATTGCCAGACTTCAAAACTCTATTTTCATCTAAAAATTATAATTTTGTACCTGAACATGTTCAAGTTTCTTTCTATATTGATCTTTAATTCTTTTTTTTTGTAGTTGATCACAATAAGTATATCAGTGCATTTTGGGAGGCACTTTGTTAAGAATCACTACATTGATATGCTTTATTTTATTGCATTAAATACTATACAAGAGTAAATCAAATTGTAACATACTATTTTTTTTTGTTTTAACGTAATTTTCCCTCTTTAATTGGGGCTCAGACAGTGCTCTTCAGAGGGGCTTTGTGTTGGCAATGAGAATTGGTTGGCTGGATGCCCTTACTGATGCCAAGCAATGGTTTTTCTTTTTGTAAAGTTCTAAATTCTCTTCGCCCTTTCGGGGAATCGAACCTGGAAGCTCCTGGTTACGGTACAACTGCACTAACCATTAAGCCACAGCTCCTAAGTAGTACCATACTATAATGTCGATAATAAGGCTACTAGTGCTTTACTATGCTATACGATACTGTATGACATGACATTATCACATACTATTCAATACAAGATTACACTACAATACACCACAATATGCTATATTTTATACCATATTATTTTCTTAACTATACTGTATACAATACTTCACACTATACTACAGCATAGCACGTATGATCACATACTAATCCCTTCGATCTAATTTTCGTTACTCCTTTGTGTGACCTAAACATTTACCAGCTTCAAGAAAATTTAATCCTTTTGTCGTCAGTTCTAATTTCTGTATATCTCTTTCATCTGTATGCCTTCATATTTTGTTTACATCTTTAACTTAAACAATTTTACTTCAACTTACACAGCATAGCCAACGTCTGAACGAACTTCATCAGTTTAACCCATGTTGAATTTTCAACGCTGTTATTATACAATACGAAGCAAAGACAACAATTAATCAGTATCTTGATATGTGTGATATTCTAAAACCGCTGAGGCTATAAAATTACTATCTCGATAAAAGAAAAAACAACTACACCTTTTGTATCGCCAAGATTCTATCACATACATCTCATCTTGACTTTCATATTCTACACAGGAAAAGCCGTGGATAATACAGGGAACCAATATACTACAATATGATCTAAGATTTACCTGGTTCCTCAAATACAACCCAAAGGTCCATCTAAAAAGAACATAAAGTAAAAAGTGTTGTTTGATTTTCTTCGTTTTTCTAAATATTTTTCAATTTAACTACATATCATTCATCGTTCATATTTGTATTTTAATCTGGGTCATTTGTTCATGTAGAACCTACTGTTAGTGTAGCTATTGCTATTGCTTTAGTTTATCAGAAAAAGTGGAAAAGGTTTTATGTTCTTACCAAAGTGACCAATAAAAAGTGTCACAACTAGGTATGGGCATACAGTACTTCTTAGATTGATAATTCAAGAGAGATTGAAGTCTTGGTAATGTATTCCCCTTGGAAATGTGAGTTGTTTGATAAAGTAGAGGTAAACGTTGTTGGGTGGTTAAAATTAGCTAAAATGCAAAGATTAAGTGAGTTAACCCATATTCTCCCAAGCATGTCCCTCTAACTTCTTTTATCACCAAAATTGGTGTAAATATCCGACTTAGGCTAGAATAGATGTGTAAAAAGTTTGATTGCAATCCTTTGATGGGAAAGGTGTCTTTTAGCTATGTCTACTTTTGTAGACATTGGTAGGATCTGTTAGAAAAAGCAAGTTTGAAAACGCAATTTAAAACAACTCATTATGTTTTACATTGATGATCTTTNGCACCATACTCGACTAACTCAAGCTCACCAGCTACTTCAATACATCAGCGTCCCCATCTATTTATACTGGAAAGCCCCTTGAAATTGATATTAATCAAAACAATAGTCATAACACCATTTACATAACTAAGTGTTAAGAGTCCAAACTAGAATCGACAGGAAATATCAATATGAGTCTCAATTTTGCAAATCTGAAATATGCTAACACTTCCTACCAATGTCTACAATTGTAGACTTCAAAATTTATTGACATAAACTTTTTGTGTAACGTTCAATAACAAAATAAAAGTATGTTCATTAGACAGAATCACCCTTGTAAAGTGTAAATACAAGCTTTAAAACCGCCTTTACTGCCGGCTACCTCGCCAACACAGCAAAGTGCAGAACGTGGTCGGCAGTTCAGATTTTTTTAAAAATTGGCACACTTCTTATATCTTATACTGACACATAGTACCAAACTAAATATCAGTTTATAGCTCATCTTGCCTATCATCTATCCTAAAATAATGAAGGACATCATTTAATGCCAAATATGCTCCATGTGTCTATAAAACAAGCATTGGATTAAAAGTCTACTTTTGTAGACATTGGGAGAATTTGGGTTAAACAGAGTTTTGAGATCGACATATTGTGTTTCATTCCTTTGTGCTCTTGTAATCTTAGCCAAACATACATTTCGATGAAATAAAGAAAACTGTAGATATTTCAGAACAAAAAACACTTCCACTAAGTGATTTTGCGAATAGTAATAAAAATTCATGACAGAAAAGAAATCAACAATGTTTTAATTTCATTCTAATTAAAAATTATTGACAAAGTTGTATGCACTGAGTATTAAGTAAGGCATTCAAGCATTATTTATTGCCAATTTAAATGCTATGTGTTTTTTTTTAAGTAAGCACTTTAGTGACATGTTTTAGTGTACACTCTAAGAGTTGTTGCAGTAGTATTTCAGTTTTTGCTAGAACTGTATCCTGCAGCTAAGGTTTATTCTTTACTTGTAGCCTATATTATTATTCGATAAGGCAAATGTTGAAGAGTAGCAGTAAGAGTCGGACCTATCAAGTAAGTTACAAAAACCTCTGAATTTTATCAAGAACATGAAGATCAGATTAGGGAGCAAATCTTTTAATGTGTCAACAGTACACCATCCAAGGATGGGTGGTAGATTTATAGAAATTTAAAATGGCCTCTGGCGTAAAGAACTCTCTAGGTTTATACAAAGAACCAACTTTGTTAAAAGCAGAATTACAAATAGATTGAACATAAGAAACCAAGAAATGGTAGGGAGAAAATGGAAAGGCAAGGAGCCTAGGTGATTAGCAATCCTCAAGAGGGAAAGGAAGCTTATCAGGGTCAACATCCGAATGGTTTTAAACTGTGGTGGAGATAGTGAACAACCCCAGACAGTTACTGGACATATTGTTTATCATCACAAAATACTTTTTTCTTGTTTTGGTCATAAGGTCATTTTTCCACAACAACTTGGGCTCAGACGGTGCCCTTCACAGGGACTTGAATTTAGCATCCGACCGTCAGAAAGGGCATCGGGCCAAGGAATTTCTTGGCCGGATGCCCTTTCTGACGTAACCAATGGCTTTTTCTTTTGTAAAGTTCTAAAGTCGCCCGCTCAGGAAATCGAACCCGGAACACTTGGTAACGGTGCAATTGCACTGACCGCTAAGCCACTGCTCCTCTATTATCACAACAGAATACTACATTAATATTATTTTTTTGGTTTTAGCACTAAGATTGGATCAATATTAGGCTTTGAAAGTATACTCACAAAAAACTCTCCAATGAGCTCATTGAAGCCCATGGTCTTTACAGACCACAGCTAAAAATAAAAAAATATCAATAATTATTAGTAATGTAATAATTATTAATAATATGTAAAAGCTCTGCCTTTGAAGAGATATATGAGTACAAAATACGTAACTATTAAATAAAAAAGGACCAGTTCACCTAAAAAAGTACTAATAATGCAGTAGCTTGACTCTATTGGCAGCTAATAAATTATGCCTGGTTAAGTTTTTATGTAATGCGTGTGAAGAGTGGCCTATAGGGAATTAGAATAAGAAGTGACGGATTTTTCTGTCAAGTATGAATTTGCTTAACTTCTACGACGATAACTACAGCTTACTTTACACAACAACTAATCGTCTACCTACAAGAAAAAAAAAGTGAACTGAAAATAATACAAGTAAACATGGGAGAGGAATAGACAAAAAAAGAAAACTTGACAAACATAGGTACTTTTGAAAGAACATCTGGACAGAATCGTAGACTTCACAAAAATTAGAAGGAATGCTATACACGGTAAATTACATCATTTATAGCTGACATTCTTCCAAAGCCCGTGGAGTCTGTCAAATAGAATCTATTGGCTGGTACAGAGGCAGTTTTAAAAAAAAGAAGAATGTTTGTTAATCTTTTATGGATTAAAAATGCCAAACTGGATTCCTTGGGTGAACAGCTTGAATGTAATCTCAGCTAAATCACTCTATCTATGTAAGAATACCATTATGTAAATGATATTAAGAATACCATTATGTAATTGATACACGAAAATGATTGTGCATTTTTGCAGTGATCACGCAATCTGCCCTATCCAAGGTATGTAAACGAAAACATTAGTGTGTGAGAACTGCTACTAAGTGACAATCTTGCTACTGGTTCTACGTCTGCTGCTGCTACTACTACTACTACTACTACTACTACTGATGATGATGATTATGATGATGATGGTAAGCAGAGGAAAATTTGTTATAATTAGGTGGGACACGTGGTTCCCAAACTGTATTTTGTCTGAAACTTTTGCCTCAAATTTTATATCTCAGATAGATAGATTAGAAACAATTCTTGAATGATATTCCTTTTGGCGTCTTTCTCAATATTGATTTTTGTAGGAATGGTAAAGCTATACATAAGAGATAAAATTTTGGTATATAAAATAAGCTTACCCCTCAATGCTCCAAAATACCTATTGCTAACGTTAAGAAAAAGAAACGTTGTGGCATCAAAACCCTAAAAAATGACGATTAGAGCTCCATCCTGCCAGCTGACAAGGAGTGTACGACAATCGTCCTTAACAATACTGACTACATCCGAAAGTGCCATAAGTACCTCAATAATGTTAAGTGGATCTCAATGAACTTAGTCAGAATTAAACCAAACAAAATATTAATTGCATCACAAAAAAACTCTATCTTCTTAATAATTGGGTCTTCCAAAGAATGAAACCCAGAGACACTCCTTTACCATGGTTTAATGGATTGCCAAATGTACACAATCAGGATGTACCAATACGTCCAATCGAAGCTTACTCTATAGACAACAATCTTTCACTTTGACGTTATACTGCTGATTTCCTATGCCCATACACACAAATAAACCCACACCACTGCAAAAAAGGTCAGATTTAGCAGCCTTCGTCACAAATCAAAGTACCCAGTTAAGTGAAATCCTGGCCTTTTCTAATACCTCATTACTATACACAAGTATTCCCATTGATGCCCTCCTATGAATTGTTGAAGATCTTCTTAAATATGAATAATTGTCATCACGAATTGCACTGAAATCTTCAGATATCCTGAATCTACTAGCAGCACTTCTAACCAACAGATGGTTCCTCTTCAACAATGATCTGTACACTCACACCAACCACGCACGTTTGAGAGCTCCTACTCTCTCTCCGTGACTGTCCAAATATTTATGCAACCATTTGAAACCATAGCATCATTGAAAATGGATCAAAGAACAACGGTCTGGGAAAAATAACTCGACTATGTCTTTAGAATTATCAGAGAGGATGATTTACAAGGTTTCCTTGAACATATCAAGAGTTGTAAAATAAAATAAAATAAAATAAATAAAATACAAGACTCTCGCTTACAGACTGAAGGTTTTTCAGTCTTGTTTCTCATGCAGAATCATAGTTACAGAAACTATTTAATTTTCTGTTCAAAACTTGAGTATTGTCTACGTTCTTTCATCTTTGACAAATTTCTTTTCCACGCTCAGTTTCTGCACTCCCTTGCAAGGATTCTTTCTGTCTATCATGCGTAGATCATTTCATTAAAAAATTACAAAACTGAAGACAGCTTTGCTTCTGAGAAGGCGGGACTCTTAATATGGATGAGGTGCTCACTCGTCATTCATTCAACGCAAACTTTCTTTCAGCTTTCCTTAAGATTAGCTCTAGCATATAACGCAACAGTTGTTTTCAATTCTAATTGCATGATTTTCGGTTCATTTTTAATGCCATTGGGCAGCGCAAACAAGAAGTTCGTTTTGGTGTACCCGCAGTGTTTATTACACTTTTAAAATTAAAGACTAAAGGAACGATTTTCGATGATTATATTATCAAGATATAAAATAAAATGATTCGTTTTGAAGTAATATCTAAAATCCAATTGGAAGCTATAAATTAATATCCTTTTTATGGTTTTAGTAAAGAAAAAAGAATCGACTGAGTATTTGTACCTTCTTTGGTATCTTCTCTAGATTTCCTAAAAAAACGCTACCATTTATGCAATGCTCACTGCGCATGCGTAGTTTGAGCACTCTGGCAGGATCCCACAATAACTCTTTAACCTGTGTTTGCTCCGGCAACATGGCCAGAGAGTTACTTCTCAGAAGCTCTGTGCTGCACTGACGAGCCCACAAAGGGCGAAACAGTACTGTCTGCAGATTGTACATAAGGTAAAACACACAAAAAAGAACTATTAGTTGCAATCATAGTTCTTATTTTTCGTGTTTTACCTTATGTATATTGCTCAGCTATATGCATTTAGCACTTTTTGATACGAATACACAAAATTACACAACTATATATATATATATATATATAATACATCACATAATACATTAGCCACTGGATTAAAAATATTTAAATTGGAGGCTTACCTGAAAAACAAGATGTTTGTCTAGCAGGATTTTTCTTGGACCTTTCACATGAAATGTAAACATCTGAAATTATTGAATTTGACTTTCAATTAATAATGGCAGTATGATAAAGCTTTTGCTCATTCAGAAAGTTCCTCTAATCAATCATTTTATTGTATTTTTATATCAATACTTTCTGACAACTTAGTTGGTGAACTTAAAGAGGTTTCCTTCACAGGCTCATAAAGATTTTTCTAAGTAGGTATTCAAAGTACTCTAAGAAAGCTTTACTAAACAGGTGACCATTCATAGTGCTATAACTAAGCTTAAATAACAGGTGCCCATTCAAAGTACTATAACTAAGCTTTACTAAACAGGTGACGATCCAAATTACTATAACTAAGCTTCACTAAACAGGTGACCGGAGTAGTAGGTTAAATGCGCTAACTTACTGCGACAATACTTTCCTGCCTTTGAATAGATCCATGAATGTAGCCATGATCGAGGTGATGAAGAGAAATTTCTCACATGTAAATCACACTTGAGTGTTTTGATACTAGTAATACTGGAATGGTGAGCTGTAAGGTACCGGCGGTGTTGGATTCCCATGCCTGGTTGCTGTATTCTATGACTTTTCTTGTATTTTTATACAAGGCTTAAATAAATAGACAAACCTTTCTATTCGGACTACATTTTAATACTGAGATGTCAGACAGATATACAGGTGTAGTGCAACAGAGTTATTGTTTTACAACTTGACATATTTATTATCAAGAGAACCATTAATTCTTGCAGACTTGAACCTAATCATTAATCTCTGGCTGATCACTATAAAGATTGAGATAAAGATTATTAGGAAGATTAATGATGCACATTAAAGTTTGTGTCGCCATAACAAATTAACCTAGAGACCAGACAGTGCTTGTATCAGAACATCACATGAGGCTTTTCAACAAATTTGTAACAAGGAATCTAGTAGACTGTGCGCACACCAGGATTATACTATATTATATTATACTATACTGATATAAAGGCTAAGTAAAAGTTATTGCCAGAGGACTTAATGACACTTATGGCCTATAAAAGGTGGGTTCCAGGAGGAACATCGTTCTGAGGCCAGAGAGGTATGGAGGGGCCCATGACTAAAGAAACCTGTGAGTCATTGTTACTAACAAGCATTCAGTTGAACACAGTCAAGTTGTTTAGGATCTTTGTCAGATCTGACAGGTACACTTTAGAATTCAGGAATTCTAGCTGCAGTGATAGACTCCTTTTTCACTCTGTTTGAATAATTGTTGAAATGTGTACCAAGTTTTTAAGTGCTACCCAGTGAGGAATCATAGGTTTCGTAAGCCAGCGTGATGTAGTTTAAAATAAATTGCTGGAGACGAATTTCCCGGATATGATGCATTGGTAATTATTACCATTAATTATTTTTTCGGAACTTGAACATTTGCCTACTTTGTTGAGATTAAGGCATATTCAAAATTTTTGTCGCTGTCTGTCCATTAAACTTAATTTTCTTCTGCTTCTTTGAATCTAAGACATCGCATGGTTCTTTCTTTCTTTTAGTGTTAAACTCTGATATAGAGCTTAAAATTTCATTTCGATTTTTGCACTTGTTCACATGCTTTACTCATTCCCTTCTCTCTTCCTCCCTCTCTCTCTCTCTCTCTCTCTCTCTCTTATTAACTATCTGGTAATGCATTAAATTTAGATCAAATTAATAGGATATATGTGCAGACACACATAAGTTCATACATTAACACGAATACATATCTTTATACACATGGAGCCACATAGACATACAAACATATATACATGCATATATACATGCATATATACATGCATATATACATACATACATACATGTAATTTCAAACATTTTAAGGTTTTTTCAACTTATATTTTACAGTTCAAAAACCCATTGAGAATGTATCATAGCAAATCAGGATAGCAGAGACGACGAGAAATGATGGCAATAGAGGCAAGCCAGAAAAAAGCAGGTTAAGCAACATATACTTTTCTCGGTTGGGCTATTATGGCCTAATACACTTCAGGTAGAAGACTCGGTATAGCTTTCTGTGATGAAAATTAGAATAAGCCAGTGGAAACCCAGACTCGCCAGTAAATTTACTTCATGCAAAACTAAGTAATATTCCTTATTTCCAATGCAAGTAAGAGTAGAGAAGAGCTACATGATGATGGTTAAGAAAGTACGAATGCTAAGTCAGTTATTAGCCTTGATATTCGGTGCCTTACAGATACAGTTTCTACTCAAGCAGAAATAGAAAACCGTCGGTCAAATCCTACCTAAACAATTTTCAACTGACCTGTAGAAAAAATCTCTTTTATGTATTGATTGATAATGTTGTAGCTGGATTATCTTTACGTTTAAATGCTGTTACGAGACTGGCTTGAAGGAATGTTTTACTTTTGTGGAAATATTCCACAATATTTGAAAGTCATCTAGAATAAAAACAAAAAACATGAAAGTTTGCTCATCAATATCCTTCAGCTGTTGACAATGACGATTTTCCAGAAGCAATGCAACATTTACAATTGGTAAAAAAGGCCGATTTTGGAAAACCAGAGCTGAAAACTATAGAATTGATTAATTTGTTTGTATAATACAAATTGTGTGAAATATTTCAAAATGCTTGTATAAGCTTGAAGATATTGTTGACAACTACAGCAACAATAGCATTTTTTGAAAGACAACCATAAACTTGTAAGGAATTAATTATGATCTAGTATGTCAAAAGCTCGACTTTTTGATCTAAAAAGATAAAGCATTGACCCTAGCATTTTGATCCAGATAGAAATTTTGCACAAAAGAAAACCAGAAGAGTACTTATTAGAAAGTTAAATGTTTTTAAAAAATTATTCCTTGATAAGATTTTAGTATTTTGTATTGTCACGTTACATGAATAGCGGTATGTTTGAACATGTTTTATCTGATCAATAATTGAGCACTTTTTTGACACACATTCATTCGCCTTAATTTCTTTTACTTCAATATAATTTTGAAATAAAAAATAAAAAAATTAACATTTTACAGATCCTAAATGGATTTTGTACCATCTTTAAAAACTCTCTAGAGGGCTCCGATTGCACTAGTTGGTAGTCATCTTAGGCTTAGTTTTTCACGAAATTCTGACGTATTTACAAATTGTTTGCAAACGAAATAGCCCGGATTTCGTTTTCACAATGTAGGTCTTAAGATAAGCTATGCCACTTGAATTTGATAAATAATAGTTCTTAGAAATATGATTTTTGTGGTAAAGATCATGCTTTGAATGCACAATGGAAAAAATATTGGAGGAGGAGGGATAAAATGGCATTTTAGGACCTTTTATGCTGAAGTGGGTGGGATAGGCTGGCAAATTTGTGGTGCTCTGGATAAACAATAACGCCAGTACTAAGCTACTTTTTCATTGATCTTCATCATTTATACTTGAACAGAAAGATAGGTAATGAGACACCTACTTGTTATCGTAAGTGTGGCTATTTTGACATATGGTCTTTTCGCTAGCACACAATTCTCTCCAGACGCACAAAAAGAATAAAATCAAGGATAAGCAGTATTATTACAGTATTCTCGTTCTAGCATCTGATCCAGAAGAGTCCAAATGAAAAAAGAAGGCCTTGGACCAAAACAAGGCTGCTTGTTATGGTGATATTCATGGTTTGCACCAAGTATCGTTTTCTGATATTCTTCTCTATTGAAATGAACTTAAAAAAATAGTGCAGAGCGGATGTATATGGAGGAATAGAATTGAATCTTCAACAACGGGGTCATTAGATCGTAGAGACTAGGTTAAGAGCCTGCCTTTGTCACATGAAGCCCAGTTTTATTTTTCTTTATACAGTCTGGTCTTATCCAAGAAGGGTTGTTTGTCATTTCTTCGTCAGGATATCGGCTTTGCTTGAGAGATATACTAGCCCTGTTTCAAGTGGGCTGGATTTTAGTTCCAAGTCATCTTAGAAACTATATGGTTTATGAACACTGGGCCTTACATACTGAGGTCAACTGTCAGCCTTAAAATGAACATGAAACAGTTTATATGTTTCATTGAAGAAGATTTTAAAAATTGTACGATGTTTGAAGTAAACACCAATCAATAAACAATTTTAAATATGATTAAATATCGCATTTGACGTTAATAGAGCCTTCGGTACCATTTCGTTACTATATACTTTTTGAAATACATTACACTGTGTTACGAGTCGTTATGTTGTCTCAACAACAAATACCAGTCCAATTAGCCTTGAACTACACTTGTCGCTGTTTCCAAATAAAATCTTAAAAATGTTTAGTTTTGTTACGTTTTTCAAACTTAGGCACCACCCGGTTTTACATTTTTAGCAAATTGTAGTTGACCAATAATTGCTGCCATATTCCGTTATTTTTAATCTAACTTTAAAAAAATTAATTTCTAATAATGACAGTGGTAAATAATTCTTTAAAAAGATAGAAAAATAGAAAGTATATAATCAAACAAGATTTTTTAATAATTGAGTACAACAGTGTGAAAAAACACACTGACATGTACACATTTTCGTTTACTGCCATTGCATTCTCACCCTGAACATAAACAAATGGGTAGTATTATAACTTGTCTCAGCAGTTACTTGTGATAAGAAAGTTTTAAGTGATGATTACAGTATATCATGTCTCTTGTTTACGAAAAATTAAATGCACCTTATATATTGCCTTTTTAACCTTACACTTATGTTAAATCAAGCAGAAACCACGTTTCTTTTTAATTGACCATGTCTACTCGTAGTAATGGAGTGTTCTCCACAAATAATCTTTGAAAGAATGTAAGAAGACTGTAAGTGTACATGGATCCAAGCTGTAGCTTTACACATAACCTTCTTGATGGTTTACAGCTGTTTTCTTGGTAATAAATGGAGAAATCAAGCTAGTATCCATTACCATCAGAGGTGTAGTGCTAGTGTGTAACTGTGTAAGAGGAAGTTATTTTTGAATACATTCTTTTAAAAAGTATGCTCAGACCATTTAAAAATAAGGTGAACTAGTTTTGTTATTTGTGGCTTGACACCACCAACAGATAAGACGTTGCTTCACTTGATTAAGACAGCAAACCATCTTTATTTTGAATGTAAAATTGAAGATCAGTCTAAAAATTGGGCAACAAAAGTATGCTCTATACATGGAGAGATCACTGTTTGATTATACTAAAATAAAAACGCATTAATGCCATTTGGAATACCAAGCAAATAGATAGAGCAGCCAGATTTTAGTACAGACTGTTACTTCTGTCTTACTCCCTCTCGCAAATAGGAGACTATCAGTATCGCTTTACATCCACTATTCTGCCAGTTACTTATAATTCCTTAACGCCATTCCCTACGCCTACTATGAAATTAATTTATCTGACCTCAGATTATGAAAATGATTTGCTATAAAACATGCATTTGGTAATTTTCAAGATGTAGAATGAGAAGGCGGGGAAGGGTGAAGGAGGGAGAAAGAGTGATACAGACAGACAAATAGAAAAATACTCACAGAGATGGAGACAGCAACAAAGATACAGAGATACAGACCGACACAGACACAGACACAGACACAGGCACAAACATAGACACAGATAAACAGAAAACAGAAAGATGGAGGGGCAGAAGGATAGACAGCGATGCAAAAGGACCGAAAGTGAGGCAAAGGAAAGGAGAGAGAAAGACAGACAGACAGAGAGAGACAGATAGAGAAACAGACAGACAGACAAAGAGAGACAGAGACAGGTAAATATAATTTCTCGACGGTGAAAAAGAAGAGAGGAGGTAAGTAATCATATAGAATACCTCCCTCTCCCTACTATTATCCCATCGTATTTATTCTCTTCTTTACATCATTTTTGCTAACTTTCTTGCCTTGTGCAATTGATCCAAGGTAGCTAAAACGACCCTCCTAAGGTTTTTTGATTCCTCTGATCTTTTTGTTGACTAACACATATTCAAGTTATCATCTACTCACTTGAGCAATTTCAATAAAATACAAAAGGCTTCACTTACTGTATCCCACAATGGCTTCTGCTCTTGTTGTTTTTTCATAGTCTCTCTTTTCTCATTATCAAAAATTACTTGGATATAGGAATCAAACTCTAGCCCTTTCAGGTCACCTTCGATAACTTTGACATTAATCTGCAAGAAAAGATTTTAAAAAGTATGTAGGTTATTTGGATGTGTATAAACAACAATCATGTAGATAACGCATGCATTTGAAAATAATACCGTTGTGACTTCAAGTTCTTTACGTTTCCTTCATCAGGCAACTGAAAACAGTTTTTTACAAACTTTTCAGTTTTATGTACTAGGTAATCACCGTAAGTGTGAACAATGACACAGGGAATGAGAGCAATTAAAAATAGTACAATAAAAAAATAAACAAAAATATTAAAAATATTTATTATAAAATATTAATTTCTTTGGTGTTTATTTGCTCTCGTGCCGACATTCAATCACGAGTTAATTAACATTCATTTAATAATCTTTTTGGGTTCAGCGCGAAAAATAGCAACTTTTTCTGTCAGGTAAAGCGCACACGTTTTAAAACAGTCTTTGGGAGGCTTTGTCAGGGCTGTTTTTCTCCACATTGCTGGGATACTTGCTACTTTATCAGGACTTCCAGGAACACAAGTTATACATTGTGCCTAAATGTGTTCCGTAAACATTTGGACTCTGACAGCTTGTAAAAAAATGTTCATTGCCTACTGCGTGCTTCATGTTGCGACTGGTTTTCTTGAACATAATGTGCTTCAGAAGAAGCAATAGCGTTTCTAATTACAGCTGAAAACTGGTTAACGAGATCGTTGTCAGTAATTTTGTAATCGCGTGATTGTTGTGGTGACCTGCAATTTGTTTGTTACAAATATAACGATCGCTCTTTTCATGCAGGAAAGTTCATGACAAAAACTCCATTGCGTATGTATCGTTGCGAAGTAGTCCGATGTAGTCTTGAAAATCGTCTAGTGGACATCCTGCTTACTACTATTATCCAGAATATAATACTAATTGATCGTTTAAAAACGGTCTCGAGACTTTTCATTGATACTCCGAAGGTTTTGCGTTAACTGGAATTTGCAGGTGCGATAAGAAGTACTCTCCCTTCAAATTTATGATAGGGAAAACTGGTAAGGTATTTGGCTGATCGCAATATTTCTGAAAAGTTTTTGTGTTCTCTCTACAGCTTCTTTCCACGCTACAATTGATTGCACAGATGTAGTTTTGACCGCATGATCAGATACGTTTTAGCATTTAGCATGCTCAGGGGTGGATCCAAAATCTGAGGAAACAAAGGGATTTCCAGATGACCAGGAATCACCATGGCGACCATGACAATAAAAATTACTTGAAAGGGAAATTGATTGGATAATAGTAATAATAATACAAAAATTAAATCTAATAGTAATAATCAAACTCGTTTTTGCGTCGTTCTGTGTGGGAATGTTCTTTATCCTGTTTTGGTATAATCACAGAAAGTTGCCTGTGAAAGGCGTTATGCGTTGTGAGTGAGGTTTTGGGTTTTGAGGATAGTGGAATTATAGTAAGTCGTGTTTGTGCAATATTGGAGTCCCCATCGAGGAAAAATACAGTTACAATGAAATTAGTTAGTGTCTTCAACAATAATAAAAGGGAGATATTGTACCTTATTAGTTTTTTATCAATGACTGAATAATCTCCGCGATTGCTTCTGGGTGAATTTCTCGACAACCCTTTTAATATCGTTTGTGATGTCAAGGTACATGAGCACTAGGAAAGTGAGCCGCTCCTGTCCAATCGTCGCCCTAAGTGTGGTTTTATATCGTCTTACTGCTGAGAAAGATCTCTCTACTTTGCAACTAGTAAAGAGGCAGGCTATTTGTATTAGTGTTGGTAATCACTTAACCCTAGCCTGTTTCTCTGTGCTTCTTTCTAGTTACTTTGGTTGCCAAATAGTGCCAAAGCGTGCAACTCTTTAAATTAACCTTTTCTAAGAAAAGCGTAATTTAAAAGACACCTTTATGGAATTTCACATTCACCTTTAAATGGTTTCCAACAGTAGTACCGTTTGGCTACTTAATTGACCTAACTTGCATTTTGAATATTTAGGAATTTGGCCTGCCACACTTCATTTTGGTACAACTTGATACAAGCAAATTTAGTATTCATATAAATGAATAAGCGAAATGTGTTATGGTCGTCAAAAATGAGGATGGCGACCCTCCTTTCTGACGACTCACATAATCCGATCTGCAACCATATCCTCCTTGGCGAGCAGTGGGGTTGGTCCTCTTTGATCCTT
The DNA here is from genome assembly GCA_003991215.1 of Morbakka virulenta. Classification (NCBI taxonomy): domain Eukaryota; kingdom Metazoa; phylum Cnidaria; class Cubozoa; order Carybdeida; family Carukiidae; genus Morbakka; species Morbakka virulenta. The sequence goes on along the minus strand of RDPX01000107.1, from coordinate 228,505 downwards.
TATATCCGCGCCTGTAATTTATAGTGTTTAGTTTGTATCGTTTGTATCATTGATAACCAATGCACTGGCAACTTCTTTGCTTTGCTCTGCAGAGACGTGGTTATTTTGTGTTTTGTAATTGTTATATTTGTATCATGAAACTTTGAAGGGTTTTGTCCGACGGTAAACTTGATGTTGGAATGTTGATTATTGATGATATTGAAAATGTAATCAGGTTTGTCATTCTATCTTCTACCTGTGACATCTTAAAAACGTTCGTAAAAAGCTTCGATAATGTTTGTGGCGTTTATCATGGAACAATAGCTTTCTTTCAGGATGCTTTGATTAAAGCTTTTGTCACGTCTGTGGCCTGATTTGAAGTGGTTTTTGATGAGTTTTAGAAAAATACCCCCATTGTTTGTCTTAACACTTTTACGGATAAAACAAAATAAATTTTTGTGGTCGATTTTCCTCTTTTTGTCAGTTTTTTAGTGAATTTCATCTCTGATTCCACTGGCGATAAGTGCTGTTCTTTGAGGGGGTTTGGCATCATTAAAAGAATTTTCACCACAGGATGTTTGACACTGGCCCTAGTTGACTATTGCTACTCGTACAATAGTCTTTGGATGACTGGAATTTTTGAGTAATATAGCTCATTAGTTGGTTCTCTATGGGGCTTGTAGGTTTTAATCTCAATATTAAATGACAGGTTGGTTTCTAGAAAGTTGGTCTTAATATAGATTGAAAATTCTACAGTTCTTCAATTTTTAAGTATGCTAGTTATTTTGTGGTTCATTTTTACCTACTATTAGAGCATGACCATCATCTCTGTGTAGTCTAATGTTTTGTGTTCTCTTCGCTTCAATAATCTTGTTCAACATATATCAACGCACAGATTCGCATATATCTCAGTTGTGAAGCAATTCCATGGTTTCAAATTAAGCCATTTTAAAAATTTATTCCAAGTCGACCTGTCATAAATAATAAAGATTCTCTTTCTCATCTTTATGGATTTAATCATATAATAAGCAGTCCATCTCTTGCTGCTGTGCAGAAGTGTTCTGGTGATACAAGAAAGGTACACCACCATCTTGGTCTTCGTTGTCAGCTTGTGATTTGTCCACACTCGGGAAGGAGTTGTGCTGCCATTCCTACCCTCTTTTCTATTTCGACATCAGGAGAGAGAATGTCGGAAATGCATGAGCCGAGATTTGTGGCTCATGCCAAGCCCATAGTTGTCAATATTGATGCCTGAAGGTGCCTCATTCCTCTTTTCCAGAGCTTAAGTTGTCTTCAAGCTGACCCTCATTCCCAAATCCCTCCAGGATTTGGTATATGCCATATACAAAAGGGGGGAGTGGGCGAAAGTATCAGAGCCGAACACTTGAAGTGAAAGAGAATGTAATCATCAGCTGTCATAAAAAAAAGTAAATACCAGTAGTTTAAAGAGGTGTGTAATATAATAAAATTGGCAGTAATAAACATCAAGTGAAATAAGGCAGGCCAGGCTCAACTAGAAATAGTGACACAATTTACCCAGCTTTAAGGATATAGGCCTTAGTGAAGGAAGTCACAGTGAACAGAGGGCTTTGAAGTAGTCTGATTGGCGTTGGAAGCAATCCGCACAGAAGATAGGCAAGGTGAAAACTAAATATTCCTAACATTCCGAAGGTGAGATTCGTAAGAGTATACTATTCTCATTCTCTTCTGCTACCTCTTATCAACTGATTACAAATATTAATTAAGTTGACATCAGCTATCAGCTAAATATTGTTACATAAAAGACATACTTTAAATATAAATGTAAAAATATACCTCCCATTCTTCAATTTCTACAAAAGGTTCCTTTGGTTGTTTGACTTTGGGGTGAAAGGAGAGGCTAAAACGAAAAATATAAAAGTAGTTAGAATTAGAAATGAGGTATTGGAAGATATGTTAATCTAGATAATACTATAATGTAACGTGATAAGGTGTGGTGACGTTAAATTTAGTATAGGTTAGCTTGGTAAGTCATTGAATAATACACCAAATTTTTATTTCTAGTACAGTATTGCAAAAGAATGATGGTATAAGCAAGTATAGTTAGGTATAGTTGCTCATAGCATAAGCAACCATACTTAATTAGACTACGTCATCGTAAGAGCATAGTACAGTGTAGTATAGAATAGTAGAGTATAGAATAATGTTGTAAAGTATAATGTAATCTAGTACAGTATATTAACATACAGTACAGTACAAGTATATCTGACAATAACATATTTATTGCATGATGCCACATTGCAAACAACATAGATTTTATATCTAAAAACATAATTTAGCAGAGTATTTATTTGCTGAGCAATTTAATCTCGTCCAGTTAGATTTGAACTCAAGATTGTAATGGTCAAGATTTTTAGTTCAGTAATAGAAGTTGAAAAATGGATAAATATAGATAAATAAGAATAAAAAATATATTACAAAAGAATATCGCACACAATTTGTTTTTAAGTCACATGATATTTTTCTAACCTGTGTCCACTTTCTAATTCTTGTTGTGATGGAAGTTTTTGAAGTTCAGGACAAATAATTGCAATGGGTGCATATAAATTTGGGTATACTCTGGCTTCTTTTTTTGTTTCCATTTCGTTCTTTTTCAACAGGAAAGAGCACTGTGGATAAGGTTTGGTCTCAATAGAGACATATTTCTCTCTAAAAAATCATAACAGGGAACANTAGAAGTTGAAAAATGGATAAATAATGCTTTAAATATATAAAATTTGTATAGATAAATAAGAATAAAAAATATATTACAAAAGAATATCGCACACAATTTGTTTTTAAGTCACATGATATTTTTCTAACCTGTGTCCACTTTCTAATTCTTGTTGTGATGGAAGTTTTTGAAGTTCAGGACAAATAATTGCAATGGGTGCATATAAATTTTGGTATACTCTGGCTTCTTTTTTTGTTTCCATTTCGTTCTTTTTCAACAGGAAAGAGCACTGTGGATAAGGTTTGGTCTCAATAGAGACATATTTCTCTCTAAAAAATCATAACAGGGAACAGTCATTTCAAAAGAAAGTACAGCATGCACTTATAAATACTGCTTTTCAATACTCTTATAAATTTAAAGAAAAGAAAGAGAAAGCGTAAAAGTTTATGACGATATAGGACTTGCATTCTGTAAAACAGACTCTAATATTACTTTATTAGTTATTGAAGAATTTAGCAGGAGTCACCACACTGAAGTAATTAACTGATAGTGCTTTAAAGTTTAGCGAACAAAAAGAAAATCAACTTGTTAAAATTGCTTTTATGTATTATACAACTACAAAACCAATTAAATATTTTTATTAAATAATGTTATGGGTTTTGTTAGGGGGTAAACTGCCAAGGTTTTAAAAAGTTTGGGAGCATTAACCTAAAGCTAATTCGGATATCAGACAACATTAACTGAAGGTGAAATGAATAGAAGTGTTCTAGAACACATGCCCCAGGAGAGTATTGAACATTACATGGCCAACGACCATCTCAAAACGAAGAGCTGCACAAAACAAGGAACACTAAACCAATCACCCAAGAGGCCGAGCGCGACGATTGAGGCAGAATGGGTAGGTTTTTGCATAGCATCAACACGCCTATCGGTTGCTTTTTTGTGGACCCCAGATGTAGGAAGGAAAAAAGGCCGTCTCAAGAAGACATGAAGGAGATCTAAGGAGTGGGAGATGTAGCAGCAAAGATGGCCGTGGAGCGTCCTAGAGAGATGTGCAAAGAGGCCATAGAGTTAACTGCCTTATGGACCACAGCGTACAAAGAGAACCACTAAGCTGGTGTTATCAGCTGCTTTTCATCACTTAATGAGGGAATTTAATTTTAAAATGCAAATGTTCTCAATAATTTTTTAAAAAGAGGGCAATTGCTGGTGGAGTTTGGAAAGATTCTAATCACTTAATTTACCAAATACTTTCGGCAAGGGTAAAAATATACTGGTTTATTCAGTGTGACGTTGAGTGTAGGAAATAAAAATTGCTTTAATACAAAACCTAATATTAAGGGTTCACGTAAAGGGGAAACAGACTTAATTACTCTAGAGTAGTATATTAATTGAAGGTTCTCGGCCTTTAGGCTAAGATCAGGTGTAGAGCTCTGGTCTCTCCTTGGTTGCTTCTTTTCGGGTTTTTCAAAGATGGGAATCTGTGAAAGACAGAAATACAGAAACTATCTACCAGGGTTATCAACAATCAACAAGATCCAGAATAGTAATTTAAGGTTCTGCCATATATTTATAAAAAATATTTTTCCAAAAATTAATAAGAAAAACTTCATGTAAAATTTCAAATTTTTCCAAAAATATTTAAAGACTCCTAAATTACTATACTACTATAATATTCATTAGTACTCTATAAAAAACATTTCTTTACTATTCCATAAAAAAAGAAAAATTAAGTTGCTTTATGTATTAGTTAATTTAGTATGTTTTAAAGTGTCTTGTTAGAAAATGGCTTTAAAAACTGGTATCATATTGTGGATTCATTATATATGTTACCTTATATTAACAAATGAATATGAAATGTCATCAACAACAGTGCTCTACTTTACAAACTCTAACTTTACAGTACTGTACTGTAAAGTTTGAGTCTTTTTTACTCATACATCTGATTATATGTTTCCTTATAATATCACAGGCAATTTTTGTGACAACAATTATTGAGTTTAGCCATAGTAACGGAAGTATATGTTATGGATTTACGACTTAAATCCAAAGAACGGATATCAATTACTATCAGTCACTTTTGTAGTAAGGTTTCATTATTACACATATTTCCTTATAATTAATGTTTCATCTCGAAATGACAATAATGGTATTAATAAAACAGAGTAATGGAATCATATTTTATCTTTTTAGGACTTAAATTCATAGAATACTTGACAATTATTATCAATCCCATTATGTTAAGCATCTTATGTTACTCATCTTATGTTTTAATTTACGTTACTTTGTAATATCCATAAGCATGGCTTCTTATTCCATTTTGGTGTATATATCTTTAATCAACAGAGCAGCTCAATAATATTTCATTTATTTCTTAGCTTTTGAGATTATGGTTTTTATTTTTAATGGTTTTAGTTATGTTCATCTGTTATCAGAAATTCTTATAATCTTCATGTTTCATTTTTTTCTTATTGATGTTCTTTTTAATACCTTTACCAGTCTTTCAACCATTTTCAATATTTTTAATATAAGAGTACACCATAGATCTTAATGAAACAAATTCAATGATTGGTACATCAGCAGGTTTGTCTTTCAATTTACCAATTCCTTTTTTATTACTAGTATAAAATATTTGAGTTTTCTGGAAAATCAATATTATCAAATTTTTGTTTATCTTATCCAAAATTTTGATAAGCATCATTAGTCTTTATTCCATATGTTACACTATCAGTATCTGTAAATAGTAGTTTAGCCTTGTCACCATATTTATCTTTGATATAGTTATAATGAAAATCCTACATTAGTATTTACTAAGATCAGGAGTACACATTCTTATATTTGCTGGCCTGTTTAAGGTCAGTGTTTCTTTAAATCGTTTAAGCAACAACCAGATTCCCATTAAAAATCTTATTTCTGATATAAGTTGGTTTACTAACAAGTTATCTATTTTTATCGGTGATACGTCTCACATCATCTCCTTTGCTTAAATTTTTCATATTGTTTCCATAAACACTGAAGCGGATTTTCTGGACAGGAAGTACAGCTCTTTCCAGCACTAGAGACCTCCGATTGCATTGAAACTTTGCAGGAGGGAAAAGCACAGCCAAACGTAAGTGACCTTATAGAGCTGGAAGTCGGGCTGTTTTAACATTACAAAGCTCCGATTTCGACAAAACTTGAAAAGGTACTATAGGAATGCCTAATGAATACAATGAGAGGATTCAAACAGAACCGAAAAAAGTTATCCAAAAGTCAGTACAAAAACAAATACAAGGAATTACCCGGACTACAATGAGAACACAAAGGAATACCCAGGCGAACCCAGGTAGTTTGCTAGTATTCAATATGTTATTGAATATGTTAGCTACTATACAGCTTTTTAAATCTTCGGGTGAAACCAATTTGATTTATTATAAGAATATAGATGATCTAGTAAAACCGTTACATCTTGTTCCTGCTTCCAAACGAGCTGATAATATAAATCCAATACTTATTAATGAATCATTGGTGGTTATTGATAAATTACTTGAATTAGATCAAATATTCGAAGGAGCAACATGGTTTGCATGTTAAAAGATATTTAATAAAATCTACTGTTATATGAATATTTTGTTAATTTTAACTTCAAAATCTGGTCAGAAAGTTAGGTTTTTTTTCGTGGTTGGACTATAAGACATAATTCAGAACTTATTCTTGACAAAAATAAGCAATATTATGCGGCTCTCAACTCAATAAGCACGAGTTATAGTTGGCATAATGTATTACAAGCTTTCAATAACAATTCCTTTAAATATTGTCATAATAATGGTAGTAATTGGAAAATTATAGCTATTTTTCATTGTAATTACAGTTACAAAGATACTAATGACAGTATTCATCCAGCTTTGTCAGTAACAGTTTATTCAAAAAGGGGAATCGCACTTCCATTCATCCATACTCATCTCCCTTTTCATAGAGATCTTGAAACTGGTTACCACCTTGATCTTAGTAATGGAGATTTTCCTAATGACATAGATTATTAAACAATTATCATAACAACATCTGGGTAATTGCATAATTTTCCAAATATTACAAGACATGTAGATGGTATGATGGTTCATACATCTCTGATCAGCGAATCGCCTGTTTCAGGCACCCTATCAGACGTGTTTTATCAATCAGTATTGATGGTTTACTACTAACATATCCATTTCACAGGAAGAGTAAACAAATATTACTCAATAAATTGAACACAAATCGTATTCATGACCTTGGAGTATATATCACTAAGAATGATAACCAATCGTTTGATTTAACTAGCCTTCTTGTAAATCATAATGTTAACCAGAGAAGGTAATTAATACATTAGTATTATATATGAGAAAATTTAGACAAATAACAAATCAAATTACTAGTGAATCATACCGATATGTTATTGATAGTGGTTAGAGGATTGATTCTGAAACAAAGGAAAATAAAATAAATGATGGGATTATGGATAAGTTAACAAGAGTTGCAGCGAAAGTTGCTTCAACTCTTACAAGCAGGACTGCTAAAATCCTAGGTTTTAAAGCAGCTTCTAAAGAAATAGAATAAGAAGCTAGTAAATTAGGGTCTAGATCTCCCGATTTAGTTACAAAAAGTTTAATGATAAGTTTAATAAATCAATTAAAGAGAAGAAACTTACTTAAGAGAATAAGGGTAATGAAATTATTAAAATATTGAAATCTCATTCAGACAACAACAAAATACCTACACCAAGTAATTAAAGAAATTATACACTTTCAACTGAATTTAACAAAATTCTAAATATGTGATTTTTATCTAACATAATAATATATGACATTTAGATTTTCAAATAATCTTGAAAGATATGAATACATTAGGTATGCATTAAAAACTCCAATCATTCAACCTGGAGCAAAGATCAACCAAAGTAAGCAGGCTATAGAATTTAAGGGGATTCAACAAATCAGTCAGGATGTATTGGTTTGTACAATGCCTTTCTTAAAACTAAGTTGTAAATAAGCAAGTATGCTGGAAGTGGTAATTGTATTGTAGCTGATAATATTAATAATAAATCAATAAATATTAATAAATATTAAATATTAAATACAATGGTTAAACAGTTTTAGACATGAATGGTTATAATCACATAATCAAACTCAAATATTTTGCAGAATATTCAAGGAACTACACAAAATTTGTTGGTGGTTCTCAATATCATTATCCTAATACCATTCCTTTCCGTAATAAAGAAGAATATACATCACGACTGGAGCAGCACCTTATAATATTAATAGGAATACTAAGTTATCATAAGCCGCAAGGATTATCAAGACTATTACATTACTATCAAATAGATTAGGATTTTTCTGTCAGTTAGAACAACAAATTCTACCAAATGCAAAAATAGCTTTAAAAATCCAATTACGTACCGATGATAATTATTATAGTAATATTTATTATTATATATATTATATATATTATTATATTATAATATATATATTATATATATTTTATATATTATATATATTATATATTATTAGTATTATTATAGTAATTATGATAGTTATTTATCGAGATACTACTGTAACCATAAAAGCTCGATGGACTCTTAATAAAATTGTACTATGTGTTTCGAGAATACAATTCAATCCGTATTATGGGCCAAAATATTTATCTACCTTTTTGTAGAGCCACGTTTTGTCTTATTTGAAATAATTGATTGTTACTTTTGAAAGTACAGTTGTAAAACAAGGAACATTCAAAATAACATGTAGGCATATTTTTCTCTTTGTACTTCATTCAGATAAGTTGAATAAACAGATACATAACTTTTTTTTTATATTACTGTTAACATTGCTGGTAATGGATATAGGATCACAACTTTAAACGAAATGTGTATTTTGTCCTTCTGAAAGAATGGAAGCTGTTAAAGAATTAAGCAAGACTTATAGACATTATTAGAATATCAACCGGATTTACGTCAATATCAAAATGACACGTATATTAGTTTTGCAGAGATTAAGACTATGTATAAAAAATTGCATTTTTTTTAACAAAACAAGAAACTGAACTGAAGTCTGCTGATACTAAACTACAGCTTAGAAACAGTTTTATCAAGTTTTCCATATAAGGCTTATACAATATCTGCAATTGCTCTTCGTATGACAGATTATCATTGATATAGTGTAACTAAATATAGTCAAACTCAGAAGAAGAAATCAAGTAAAACACTGATTGATAAAACTACTATTACTTTGAGACTTTCAAATACTGAATTACATGGTAAGTAACGATCAATTGATGTTAAATAAAACACACATTAATAGAATCAAAAATGTAACATCAGAAGTAACAATCAATTCTTTCAGATACAATCAATTATGGCTCTTTAGAAAGGTCGATAAATACTTTGCCTCGTAATTTGCATTAAATTGTAATCTTGGAACATAAAGTACAATACGGTTAATAATATATCGAGATTTCTTAGTTATACTGCTATCACGGGACATCATCATCATAATCATCATAACATTATCATCATTTCAGTTGGAATCCAGTAATTTTTTCACTTGGTAAAATTAGTTGTTCTAGCTGGCTAAAAAATCTTAGACGGTTTAATGGTAAAATAACAATTTGTGTATAATTAACTGGGTATGTTAATAAGTGCTGGGCTTTGTGGTAACCTGCGTTAAAATTAACATTTCTAGTAATAGTAAAAGGTGGTGTTCCAGTTGATGAAGTGTATTCTTGTTTATTTGCAATAGAACCAGTATCGGGATAATGATATAGAGAACCACCAACAGATTTTGTATAATTTATTACAAATTCAACTAACTTTTTGAGATTTACATTATGATTACAATTATTCACATCTTGAACTGTTTGACCATTGTATTTCACATTAATTGATTTCGTCGTTTAATAAGAACCGTATAATGTGCTGATATTATGAGGTGTACTATAATTACGACTATCAACATACATTTCTTTACTGAAATTTATTTTAATAAAATCCCTATACCAGTCATATGCTCCTGTTTGATTTGTTGGATCGACGTCAGTTCAATAGCCTGCCTTGTTTTGGTTTACACTTTTTCAGTCACATGCTCCTGTTTGATTTGTTGGATTTACGTCAGTTCAATAGCCTGCCTTGTTTTGGCTTACACTTTTTCAGTCACATGCTCCTGTTTGATTTGTTGGATCTACGTCAGTTCAATATCCTGCCTTGTTTTGGTTTACACTTTTTTCCAGATTGAAAATTGAGTTTATATCTTGTATATTCCTACCTTTCTAGATTATTAAAAGATCTAAATGTCATCTCATATTAATGGTTTAGATAAAAATCACGTCTAGAATTTTGTTAAACTTAGTTGATAGTAAATCATTCATTTGATCATTTGGTGTAGCTGTTTTGTTATTATCTGAATGGGCTTTACGAAGTTCAACTAGATGATCACCTTATCATCTTGAGTGGGTTTCTTCTCTTGTGTTGATTTATTAAACTTATTATAGAGATTCTCTCCTACAACCTCTCCCATTTTTTCCCCAACATAACCAGCAGCTTCTTCAGTCGTTTTTGTTAGAGCTTTTTCTGCTAAATCCTTGATGGCTTTTTATGTTAATTTCGATACGACTTTTTCATCGACTGATGTTAAGCTATCCATATAGATATTTTAATGGAACATTTTAACATTTTAACATTTTAATGTCTAATTGATGTTCGTGATTTGTCAACCTTAATGTTTTATCTTGTATTTTAATGTCCATTCAATGTCCGTAGATTGTCCTGTTTAATTTATTGTAGAATTGATGTTCGTAAATTGCCTTGAGTTTTGTATTTAAATTTTTAATACCTTTTTATACTATTTTTTACCCT
>RDPX01000107.1:178487-200057 GCA_003991215.1 Morbakka virulenta | reverse complement strand
TCTCTCGCTCTCTCCCTCTCTCTCTCTCTCTCTCTCTCTCTCTCTCTCTCTCTCTCTCTCTCTCTCTCTCTCTCTCTCTCTCTCTCTCTCTCTCTCTCTCTCTCTCTCTCTCTCTCTCTCTCTCTCTCTCTCTCTCTCCTTGTTTTCATACATTTGATGATTTTTCTATTTATTGGGAGTTGATATCTGCGACAATTACCTTCAATTTTTGTGAAAGTATGTTGCAGGTTTTCTTTAGTATCGGATAAGATTACAATGTCATCAGCATACCTGAGGTTAAAGATGTCTATCCCCTCTATTTTTACACCTGTGTCATGTTATTCTGTTTGTTTCATCATAATTCTGTCTAGATGTAAGTTAAAGAGGTAAGATGAAAAAGGGCAGCCCTGCCTATCTTCTCTTGTAGTATAAAGCTACTCCACTAGAGCTCAAAATCAGCTTCATTGTTCATATCTTCAGGAAAAAAGGAAATATATAGTACTACGACAACCAAGGTAAAATTTCTCTCCTTGCCATTACTAGCCAAACCCTCACTATAGTCCTCTTTAATTACCTCATCAAGATAAGGGACGACGGAAACCTATGAAAGAGTCAGTGTAGCTACAGAGGGTCAGTTGATATGATCTTTGCTGCTTGTCAGTTTCTGGAGAAATGTTATGAACAAAAGAAAGGCCTCTACACTATGTGTAGATCTGAACAACGCCTTTAACACTGTCAATTTGGAGGGACTTTGAAAGATCCCAGGCAAGTTTGACTGCCTAGACAATTTTATCACCCATTCTCTGCCTTCAAGTAGATCAAGCAAGGCTGTGTACTCGCAACTACACTCTTCAGAATAATAAATGCTCCCACCACGTTTTCAAATGTCCTCTCAGAGCTTCAAAATCAGGTTCAGGACTGATGACAAGCTTTTCAATCTGCGGAGACTGGAAGCAAAGGCGAAGAGAACTAAGTTAGAAACTTTTGTTCGTAGACGACTGTGCACAGGAAATATTGACAAGACATAATCCTCCACATCCTCAAAATTGGAACATAGAGAAGAAACAAAAGATTAGAGGGTTCAAAATAATAAATGGGTTATCATTTAATTAGAAAATGAGATTTATGTATCGATCTTTGAGAACATTTTCTACTTTGAAATTTTTTTGATTATCGAAAAAATTGAAATCGTGTTCATTTTGTTTGAAACCTTTTACCCTGGTAATAGGGAGTGTGTGTGTGTGTGTGTGTGTGTGTGTGTGTTTGTATATATGCTTGCATGTGTCTGTACCATTTTAAAATCTTTTAACATAAAATCATTGTGAACATTTGAAACATCAATTGTCTACTTCGTCTTTCAAAACGAGAGTTATTTGAAGTATGGTCCTTAATCTGTTAATTATTTAACAACCAAATTATCTATGTGCTTTCTAAGTGATGTGAAAAGAAAATGCTTTTATAAGCCTTTTAAGGATGTATTGAAAGAGAGTTTATTATATCTTTTATTAAATTTCCTGGTCTTTAAATTTGGAATTGTTATGTATTTTCAAATTTGAAATATAAAGTTGCATTGTAATTTTATTTTCAATTTTTTTCTCTAAGCTGATAAACCCTAGCGACTGGTCTAAATAGTTTGTATTTTATCTAATTATAGCCTAATTTGTTGTTATCAGTGAGTGCAGATCAGATTATATAATGAGAGTCATATCTAAGCAGTATACCATTTTACATAGATAAAATTAGGATTTGAAGAAGCAAATACTTACATCTTTGGCCAAAGAGAGAACAGCGTGCAGATCTTGTATCCGAGAGTTCAACTATAAGTATATTTATCCCAAGATAACACTGTGGTCTGCAAATTGGCATTATTTTGCAGATAAAATGTCTAAAATATGTTCTTAAGTTGAACATTATTTTTATAAGTAGCTGTTATTGAAGCCACAGCTTGGTCTATTAGGCAGGTATATGCGTCAATTCTTATTTTCTCTCGTAATGAATAGACAAGATTGGTACATTTTAGGAAGTCACAATGTTTCACTGATATATTGAGTGACGTAAAGAATTCGTATTTTGCAACTGTGTATCGATCGCTTTTCGTCTATTATTCATCCGATACACCCTAGCCATTTGCGGAAGATATGATGTGAATTAGGAAAGAGAGAAATGGAGGATTGATTCATTGAAAAGATTTAACTATATTCCTCTATTCTTTCTTTTAATTTTTAAAAATCATTTTTGTTTCATCTGTTTTCCTCGTCGTTTGGTGACTATTTAACTTAAATTTTTCTTCATTTAATTTTTCCATTTTCAAAAAATGGTAAACAAAAAAATAAAGTATTGTCTCATAAAGTATGTTCAAAATAATATGGTGAGAAGCCGTGGCTTAATGGTTAGTGCAGTTGCACAATAACCAAGAGGTTCTGGGTTCGATTTCCCCAGCTGGCGAGGAGAATTCGGAACTTTACAAAAGACAAAAGCCATTGGCTGGCGTCAGGAAGGGCATCCAGCCAAGAAATTCCTTAAAGCCAAATCAAAAGCCCCTCTGAAGGGCGCCGTCTGAGCCCCAATTGCTGGGGGAAAGTGACGTTAAAATAGAGAAATAACAAAATGGTACACATGTTCTAAAAATATCACTGTATCAAGGAAGAAATTAATTTCAAAGACAACTCTTGCTTGCTTATAGTATTATTTCTTTTTGAAGTATGCAAAGCAAATGAAATGGGACATAAGTCTCTTTTTCTATTGAACTTTAAAGATTTATCAAGACAAAGAGAGTAATATATCCCAATTTGATTTTATCGATATCTATCCTTTGTGAAATGTATACATTTAGTGAAAATTGCTTCTAATAGGCTTTTACTTGAAATCTCCAACTATCTTAATAAATTAACCTCTAGTAAATGACCACAAATCACAAATTGGTGTTATTGTACAATTTTGTAACTTGTGTGGCTTTTTTGTGTTAATTTTTGTGTCTTTTTACCACTTATTGGTGTGAGAGTTCCAATCAATTTTGTGTATTGCATTTATATTATAGTTTACTATTACGTACTGGAAAAATTAGAATTGGATATACGGAGTGTATTGTATATATGGAGTGTTTTTTCAATGAAAGCTATTTTTGGGGAAAAGTCTTTTTTGTTGTAGGAGTGTTCTTTTAATGGCGGTTATTAAAACTTCTAATATACATGAATTGTAAGCCTACATTAAATATTTACATTCATACATTAATAGGTGCAGCCACAATATTGTGGGATATTTGATAACAAGTCTAAGTGTTTTAGTGAAATATGAAGGGTATTTTTTGAAGATGGTTTTATTTTATTTTTGTGTGAAAAAGGAGTAATGTTATTTTCAATATGCTGAAATTTTTTATCGGGGGTGTGAGAAGATTATGTATAGTTTAAACTGTGCCACAGAGTAAAAGTAAACTGTTGAGTCAAATATTCAATCTGATTTAAAGCCAGTCAATGATTTAGTAAATATTATTTGCAATCCCTGTTGGGTGTCCAGCTTGAACTTTAAGTATTTTTGTGGACTGGATCTACTATATAACCGTTGAATGGCGCAACAGTCTATTCTGTAAAGCTTTCACTGCCAGGACTTTGGCCCAAGTTTTGGGTGCCTAATTACCGTTCTCCACCACCCATTAATATTTGAAAATATTTCTGAACCTTCTTTCCTCATTATATGCCAGCTAGAATTAATTTGTACACATATTTTTCGCATCTCATTGTTGGGAAATAATTGTGGTAAAAAATAGCAAAAATTGTAGTGGTTCGCATAACACATAGATTTTGGGATATCCGTTCTTGTAGGCAAAAATATTTTGAAGTGGAACAGAATACTACTGCACTGTCTAAGAATTCACTATTATTCTGAAACCATGTACATGTGACAATAATGTAGATTTTCAAATACACTGTGGAAGACAACATGAAATCAAGCACAAGCAACTATTGTTCGGCGCTTGGATAAGTATACACTGGTAGAGAAGCAAGGGCTTGGAAAATGCGTAAAGAAAGCAATTTGTGGCTGGGAAATATGTATAGAAAGCAATATGCGGCTGGGAAATATGCATAGAAAGCGATTTTCGGCTGGGAAATATGCATAGAAAGCAATATGCGGCTGGGAAATATGCATAGAAAGCAATATGCGGCTGGGAAATATGTATAGAAAGCAATATGCAGCTGAGAAATATGCATAGAAAGCAATTTGCGGCTGGGAAATATGTATAGAAAGCAATTTGCGGCTGGGAAATATGTATAGAAAGCAATATGCCGCTGAGAAATATGTATAGAAAGCAATATGCCGCTGAGAAATATGCATAGAAAGCAATTTGCGGCTTGAAAATATGCATAGAAAGGAATATGCGGCTGGGAAATATGTATAGAAAGCAACATGCGGCTCGGAAAATATGTATAGAAAGCAATATGCCGCTGAGAAATATGTATAGAAAGCAATATGCCGCTGAGAAATATGCATAGAAAGCAATTTGCGGCTTGAAAATATGCATAGAAAGGAATATGCGGCTGGGAAATATGTATAGAAAGCAACATGCGGCTCGGAAAATATGTATAGAAAGCAATATGCCGCTGAGAAATATGTATAGAAAGCAATATGCCGCTGAGAAATATGCATAGAAAGCAATTTGCGGCTTGAAAATATGCATAGAAAGGAATATGCGGCTGGGAAATATGTATAGAAAGCAACATGCGGCTCGGAAAATATGTATAGAAAGCAATATGATGCAGAATTAGAAAGGCAGAAGGACGAGGATCGATATGATGAAAAACGGAACAAGTCTATTGTATAGATACCAACAAAGGCTTTCTTGCTAAAGCAGTACTCAGATCTTTCAAATGATTTAGCTGATGTCAGAAAACGCTTCTAATTTGGTAAAGGCCATGACGTTTGCTAAAAGATGCCATAAGAAGTATTTGCCAAAATATTTTTCTTCTATAGATATCTATCGCAAAACCAAGAAATGTCGAGAAACTGAACCTTGAAGAAAACCCCAAGTCGTCGAAGGGCGCTTATTCTAATTTGAATGGTTAAAAGACAAACGTGGAGTTCTACAAAAGCATGTTGCCTACAAAGTTACTTAAAATATTTATTCAAAAGTATTTATAGAAAAATGTTAGAGAAACAAGCAATATCTGTACCTGAATCTAATTAATTGAAAACCAGCTATAATTGGTACAAGGGTGGGTGAATAAACAAATTTAATCCCATTCTCTGGAAACTTAATAAGAAATTTTATTTGAAATAGAAGGTCTGTTAAAACGACTGGAAAATTATCTGAAAAACATTTAGAACGATAAGATACTTTGTGACACGTATAAGGTAGATTCTCCTATTATCAACAGTGACCAAATGCCAGTCAAACGGAATGAAAGCACCAGTCAAAAGACATTGTTATTCAAATCTAAAAACACTGATGTTAAAGAAGCCTACATTCTTTCGAGAGAGAGTGAGTAATCTTTTTCACTCATCTTTATAACAGTCCTAAGGTTCAAATAATTCCCAGGTTTGTATTATAAAAAAGGGACGGTTACTCAACTGTAAAATCCAGAAGTAATTAACTATTAGTGGGCATCCAAGGGTTCACATGGTCTGTTAAAAATACTGTAAACGATCAATGCGTTGTCAAAATCTCGTTATATTTACGCAATAGGGGTTTGCAATTGATATCCAAAGTGACTATTCTGTGCATCGTATGCCTGAAATGCAGAAGACAATTATGAAAGGCTAATTACATACAGAAGTATCACTGGCAACATTAAACTCAAAGCCATTCACTGCCATGCCGCTTTGAAAAGGTACTACCAATAAGATCAAATGAAGCTAATGCTTGATCAGTTGCAACAAAATCCAAATATTATTCCCTCTCCATCTCAAAATATAGTGATTGGAATGCTTGAAACGTCATGGGAAAAGCTAGTGGTTGATGCGACAAAAGCATTTAAAACATTATTTGCAGGGCTGATATTAAATAGGAGTGAAGATTACATTGTGTCAGACAAGTCAGTTTCTTTGATTGGGCCTAAAATGGTACAATTTAGGCATTAAACTTGAAAAGAAAAAGCCCATCGAAACACTGCAGGATGTTATGTGTAGGCTGGTTTCTCCAAAGGCATATACTGTAGGGATATATTGCAAGATTGCAAAGGAGAAGGAGCTAATACATCAGACGACACAAATGCTTTAAACAACGATATTGATAATGCAGTGGAACTGGAATTGAAAGCCACTTAGCAAAATGCAAGAAGCACTCTTGAGGGTCATCTGGAAGCAAATACTCTTGAATGAAACAAAGCAGCAGTTCTGCGCAAGAAACAAATGATTATTTAGTAATTCTTCTGGCCACTGCTCCAATGGAAGAACCAAAAATATACAGGCCTACCAAGGAATATGTTGTTACAGAAGTTGACACTGCTGTTGCCGTAAAGGATACTACAGCACATATTGGAGAATATTGGAAAGTAAAGGGTTTGCAATCTATGTTTATGCCAGTCATTGAAACCGATACGATATCAGTGTATTACCTTTGGCCAGCAAAACTACCAAAAATGATTCATACGGCTTAAATGAAACAAAATTTAAATTGTACATAGTAGCTTGTAATTCTTCCTAAATTTATTTCACGTTAACTCACTGGATCAGAGTCAAGAAAACACATACACAGATATAGTTTTTTCAACATATATCGTGAATAACTCGCAGCCTTCTTCAAGCACTCCTTTACTGCTCAATACTACCAAGAACTGACTAAATTGATTTGGTAAATATGACACATATATATATAAAGGAGCCTTCCACTAAACTTTCAAATTTCTATCATTCATTGCATGCATTTTTGGGCAAGAGCAATAAGAACAATATTATCTCTAAACGATTTGTCATTTGTTGTCCTCGTACATTACTTCTTCTGGAATGGACGATTTCAAACAATATCTATGCCATGTGTTCTTTAATTTTCCTCAAACATTTTTCAAGATACATATTGAAAAATACACCGCAAATACTGTCTATATGTGGAGAGGTCATATTTGTTGGGAAAGGGTCTGATAAAAATTGATCTTTCTTGTACCTTTGTATTTGTGAGAAGCATGGTACATAATCTTTATTCCTTCTCCTTTAAATATGATTTAAGTTCATCCATTTACTTGGTACGGATTATGGTACCAAAAGCAAACGTCATGCCAATACTCGTGACATAGCTTGTCAGATCTTTATACATTTGAGCTTTTCCACAGAGGTATGCATGAGTTCAAACTAGATCAAGGCTAATTCGTTATGTCAAGAGGCACTTTGAAAGTCTGAGAAATAAGTTTGGCCTTTCGGTTCAAAGGGAGATAGTGACAAGAGTTTCCTAGTACTGGTCGTAGATTGATGGGTCGAAGGCTTGAAGCTGGACCAGATGGTTTGTTTGGATTGCGAATTGCATTTAGGAGATATATACTTACCTCGAAGTGTTTCTCTTTTTTGACGGTATTATTGAAATTTTTTGCAAGGGTATCATCTATCTCTCCGTATTTACGTAATTTAGTTGGTATTTGATCGTGACCGCTACATTTGTTATTTTTTATATTGCTCAATTCTTCCTTTGTTATTTCATTTTTAGTGGTAATGTTTTTGTGTCATATTTCAAAATTTCAAAATTTCAAGTTTGTCAAAGAATTGGAAGAGAAATATTTTAGGATAATGTTATAGATTTCATAATTATTTGTCACTCTTATTTTCAATAACAAAAAAAAAGTATTCTTTTTTAATAGCTTCAAGGATTTTACTGCTGGAAATATTTTCGTATCATCTTTCACATTGTTAAATTTTATAATATGAATCCATTGTTTTCTGATACTCTTTTCTCAATTTATTTTCAATTTGCTTCGTTATTTTATTTTTAGCAGTTTTTAGGTAAGTATTTTTCGTAGTATCTTTGTGGTTGTCAATCTCCTTTCTTACTTGATGTTTTGTTTTTATCATCTCATAGTACTCTTCGTAGCATCTTTGTGGTTGTCCATCTCCTTTCTTACTTCCTGTTTCGTTTTCATAATCCCCTCCACTTCGTCGTTTACGTCCTTTCCTTATCTGCTTATTAACGTTCCGAAAAAATCAGACCAGTTTCCACTGTTTTCCAATTACTGATTTTTATTTTTTGTCCGCTAAATGACCAGAAGTTAATGATTTTTTTTTACCAGAATGAATGTTCATGAACATTGGTGAGATATAAGCACTCGGTCTGCTATTAAAGGACAAAATTACGTGTTTGTTGCATTGAAAGAAACGAGACAATTTCTTTTCCTTGCTCTCTATTAGCCAGAAAGTTGGACTGCAATAGCTTATTTTTGATACTATAAAGTTTGGCTAAAGCAAGACATTCAAATGGGTACATGATAATTGCTACATCAATTTAGAATTAGGCCTGACATTTGTATTTTTTAACCCGAAGTATAAGAGAAGATTCATTGCGAGATTTGAAATTTAGAAGCTGAAAAGTCGATTTTATAAACTCCCAGAGTATTGGTTAAAACATTATATCCAAAGTCCCTTGTATGTACAATTAATTGTTCCATGGTGGTATAAAGTACCTATTAAAAATATTTTTAAATACTATTCTCAAAAGTCTAGATAACATCTAAATCAACCATCTGAACAACTATTGTGATGCAAATCTATATCAATTATCAAAAGTTTAGAGTCATTATGACACAAAGTTAAACAACTAGTTTAGTCAATTAAGTACATGTCTTCTGTTTCATATCAACAATTTAGGTGATCTGGAAAAAGTATTACCTAATATTATTGTAAACATTAGAATGACCACTATAGCAATGACCACAGGTGATTCGTCCATTGATCCATTCAGTAATCTTAAATTGTTGAATACTGGCTACAGTTGATCGGAGACAAAAAACCGACATGATGGTTTAAAAAACTTGACATAGTCCTGTGAACCTTTGGGTGTCCTGTTTATTTAGTAATCCAGTGTCTGTCTGAAATTAACAGGAGGTTAATGTACCTAATATCTACAGTTAATAATTGTTCAAACCATGTGGATTTTGAATGCTTGTAGGTAAGTGATTTTGACTTTATTATATAACATTTTATATATAAGACTGCAATGAATTAATTGATAAAAAGATTCATTACTAAATGATCGAGTAGATAGGTAAATAAATGAATAAATGAAAAAAGAAGTTATAAAGGAAGCTTTGATATCCACTCTTTAATATTCGAAAAAAATTTCTGGAAGGCAACTATCTGTGTGGAAAAGTCACAGGCTAGAGTTTTCTGTTTGTTATTTTCCTAAAGGGTATTTTCCTATGATGTAAGTGTTTCTAAAAATGGCAACATTGCTTCAGTTTACAAAATGACATATTGCTCAATCGCTGTTGTTAACTATCAATGTAATTAAATTAGGAAGTAAGATTTGATGCTATTTATTTCTTGTAGACCCCTAAAATTTGAAATAATTAATTTTGATACAAAAAACAAGAGTGAAATAAAACAATTTTAAATGCAGTTCAGTAATACCCATCATTCTACATGAAAAAAGTAAAAAGAAAATATGCTTTTTTTAATTGTTGTATTCAGCGTTTATACTAACTCTCGTTCATCATTTCTTGAAGAGGAAAGAGAATGTTGGTGACGATTCGACATATCCTTTTCTTATCTTCAGGCAAAGTGGAATGATTTCATATTCATTATAAAGGTGACAGTAAAAGTTCAAAATAATAAAAAAATTAGAATTATTTGATGGGTTTATAGATGGGTTACATATTGAGACGTTCAGGGCACTGTTTATTGCTACTCTGGGACCCACTTCAGAAAAGTTTGTTGTTCTTTGTCAGTTCTTGTAGACTACTATTTTTTCCTCAATGAAAAGTAAACAGAATATTGTAGTTTTGCATGGCTTTATAGCTAGCTTCCATATTGAAAAATTAAAGAAAATTATTGAATTTCTACTCTTGGATCCAAGTAAGAAAAGCTTTGTTTTACAAAATTTAATTGTGTCAGTGGAGGGTCGAGATAGCCGTATAGATGACTGGATGTTGTTACTTTTCATCACAGTAATTATCTTCCTGATCTAGATAAAAATATTATATTTTTCGTAAAGCAGGAAAGCAATCATTAGGAAGACGATATAAGATACTGATTATTGTGTATTACGTTTTATACTGTTTATAACTCCCTTTAACTTTCTGTACGTGGCCCCTGGCTCTGTGTCTGTGGTTTTCTTTGCTTGACAATAAAATTCGTGACCATTGGTCCAACTGTGGTCTGTTATTTCATTTTTGTTTTCATCCCTATTCCTTACAGCATAAGCGTGTCCTTTAACTCGTTGTTTCAATGTTCTGTTAGTTTCACCTATGCATATACCATCACAACCTTTGCACAACATTTTATAAACTAATTTATGTCGATCATTTAAATGTAATCATATATTTTGGATTAAATACTATCTACCCATAATTTCTGTAGAATTAAAAATACAATCTATGTTGTGTTGTTTCAAAACTAGGCGCAGTATTTAATTGATGCAGGAAGCAAATTATTAAAACAATTAAATTTAAGCAGTCATAAAAAATCCGGCTAATCTGAACAAACGTTTATCTCTGGTTTGAAGTCTCAGCTCAACGCGAATGAAATATTCGAAACATTCGAAATGTTCGGATGTTTTTCACTTATTTTAACAATGAGAGCTTCAAACATACTTTTATTCACTACGATATAAAACTTGATAATTGTTGAATCTATCGTAATTAATAAATCAGTTTATGTATCCAAGTGCCTCTACAACAAATGTAATTTATTACAAATTTGCAAGCTGGATACATAATCTGTGAAATTTCGAAATAATGTACCGAACTTTATCTTTTATTTGTTCTGTTTTTTCACATGGTTCATGTCGCAATGGCAACGTAATAATATAATGGAGCATAGTTATTTTTCTTTGACCCATACAATGATATCAAGTTTGTCGTTAGAACCTAGGTCATAAGTAACACTGATAGGTACACAAGTACACAAGTATGTAAGTGCATTAGTGCACAAGTATATCAGTACGCAACTACATTAGTACAACAGTACATAAGTATTCAACTGCAAAAGTACACAACTAAATACGTACCCCACTATATCAATAGATAAGTACATACATATTCAGCTTCAATGGTACACATGTAAAAAAGTAGGCAAGAACATTTGTGCACAAGTACATAAGCACAGAGCTACTTTACTACACAAGTACATAAGAATGCAACCTTGGTTTAAATGTACATGCTGACGCAACGATATTAGCATTAAAGTACATACGTATGCAACTACGTTAAAACATAAGTATATAAGTATGGTGCTACATTGGTAATGTAGTACATAATTATGCAATTACTTAAGTACACTTGCACAAAAGTACAGAATCACATGAGTACACTTGTACATAAGAATCCCAGGACATTAGTACAAAATTACATAAGTATACAAACAAATTAGTACAAAGTACATAAGTGCACAAATATATAAGTGAACAATTACATTAGTATTCATGTATACAAGTACACAGCTACAATAGTACAGAAGTACATAAGTATGAAAATAGATTAGTACACCAATGCATAAGTATTCAATTACTTTAGTAAACAAGTATAAAAGTAAGCATCTCTATTACTAAAAGAAGCACAAAAGTAGGAAAGTACATTATTATACAAGTTATTATATAAGTACACAACTACATTAGTACACAAGCAGATATGAAATCAATTACCTTAGTTAAAATGTACATAAGTGCGCATCTACATTACCTCAAATTTACATTAGTAAACAAGTACATATGTACACTTCTATTTTACCACAAAAGTAGATAATCACACAACTAAATTACTACAAAAGTATGTAAGTAAGCAAATACATTAGTACACAAGTACATACATAAACAATTACATCAGTACACAAGTGCATAAATACGGAATCAAATTAGTATACAAGTACATAAATATGCAATTAGAGAATTACAATAGTTCACCACCACATTAGTAGGTAAGTACGTACGTAAACAACTACATTAGTACACAAGCTCATAAACAGTCAATAATATTAGTCCACAGCTGCAAGAAGTAAATAAAAAGGCAAATACATTTCTACATAAGTAGTCCAGTACGCAACAAAATTACTATATGTACGCTGCTACAATGTTACTGTAGTATACAGTTATATAACTATATAAGTACGAACATAATTAAGTAGTTATATGAGTTCACATCCACATACGAATCCAAGTAAATTAGTACAGCATTACATACGTATAGAAATACATTAGTAAACACGTACATAAGTACACAATTAAAACAGTACACAAGAAGAAGGTATGCAATTTCATTATTACACAAGTGCAGAAGTGCAGAAGTAAATAAACACTCACGTATACAAATATAAAATCACAGTTGCAAGCAAATATACACCTATGCCATTGCAGTATTACACAAGTACATAATTAGGCTAGTTTTCTTCTCTCCTTCTTCCTCTTCGGCCTTTATCCGACGTCTGTCAGGTCAGTAGCTCGACACCTTTTTCTCCACTTGACTTGGTCTTCCAATTTCTTTCTCTCGATCCCACTTCCTTCATGTATCGGTCTATGACGTCCCTCAGTCTAAGTTTTTGTCGTCCTCCTCTCCTCCTTCCTGTCACTGGTGCCTGCCATACTGCCTTCAAAATATTGTCATTTTCTCTTCTCATTACATGTTCATGCCATCTTAACCTTGCTTCTCTTNCCATCGCTTCCTGCCACATATGAAGATTCGATTACAGCTTCTCTCTATTATCTGCTGTTATGGCCAGGTCGTCGGCATGCAAGAGCTGCTCTGGTACTCCTCTGCCTATGTCCTTCGTTGTGGTGTCGACTACCAGAGCAAAAAAGAAAAGGGCTAAGTGTAGATCCCTGATGTAATCTGATCCTGATCTAAAAGACCTCCGATTCTCTGGTTGCGCAAATTACTTTCGTCTTGTTGTTGCTGTAGAAGCTGGCGACTCTTTTTACCACTTCTCCCGTCGTCCTTCTTTTTCTCATGCACCAGAGTACTTCATCACGTGGGACGTGGTCGTATGCTTTTTCCAAATCAACGAATGTCATATATAACAGTTCGTTACCTTCGAGGTATTTTTCTTGCCTCTGTCTGATAATAAACATCTGGTCGATGGTTCCTTTTTCAGGTATAAATGCGAATTTCATGTCGTCCATTTCTATTTGCTTTCTTAGCCTCTTGTCGATTTTCCCTTCATAGACTTTCATCACATGTTCTAGCAATTATATTCCCCTATAATTTTCACACTCTTGAGCACTGGCTTTATTTTTGAAAATTGGAATCAAAGAAATGAGTTTCCAAACATTCGATATTTCCTCCTCCCATATTTTGTTAAAATGTTCCAATAACCAGTTTATTCCCTCGTCACCCAATGCCATCAGGTTTTCTATCTCTGATCCAGTTGGTCCCGGCGCTTTTCCCTTATTAACACAGTTTACAGCAGCTACCTCTTCTTCTCTTCGGATGTTTTTCTTCGACCCCTCTCTTTTCTCAATAATTGGAAAGGGTTCCGTCTAGTTTTCTCTGTTTATAAACTCCTGATTTCTATCTTCTGCACATTTATACTTCTCCTTTCAATATCTCTCCTCTTTCTTCCGTTGTTATAGCTGTTTCAGTAAGATCTCCCTTTGGTCGCCCCCTTGCCCTTACTACTTTAAAAATTTTCTTCTCGCCTTCTTTGGTTTCCAACTCATTGTAACGTTATTGTGACGCTTGTCCTTTCACTTTTACGACTGCGCTTCCCAACACTTCTCTGTATTTGATAGCTCGAACGTTATTCTGTATTTTTGCCATTGGCTGAAAGAGTCTTTCTCTTCTTAATCGCCTTCCGTACTTCAGTCGTCCGCCACCATGTATCTATATTTGAGGGTTTACCGTCCTTTCTTGATCCCACAAACACTTTTTGTTTTTTTAATAACTACTTCTATCATTTGGTTCCACTCCTGGTCTATGTATTTGGCGGGTGCTAGATTTCATCTTCTTTGCATTACTGTATTTTTGAAGTGGGTTGCGACATCTTCATCCTTAAGTTTCTCCACCTGTATTCTGGGTTTTCTTCTAAGGGTTTTCCGCTTCTTCCTTTCAACTGTCAAACCAGCAACCAATAGTCTGTGCTGTGTTACTGCAGGCTCACCAGGTACCACTTTACAGTTCAAGACTTCAAATCTGTTTCATACCCAAACAAGTATGTAATCGATCTGACTTCTACTGTTGCCACTTTTGAAAATAATCAAGTGTTATTTTCTCTTTGTGAATAGGGCATTTGTGATTACTAAGGCTGAATTTATTTACCAACTCTAAAATCCTCTCCCCTTCTCTGTTTCGTCTACCGTAAGCTCTACCTGGGGTGTGGAGGGTTTGACAGTTTTCATTACTACTGCCGACATCATTCAAATCCGCCCGTATCAGAATTCATTTGTTTCCCGGTATGGTTCACACTACTGTTTCTAGCTTCCTATAGAAATTATCCATTACTTCGTCAAAACATCCTACCTGGGGGGGCATATGCTGATATTATATTTATACTTCCTCCTCCGCTTGATAACTTTATCTTTAAACACCTACCACTGCTCCTTTTGTACATGTATAACACGTACATCCGCAAGGAAGTACATCCGTACACAAGTACACCCGTACGCAAGTACATCAGTACAAAGGTAAATATGTGTGCAGCAATACTAGTGTACAAGTAAGTAATTATTCAAGCAGATTCATGTACAATTGGTAAGTAATTGTTTACATTAGTATACAAATAAATAAGAACGCAATTGCATAAGCACACAAGTAAATAAATGAGCAACTATATGGTTACATATAAGAAAATAAGTATATTTTACATTAGCGTACAAGTAAACAAGTATGAAACAACATTGGTACCCAAATACATAAGTACCCATTTATATTAGTACTCAAAAAGGACGTAACCATATTTTTACACAAGTAAATAAATACGTAACTAGATTGATGCACAAGTAGATAAAGATTCCATTACATTAGTGTACAAATACTGCTACAGTCCAAAAATAACCATACACAAAATTTCGATATTGGTCCATATATATATATATATATATATATATATATATATATATATATATATATATNTAAATATGTGTGCAGCAATACTAGTGTACAAGTAAGTAATTATTCAAGCAGATTCATGTACAATTGGTAAGTAATTGTTTACATTAGTATACAAATAAATAAGAACGCAATTGCATAAGCACACAAGTAAATAAATGAGCAACTATATGGTTACATATAAGAAGATAAGTATATTTTACATTAGCGTACAAGTAAACAAGTATGAAACAACATTGGTACCCAAATACATAACTACCCATTTATATTAGTACACAAGAAGGACGTAACCATATTTTTACACAAGTAAATAAGTACGTAACTAGATTGATGCACAAGTAGATAAAGATTCCATTACATTAGTGTACAAGTACTGCTACAGTCCAAAAATAACCATACACAAAATTTCGATATTGGTCCATATATATATATATATATATATATATAAACTCCAATTATGATTCTCTAAATCTTCTTATACATCGCCACGACGAAGATATTAAAACTGATTTTAATCGAATATCGGTTTTCTTCAAATTCTAATCATAATCTCGTTCAAATTCTAGTCCAAAATCCAGACTTTGGGTCCCGAATTATGACCCTCATTTTTACATGATTTGACTAGAAAATCTAGCTTTAGAACAATAAATTATACGCCCTAATGCTATCTTATATAAACATTCGTCATGTTCTCAGGCACATTCCAAACAACACAAGTCCCCATCTCAATCGAGCTGGAATGTGCCCAAGCACAATCCTAATTACTTCGTTTGAAGTCACTTTATGAAAAAATAGTTTGTCCATCAGTTCGTGTCAATATACATGTCAAAATAACTCTTCTGTCCATTCTCCCCCTCTTTGATGTAATAAAGTTCATCAAACTCAATTTAGGTTGAGGGGGCAAAGTCAAGTTGTCTCTCGAATTTATTCTCTATCGCCGATCTTTACGGTTGCAGCTCTAACGTGACCATCTTGTTCGGATCGTACACTTGTAAACTTTCCCAAACGCCATTTACCGGGGGTAGTATCCGATGAGACAACGGGGACAACGTCATTATCTTTCAAATCAATCTTCTCTTTTGTCCACTTTGATCGTTTGTTCAACGTTGGTAACCATTCGCGCATCCATCTCTTTTAAAAATGATTCACCAGTTCTTGTACAGGACGCCATCTCCTCTTCGTATTAAATGGTTCGATATCTGCTGATTGAGGTGTAAATCTCTCAATGGCCTTTCCAATCAGTAGATGATTCGGTGAAATATGGACATCGTCTCTGATGTCAGCATTTTAGTTAGTTAAAGGTCTCGAATTCAACAGACTTTCTGCTCCTGTAAAGGCACTATGTAACCCCTCATTGGTAACGTCTGCATTTCCCAATGTTCCATAGATCGCTCTTTTAGCAGTTTCACAATTGTTTCAAGAACTAATTCGTTCAATTCTTAGTTGCCAGTAACTAATTTGGTACAGATATCTGACAAAACTTCTTGTGGTACTCCTCTACGATTCGTCATTCTGTAAAATGCATTTAAGGATGAATCGGTATCTATACTGTAAGCCAACTCCAAGTGAACGGCTCATGATAGTAAACACGTAAACAAGCACAAGTATCGTTTTATACGTTTTCTTCTTCTTCCTTGTCTTCCTTGGATTGTGATAAATGGACAAGCGTAGTCTGTACCGATCCTCGAGAAGGCAATGAAGGGTGTCTTCAGATGCATCTTTGGTAATGGTACCATGACTTGTATCTGAAACATTCACTTTCTATATCACGTATCAATTCTCGCTTCAGTGGAACAACTTCTTCCACTGACTGATTCACTTAAACGTTCATACGTTATGTCATTTGCCTTGTCCATGACTTTACTGAATTTTTCATTCCTCATCTCCATTTCTTCGATCATCTTGTTTTGCTGAACATCGTCTTTAATTTCGCTATTTTTCGTTTCTAACATAGCTAAATATCTAAAACGTCTTCGTGAGGGCTCGCTAATTTTGCTTTACCTTTTTCTAAATTAGTAAAGTCTACATCCTTTGAAATAATATTCATAACAAAGTTTTTGCAACGTGTAAATTGGGCCTTCTTCGTAGCCTTCGACTTCTTCAACTTCTTCATGGTCTCCATTAGCAACAACCCATTAACTTTTTTATCAAACTGTTCATTCGTTTTTATTCCACTCATTTTTTCTCTCAATAATATATATCGATTTCAATTAACAGTTCTTTTATAATCTTTCTTTTCTTCTGTAATGAGATTGTTTACTGTAAGTAGCTGTGTGTTGCCAGAGTGAACGATTTCTCCAAACAACAAACTAAACGTAATAACTTTATATCAATGGGTGTTCTCCCAACACTCTCTGCAACCAAAATGGTACAGTCTTAAAATAACCATACACAAGATTTCGATATTGGCCCATATATAAATATAAACTCCGATTATGAGTCTTTAAATCTTCTAAAAATCATCACGACGTAGATGGTACAAAATGGTACAGTCTTAAAATAACCATACACAAGATTTCGATATTGGCCCCTATATAAATATAAACTCCGATTATGAGTCTTTAAATCTTCTAAAAATCATCACGACGTAGATAATAAAACTGCTTTCAATCAAATATAGGTTTTCTTCTTCAAGTTTTAATCTAATCTCATTCAAATTCTAGTCCAAATTCTAGACGGTCCCAAATTATGACCCTCATTTATACATCATTTGACCACAAAAACTAGTTTTAGAACAATAGACTTACGCTCTAATGCTATCTTATATCGAAATTGGTCGTGTTCTCAGGCACATTCCAAACTAAAGACGTTCCCATCTCAATCGATTTGGAATGTGCCCAAGCACAATCCCAATTACTTCGTTTGAAGTCAATATATGAAAAATTATTTTGTCCATCAGTTCGTGTCAATATACATGTCAAAATAACTCTTCTGTCCAAGTACAGAACTATGAAATTACGTTACTGCAGAACTTTAGAATGCAACAACATTAGCAGGCATTTACTTATGTGCTTAACCAGATTGGTACAAAAGTACATACCTAAGCAGGTACATTCGTATACACACAAGTTAGTACGCAAGTACAAAAGTGCGTAAGTAAATTATTATCAAGGTACAATAGTACACATGTACATATGTGCGCAATTACATTAGTACACAAATAAATAGATTAGCAAACATATCAGTACACAAATGCAGAAGTATTCAATTACATGAGTACACCAGTAAATAAGTGCAAAATAATATTAGTACACAAGTACGTAAGTAGGCATGTATATTAATACACATGTATATATTATACAGTTACATTAGTACACACGTACATCAGTACTCAACTACCTTAGTAGTCAGACACCTTAGTTTAAAAGTATATTAGTAAACAAATACACAAGCAAGCAAATACATTAGTACAGAAGTACGTTTTATACAGTTAGATTAGTTCACAGATATATTAGTACTCACCTGCATCAGTTCGCCATTTCATAAGTACGACATTCGTTAGCGCAAAGGTACACATGTGCCCAACTGCATTACTACAATAGTTAATAGATACTCGATTATATTAGTAAAAAAGTACGTAGTAGTCTACAATTTGTAAGTTTACAATTACATTACTACAGGAGTAAATTAGTACTCCACTGCATTACTAGCCATTTATCTAAGTGCTTAACTACATTCGTCCATATTTATATACATATTAAAAGAGTTACATTAGTACACAAGTATTTCAGTAAGGAATTATATTAGTGCACATGTACATAATTACATTATTACATATCTGATACGTTGCGGCTCTATCACATAACAATTCAACCACAACAGTACTCGGCTACTTAAATACGAATCTACATCAGTACACAAGTACAAAAGTACGTAACTACATTATTAAAGAAAGGGATATGTATATAAGTACGTCTAAGAGATTTCTACTACATTTAGATTTATTATATTTCAAAAAAACACAAAATATTGTGTCCAGTTCTATGGTACATTTTAGTATGCTATTTTTTCCCTTTATACGATACTATACGATATTATATACTACACTATATATTGTACTATATACTCTCCTATAATATACTATTCTATACTATTCTATACTATGCTAAACTATTCTATACTATGTTATACTATGCTATACTATTCTATACTATGATATACTATACTATACTATACTATATTATACCATACAAAATTTATGTAAAATTTAAATAAGTTTATATTATTTGTGCTGCTGGCCTGTATGCCGGAGCAGTTTTCCCGCCAAAATCTGTTCTATTCTGTACCAGATAGTAGATATTCACCCAGCAGACTTTTTTTTGACCCACGCGTTTGTTTTTAAGGTATGCAAAACGAAACCTGGTATGGAAGTGTATCATCAAGATAACTGTAACAGTAAAATATCCAAGAAACACAACGTTTATATTAGTAACTTGACCGCGTATGTTAATAAATGAGTAATTAAATAATAACTTTACCTATATCTTTTGAAAAACAACTAGTTAGCTAAAAAACTTAAAATTTACTGCTTAGCACAGACGTGTAACATCTAAAGACGCGAAGTTTATATTAGTAAGTAATTAGTGAGTAATTAAATAATTACTCTTTCCATATGTTATCAAAGTCAAATATTTTACTAAAAGACTTAAAATGTACTACTTGTTATTCCAGCACAATATGTAAAGTGGTCATTGAAAGCAGTATCACATTTCCAGTATGAACTTTGGAAAGAAATGAGGTGGAAATGTGGGAGAAGGAGGACCAGAATGCCCCACTTTTAGTGGTGATATTACAACACACAGTGGTGAAGAGCAGTATCACAACTACACAGGAGTGCTGTTAACATTATTGATGAGGTTAGTGGTGGAATTGTAGGAGGATGAGAATCAGATACTGCCAAATCAAGGCATAGCTTGAAACACAATTTTTCCAGTCAGTGCGGCCACATTCATTACTCACCTGTGGGTCCACCCCACAACTGTTGATTTTATGTAATATCTGTGGGTTCAAAAAAGTCAAGAGTGGGGAAGGGCGCAGGTCAAGAGAACGAGCCTGAAGGACAACCATCTAGTATCTGATATGCACCCAAGGAACAATATTAGTACGAGGGTCATCTATTCCTAGTTAATAAATAGAATGACTTGAAATACGGAGGTGATGTAAAGTAAGTTATTTTAGATACAGAAAGTGAATGTTCCAATTAAAAGTAGGTTTAATTTGGTAGAAAAATCTTTCGCTTACACTTTTCTATATTGTTGGGAAAACCCCTCTGCGCTTTTACTTCGCTTATT
Organism: Morbakka virulenta; assembly: GCA_003991215.1. NCBI lineage: Eukaryota > Metazoa > Cnidaria > Cubozoa > Carybdeida > Carukiidae > Morbakka > Morbakka virulenta. Next base: position 179,623 of record RDPX01000107.1, on the reverse strand, counting down.
GGATTGAGGAAATCGGCTTATTATTGCGCAAACAATGTGTTTATTATTATGATTATGATTCATGTGGCAAGGTATTTAATCAGCGTAAGGGCCTCGATTGGAATAAGAGGTAGGACCTCAGTCAGATAGAAAGAACATTACAAAACTTTTCTTCGCCCTTGTTACTTATTGTTATGTCTTGTATTTTTATTGGTTCAGAATATTTTAGAATTCCTATTTTGCAACCATTTAAGCGAAAGTATGCATCATATGCAGGATATTTTAGTTTTTTTGAGTTCACTGCTGTGCATTCAAGGTGTTTGAATATGAAAGAAATATAGAAATTTATGAGTGCTTTTAATTTAGAGTTTGTTCCTGTCAAATTTGAAGAATTAATGCGAGTGGAGGCTGGAATCTCTACATATAGCAACTGGGTTTATTTATCTACAGGGAAAGTAAAGAGAGGGTTGCCCAACCATTTTTCCTTAAGATAAAATTCCACATGGCCTTTCCTTCTTTGTTTTGGCATCTTGGATTAAAACAGTTCGAGTCAGGAAGGAGATCCATAAGGCAAAAAATCTCTCAAGCAGTTCTAAACGGAAAAGAGGAAACCCAAAGGGTTTCAACTGTTATCTTCAATAGATCGCTAAATAACTCACGAAGCGTTATGTAAACCTTTGGTTTAAGAGACTAGTTTCCAGCCACCCAACTATTATAAGAATTTTGAGATCAAGGTGATCCAAAGGATTTTCTCAGCGACTAAATTTTGATGCAAATTTCTGAGTTGTTTCTCCTGTCAATAAGTGATCTGCTTGCAAGAAATATACAAAACACCGTGTTAAAGTAGTCTTTCTCTTAACTATTAAAACCATCCATGTATTTATCAATCATTCTATCATTCTATCTATCCATCTATCTATCTATCTATCTATCTATCTATCTATCTATCTATCCATCTATCCATCTATCTATCTATCTATCTATCTATCTATCTATCTATTTAGCTATCTATCCATCCATCTATCTATCTATCTATCTATCTGTCTATCCATCCATCCATCTATCTATCTATCCATCTATCTATCTATCTATCTATCTATCTATCTATCTATCTATCCATCCATCTATCTATCTATCTATCTATCTATCTATCCATC
>RDPX01000107.1:113378-157695 GCA_003991215.1 Morbakka virulenta | reverse complement strand
TCAATCGCTGCTGTTCTTCTCCCATAAACAAATTTTACTTACAGATAAGAAACGAAACTAAACTAAACAATACTAAACTTAATTCAACTGTGGTTTTCTCTAAAAAAATTGGGATTTGAACTCATGACGTCCATCGCATTCAATCGCTGCTGTTCTTCTCCCATAAACAAATTTTACTTACAGATAAGAAACGAAACTAAACTAAACAATACTAAACTTAATTCAACTGTGGTTTTCTCTAAAAAAATTGGGATTTGAACTCATGACGTCCATCGCATTCAATCGCTGCTGTTCTTCTCCCATAAACAAATTTTACTTACAGATAAGAAACGAAACTAAACTAAACAATACTAAACTTAATTCAACTATTGTTTGTCTAAAAAATTGGAATTTGAGCTCATGACGTCCATCAGATTCAATCGCTGCTGTTCTTCTCCCATAAACAAATTTTACTTACAGATAAGAATCGAAACTAAACAAAACAATACTCAACTTAATTCAACTATTGTTTGTCTTAAAAATTGGAATTTGAGCTCATGACGTCCATCACATTCAATCGCTGCTGTTCTTCTCCCATAAACAAATTTTACTTACAGATAAGAAACGAAACTAAACTAAACAATACTAAACTTAATTCAACTGTGGTTTGTTTAAAGAAGTGTAATTTAAGCTAATGAGGTCCATCCCTTTCAATCGCTGCTGGTTTTCTCCCATAAACAAATTTTACTTACAGACAAGAAACGAAACTAAACTAAACAATACTAAACTTAATTCAACTATTGTTTGTTTAAAAAATTGGAATTTGAGCTCATGACGTCCATCAGATTCAATCGCTGCTGTTCTTCTCCCATAAACAAATTTTACTTACAGACAAGAATCGAAACTAAACTAAACAATACTCAACTTAATTCAACTATTGTTTGTCTAAAGAATTGTAATTTAAGCTAATGAGGTCCATCCCTTTCGATCGCTGCTGGTTTTCTCCCATAAACAACGTTTTTACTATGAGATAGAAAACTAAATTAAATTAATCAGTACTTTGTCTAGAAGAATGAAAATTGACCTCATGGTCTCTATTCATTTCTATCGCTGCTTTAAATGCAAAACTTTCCCTCGGCTCAAACACTCATAGTATATACAGTGGATTTAATTTTTACATCTTTTACAAACTTTTTAAAATTATGTTAAGAATATTGACAAATTCATTTTTGTTTTACATTTTAGATTGACTTGTGGCAGATTGATAAACAAAAAGGTAATACCTGTACATTTCAATTAGATTTACTTTTTATACTTAAGCTCATCTACAAATGTTTTTGTATTTTTTAAACTAAATCTCTTGTTTCCTTTCAAAACCTTCCTTAATTTCATCATCTAACTTAACAAACTTACATAGTAGTTTCCCCATGCGTAGTAACATTATCCACTTACGTATAGGTTCATCTTCTTAGGTTATAATTAATTCACATTTAATTTTCTCTCTTACTCAGTTCATTAGCTTCTATCTAATTGTACTTACTTAAGTCCAATTTTGTCTTTTGTCAACTAATATCTAAAAATGAAAAACACATTTATCATCTTATCTCCTTTTTTGATAAACGTCAACCCAATTTGACCTAAGGCTATCTACTATAACCCAATATATTAATTCTAAATTTTCGGTTGACAACGACTTCCAGATAACCGAAACAAATTTTATGGACTATTTTCCCGTTTAAAAAATTTGGAGCATAGTATCGCATAGCCAAATCCATTTGAATCGTCAAGATGGGAAAACAAATGAACGTATGACTTCTATTAATTTCAAGAACTGGCAGCGAGGTCAGTCTGTAGCCTCGTACGTCATTACACTACAGGGCACTCGACAACACTGTATCTCAAGCGGAGTTCAGTCTTCTTCTTCTTCCTTATCTTTTGGCTGCTCCCTATTAGAGGTTGTCATCTACCCTTTTCACTCCCATCCCCCTCACGTCCTCTTTTATTACATCCATGTGGGGTCTCCTTGGTCTTCCGCTCTCCCTCGTCCCTGGCAGATTCATGTCTAACATTCTCCTCCCAATCTAATTCTCCTTACTTCTGATAACATGCCCAAACCATCTGAGTCTTGCCTCCCTTTGTTTCTCGCTCAGTCCCTTAACATGTGCTGTACCTCTGATTGTATTCGTTTCTGATTTTATCCAGTCGTATGATTCCAAGTGCCCATCTCAGCATTCTCAATTCTGCCACCTCCAACTCTGTTTCTTGTTTCTTTGTTGTTACTGCTGACTCAAGCCCATACAGTAAACCTGGCTACACTAACGTCTTATATATTTTCCCTTCATTTTTGATGGTAGCTTTCTGTCACATTATAGGCCTCTTACCTTCCTCCATCCACCCTAAAGAGAAGTTTAGTCTAAACAAGCATATTATTTTTGTTTTAAACATAGGATAAGAAAGAAAGTCCGATTGAAAAACTGCACAGTCTCTACATTTATAGCTACATTATGGAATATTGTTGTGCTGACTGGTACCAAATGCTTAATTGGCTATCTTTGGATTAAGATATGCTGCTTTATCGGATGACGGATAGTTGCTTTGCTAGACTGCTTGCCGATGAAAGACCGAGGGCGTAAGTTCCAACCTTCAAAGTTCAGGACCTAGCACCAAGTCGTACCCAATGCATTCTCGTGGTGCACCTAGTTAATGACCTCCTCCCGATTGTCAAACTAAGTTGGGAAGACTCACAGGTGTTGACCCCAAAGGTGCAACAGGCCAGTTGGCAATTGGCATGTAGAACAGACCCTGCTGTTTGCTAACCCTACCTCCAGTTATTGGGTCAAAATGCCTCCGTCATTAGCCAAATGATTACAGTCAATGGTGGCTTTATCAGAAATGTTGAATGAGAGAGACGAGCTAGAGCCTCAAGCTACTACCAGAAAATCAGCAAACAGTGTCAAGGATACTTGTCGTGATTCCCTGGACAGGTTTTGGCTCTGTTGGAATCAGCACACGCGAGAGGTGTAGTCGGACGGTCATCCTGTTACCCTCAGCAATCAAAGTACTATTACACATGGAATGTAAGAATGCTATATCAAACAGGAAAAACTCAGAAGGTTATTCAGGAAATGGACCGCCTAAAAGTCAATATCATCAGAGTATGTGAGACTAGATGGAACACCTCTGGACATTCATACATGAAGGACATACAGTGGTATATTCTAGAAGTGAAACGCATGAGAGAGGAGTAGAAATGATACTTGACCAAACACAAGTGAAAGTCTGCTTGGATACTGGCTCATATTAAACAGGGTGGGTTCCCAAAGGAGCACCATTTGACATCTCACTCATACAAGTGTATGGCCCAACTGCCAATTGCTCTGAGTGATTTGAGTCATTTGATCTTGCCACACAGCACTGGAGATCACAAGAAATCAAGATTGTCATTGGAGGCTTCAATAGAAAGACAGGCAAGAGAGAAAATTGCTTGTGCCCCTGGGATCGAAATCTTTTGTAAACTGATGCATCGCCAGTGATCAGATGATCACAAACACATTATTTCAAACTCATCCAAGGAGTATCTGGACTTGGGAGGGTTCAGATGGCCATACCAAGAACCAAATTACATCACAATCAGGAAATGATTTAGGAACTCCGTCTAAGACTACAAAGCATATCCTAAAGCCGACTGTGAGAATGATCATAATCTAGTCCTCTGGAACTCGAAAGTAAATTTAAAGCTAAGAAAGAACAAAACAACAGGCAAACTCAACTCAGATCGTTTGAAGGAGCACGAGATAAAAGGAAGATACAGGATTGCTGTAGAGAATAGATTTACAGCCATAAAAGATAAAAACAATAAATGGGAGATCTTCAAAGACGCATGGTCGCTAATGCCAATCACGTCATCGACTCTAAACGGATAAGAGGAAAGAAGCAATTGATTTCTAAGGAAATCCTGGATCTAATGAATGGTCAAGGTTGGAGAAAATGACGAAAGATATCAACGATTCAACAAAGCAATCAGAAAGTAATATAGAAAATCCAAAGAAAAATAACTTAACGAACAATGTAAAGCTTTGGAAAAGATAAAATATAAAATCGGAAGTCAATACAGCAAGTGATTAAAGAACTAATAGGCAAAAAGAGTTGTTCTTGTCCAGGTTGCATCAAAGCAAAGATATACTAATAATAATAGTATGAGACAAAATTATCCAAAGATGGGGAGAGTATATTAAAAAGCCATTTCCTAACGACAGGGGTCATAAACCTGTAATACGAAACTCCGATGGACCACAGATACTTCAGTCGTAAGTTGCAGCGGCTATCAATAAGATGAGGAAGAAGTCCTTGGGCACGAACAAAATAGCGATAGAGACGTTGTCTTCTTAGAAGGATCTAGGACTTCGAAAGTTCACATACCTCCCAATTAAGATATACGACACTGGAGAAATACCTGAAGACATGAGCAGAGAACGCTATTTTACGCTGCGAACACTCACAGAACGAGCTATAAAAAAGCAGGTGAGCCTATACCGGTTGTTTATAGATTGTAGAAAAGCCTTTGAGAGAGTTAAGCATGGAGACATTATGACCATCCTGCAACATTTCAGTATGGACACCAAAAATATTAGAATGCTCATCTTTACTGGGCGCAAGCAGCGTGCGTTAGAATAAAAAATGTGTTATCTGACTACAAGGCTGTAAGGACAGGAATGCGTCGGAGCTGGTTATCCCCGACGATTTGTTCAACCTATACAGTGTAATCATATTAAGAACTTTGGATGAAACAGAAGGTGTATCCTAAGGAGGCGCCATCATAAAAAATATCCGCCATGCTGATGACATGGTTCTGATATCCACATCCTAACAGGAACTACAGCATCTATTAGATACGGTGGTGCATACAAGTGAAATGATGAGCTTGGGTCCAACAGTTAATAATACAGAATGCATGGAGATTAGCCAAAAGGGAGTGCCAATAGCCTGTACTGTTCTTGTGTAAAGTCGAGCAATAAAGCAAGTCCAACAATTTAATCAGCCTGCCGCTACATCACCTCAAACGAAAAATGCGATAAGGAAATCATCAGGTCATTGAAATACGAAGTCCTCATTTCAAGGAATGAAGAGGATATTGCTCAGTTTAAAGTTACACCTGAATAAAAACAAAGAGTGTTACATAAGTAAATTAAGCCCATTCTTATATAAGGAAGTGATGACACCTTAAAGATCTCAAAGGCAATGCAATCCTTAGTCGAAGCAGCAGAAATGTGATTCACAGACAATACTGAACACGTCACCAAAGAAGAATTACTTGAAAGAGCAAACACAAAGCGGAATTTAATTAACGTTATAAGAAAGAGCAAAATACAGTTTCCTGGCCACATTGTAAGAAAATAAGGCATGGAGAACCTCGAGCTGACAGGAAATATCAATGAGGAGAAGGGTCGAAGTCGACAACGGACAACGTTCCTGAGCAGGTGCACTAGCAAGAATGCTGTAGAATTTCTTCGCTGTATGAAGTACCGAAAGCTGTGCCACATCCTGACCGCCAATGCCTGCTTAAGACACTGCACTTGACAATGACGATGGAAGAATACTACACACAAATTTTAATCTGTTGAAAAGGATAACTTTGCTCAATCGATTGCCAAGGCTTGGGTTTCCATGTTGAATAGACACTGCAGAGTACAGTTTACCTTTTTACAGAGAAGAGTAATTTAATAGACTCTGCTGCTACCAGTTTTACAAGCTGTCAATGGTGATTATTTGTGAAATCTACTCCGAAACTGGATTGATTAGCTTAAAACAGTGGAAAGAGTTGCAAAGTATAGGATAATGTTTTGAATTTGTGGCATATTAACATTACCAATTATTTTTGCAGATTTTCTTCGAAGTCATGTTGTTTTGTGGATGTAACACGTCAAAACGAAAAGCTTATTCTGTAGTCGATACTGTTCTCAGTATGCATTTGGACAGAAAAACTAATCAACCATGGTTCTTCCTTGAGACAAATGCATGATATGTCTTGATGTCTTCTCATAGATGTTGGAATTTGTAACAGACAGGTTAATACTGAACAAGGCCTCTTTGCATTTACCGCAGCTAATTTGAAGACTTAGTTGGCGAACTATGAAACCAGCAATATTAAACAAAGTCTTTTTTAAAATAGGGAAAATTGAACTTGATCAAGAGAGTTACATAAATCATTCGTGTAAAGCAATTCAGTGTCCTCATATCCCTAATAACCTCTGGCTTTTGACGTACTCTGGCTGAATTAATCGGGAGGATTGGTGTTGTGCAGTAATCATCAAACAACAACCAGTTATTCCTTGCAGCTGAGATGGTACTATGGACAGTCAGCTTGCCCAATGCACTTTTAAATTGAACAGTGTTGGAATTCTTGCTGAATTCACATTTGCTTCCAATGCAAGAAAATAGTAGTTCGATGTGATACTGTGAAAATTTGTAAGTTAAGAGGTACTTTAGATTTTAATTCATTATTTTTTTTCACTGTAAGTATTATCACTCTTATTGATAACCAAAAGCCTAGAACAACAGTTTTCTGTGGTGTTCTGTAATATGTTTACCTTGGGGTTATAACTGTAGTAAGTACTTTGCAACGTTTGTAAGGAGGCACTGATCCTAGTATTCCTGATTGCAAAGCTTCAATGGCTACTTAAAACTTTTAGCAAAAGGAAATCTGGAATTTAGGATCTCAAATGTATGATCCATAATTCCTAAAAACTCGACACTATGCTTACACCCTTGAAATCTTTTTTCATTATTGGTGCAAAGGAACTGAAGAGCATCAGCTACTAAAGAAAGTAGGATTTGAGCAGCAAGCCATTCCTTTATCTTCTGGTTGTGCCAGGCTTTAGTTTGTTTCCAAATTTGAGCCTGTTTCTTCTAAATCTAAAAAAGATTTTTACTGTATTGCTACTATGCTCTGTTCACTGTCATGGTTGATTTAGGCTTTACCATGTGGCAAATATCTAATATACCATGAACTTGGTATTTCCTTGTTGGATATTTAAACCCTGGATTAAACATCTCAACCACTTTACATGATACACCTCATCTTTTTAAGCATCTTAATATTAACACCAGTCCGTTTACAAGTGACTGTCAACACACAGAGGCCAGCATGTGAAAGAAGGGGAATTTCTGTTTTAAAAGGTTGGCAAGGCTTTTTATTATAATTTATACGGTGAACGAAAATAGCCAATTAGACACTTAAAGTGAGCCCAAAAAGGAGAAACACTAGGATTTCACTTGCTAGTTTCTCATCCCTTAGTTACAAGTCCACTATAATCAACATAGCATTGTTGTTAATAATCAATACGCAGTTTGACAATTCTATATTTTCTTTAGCTTATTCTTGCAGTGCACAAATTACTTGTAAAAATCCCGGTTCACAGTTAGTCATTAAAAGCCATGATATCAGACTTGAAGGCTGACGTAGAAAAATAAACCGCTGGATGTAGTTGTAGGCTTAGGGAGAGTAGAAGTAGACACTAAGGGCAAATTGTCTTAGTCTGTTAGAATATTGTTTTATTGTCTTATTGCCCTTTAGCCTTTGCTTCTTTTAAGTTTATTTTCTGCTAGTTTAAGTCTAAGCTCTCTAAATACTTCCCTGAAACAGATGAAATAAGAATTTTTCCTCTCAGATCCTTAATAAGATCTTTCATTGATTTTAATTTTTTATATGTTCTTCTTAAAAAACATATTATTTTATACTGGTGTAGACATTCGTTCAGTTGCAAATTTGTATTATTTTTTCACAGCCTTCTTTTCAATATATTTAAATTAGTCATTTACTTTTCTCCACTTTTTTTCTTTTATTTGCAATTTGACTGATGAAGTAACATTAAGCTTGGAAATATTCCAAGAAATTTCGATTTTCGCTGTTGTTTACATGAATATATATATATATGTATATATATGTATATATATATATAAATAAATATATACACACATATATATTTATATATATATATATACATAGATATATACATATATATAATGTTTGTGTGTGCTTTGTGCATATTCAAGGAAAGAGAACTTGGTATATAGTTCATAAAACCCAAAAATTAAGCTGCTGCACAAATAGAAACAATTTCATTACAAAAGCGTTATTATGTATTATGTACTTTTTACTAATTTACTCAACTATTTTACTACAATAATAAAGGTGCGGCCATCTTTTGCCTTCATTTAAGTAGACTCATTTTGCTACATTGTCCTTTTGCCTTCAGTTAAGGCGGCTTATTTCGGTACGAAATAAGAATTGCGAAGAATTGGACTCGCCTGGGCAGCACAAAACAAATTAACCAAAATCTGGAAATCAAGTCTATCAAGATCCTTCAAAATTAAACTTTTTTGCTCTACAGTAGAATCGGTACTATTATATGGGTGCAAAACATTGGCGCTTACCAAAAAATAGAAAAGAAATTGAATGGCTGCTATACAAGAATGCTAAGATCAGCTCTTGGATGTAGCTGGAAAGATCACATCCGTAATGAAGATCTTTACCGTCACCTTCAAAAAGTAACCGACAAAATCAGAACTAGAAGGTTGAGAATAGTAGGACATCTTAAGAGACATCCTGAAGAAGTGGCACACAATTTGGCATTTTTGTTACCAACACAGGGAAAGAGAAATAGAGGGGCTCCAACAACAACATTTGTACAACTGCTGGAGAAGGATACGGGACTGATGGTCGAAGAGATGGGAAATCAAATGATGGACAGGGATATTTGGTGGATGATGGTAGGTCGAGGCACTTTGGCCTCGACCTAGATAGATAGATAGATAGATAGATAGATTTCGGTACATTCTGCGTTTGCCTTCATTTAAGCAGATATTGTTTTGCTACATTGTCCTTTGGATAATTATTTTGTCCCAAACGTTTACGTTTCATATTATTGTACAGGTTCTATAATTGGTAAATGGGCAGTTTTAAAGGATTTAAAACAAAACATTGTCAAGGTAGGTTCTGTTTTTGTTTGTTACACTTAACCACAACAAGATATTTATGTAAATAATACTTTACCTTCTTCCTTACCTACTTACTTTTAAGCTTGCCTGTTGATGTTTTACCTCAGCCGGTTACCTTTATTTTTATGAGTGCAGGTCTTTCCATTGTTATGATTTTAACTATAATTTATTGCCTGCACCATCGTCAGCCTTAGTGTTATCAATAGAGATGATATGCCGCTTACCATGCCTTACTTCCCTCATATACCTTTCTCATAGCACCAGCTTTTATGTCTTCTATTCCAGAAGATAAAGAGTATGACCTGGTAACTGAAATCTCAATCTTTACAGTATATTGAGTCTCTGTGTCATTCTCCACACCGTCCAAATATTTGTCGTTTTTTCATGTCATGACATTCTTTGGGAGTATCCTTAACATTTAAGTGTAGTTCTCATTTAATTGGCATCATTAGATGCTTAGTGATAAACCATGTTGTCATTGATATTTATAGAATCAATGTATGTGTTTTATCATTGTCTCCGAATTCAAAATCGCTTCTTTCATGGAGCTGAACCTGAATTCTTCTGTTCTCTTTAGTCGCATTTTTACCACAGAGATGTTATTTTGGGTCCAAGTATTTCGTATTGATATTATTTCTGTAGGTATTATACAGATTAGCTTCAGGTTGCATTCTTAGGATGATATTCAAGAAAAGCTACCCGGATACATCACTACACATCCACTTCAAAAGACCATTAAACAAGAAAGACCAAAATAAGCAAGCAAGCATATATCAGGACCTCCTAACATGAAAAGCCAAATTTGTAACCTTTCTGATCGAGACAGAAAATTTTACTCAGAGTCGTTTTTATTGATACTCTATTGAAAGGTGTTTTCCCAAAACGGATAAAGTTGATTTCTCTTCCTCCTGTTTTCTAAAGGTTCAATACGTATTTTGAATCTTTACGTGATTGTCCTATGCATAAAATAAAGAAATATAAAGATTCTTGTGGAAAAATTGGGATTTTTTCTGAACTACCAGGTTGTGTAACTCCTTTCCCACCACTATGACTTGAAGAGTTATGGTTAGCAATTGAATCTTACACTGTAAAAACTTTTGCTTGCCTAGATGAATTCTTGCTGATTTTATGTTTAAGGTCCTTCAATACCTGTGCTGCAAACATTCAGTTTCGGTACGGTACACATTCGCAGAAGGATGATATCATTAGACTGAATAATATACTCTTGCGGATGCTCGACATCATCCACATGACAGCATCATAACTCTTGTACAAAATGATTTAACTTTTTCAAAGGTTGACAAACCTACCTCAACAAGCCCACTTTTGTGATCGGCAATCAAACTAAGCTCTGCCACCAACCGTAGTGTAAACATGTACAAACTAATCCGAGCCATGTTTAGAGGTCTTCCAGTCTTCCATCACCCCTTATTTTACTCAGGAGATTTTTACTGCCATCACTTGTCATGGGGCTATCAAAGTAGCAATTCATATGGAGAGGTACTCGCTCAATGGTCATTCCATATTTTTGCGATTGCAGCATCACTCCACAGTCTGTATTCTGATATCGTTGAAGTCTCTTCAACAAACTTTGTACCAAGATGGAATTTCAACAAAGCTAACTGGACCGATTTCAAAGAACCTGAAGCTACCTTGCTAGAAACACTTCCTCCAGCCAAATCTGAAGATGTTGATCGCTCCTTTTGTGTGTTAGAGCTGAAAAGTTCTCGCTACGGCAAAACGAGAAGCACCAAGAGGACATCGGTTAGGACTTGTTCCATTATAGGATCCCCAGTGTGACAACCTTGCCGAATTATACGTCCAAGAGACTACCCTAGTGGAAAAAAGACAGTAGTAAGCAGGTTTTTTTACCATATTAACATTCTCCGTCGGAAGTCTTGGATGTCTGCTGCAACTAGAATTGATATGAAGCACTCTAGCAGGAAAGCTTGGTCAAAACTCAATCGCCTGACTGGTGGGAGGATGCAAACAACCACCAGAAACACCATCTTGTCAACAATGGAAAATATAAGGAGTTTGACAAGGATTTCACTAGAGATGTAAACAGGAAGCTTAAGAAATCATGGCACATCCCTTTTCTCGATTAAAATTTCTGTTCTCCCTTTACAGTAGAGGAACTTGGGACTACCTTTAAAGTAACAGAAAGCCGGTAAAAGTCCAGGCTCTGACTTCTTTTATCCTGCGTTCTACAACTACCTCTTCTCCAACTGATTTGAATAAAGTAACTTTAAAAGGTTTTGAAAAAAATGAAGACCGTTGCTACTTTTAAGCCCCATGAGACGTCAGACACGTCCAATAGCTACAGGCCGGTAAGTTTTCTCTGAATCAGTTTTAAAATCACGGAACGCCTGATATGCAGCCGAATGAAAGGCATCGTCAACTCGAAACTATCTCCAGAGCTAACTGGATTTCGAGCAGGAAGAAGTGTACTCGATCAGGTATGCCTTCTTACAGAGGACATTGAATCCGGTTTCCTTGCCAAGGATAAGGTAATAAATGTTATTGTGGACCTCAGGGCTCAATATGATGTAGTGTGACATCAAGAACTAACACTTGCCAGTGCATTCCCAGCAAGGAAATGGTCAGTAATCGTGGATTAAAGCTGCACCTTGTTGATGAGAAATCGAAGCATCACCAAATTTTTAATGGCGAAGCACAATGGTCATTGTTAGCACCAATGTTGTTTAACGTATATACAGCTGACCTTCCTACCTCCACTAGCAAAAAGCACATATATGCAGATATCATAGCCCTTCTGTACCGGACAGAACCATTCAAGAGTATTGAAAATGTTTGCTCAGAAGATATAAATGAACTAAATCAGTAATTCCACTTCTGGCGATTGAAGCCAAACACGACCAAAACTATTTCAAGTGAGTTCCATTTAGCAAACAGTCCACTCAATTTACTCAATCAATTAAATCTGCTACCACAACTACTAAAACTACTAAAGAAGCTACTAAAGCTACTACAACTACTTAAGCTACTTGAGCTACTTTAGCTACTTGAGGTTTTTTTTAGCTATTTGATCTACTAAAGCTAATACGTTTGCTAAATATACCAATTATACTGAATCAACCTCATATCCGATGTACTGAATATACTGAATGTACTAAAATTTCTGAAAATACTAAATCGGAATAAATTAGATATGCTGGATATCAGTCTTACGTTTGTAGACACATGTTTTCCCATTCTTACAATTCTAATTCTTTCTCCCTATATTATGGGGTTTTTAACAAGTGTTTTGCCTTCCACGCTTGATGACATTCGTGTAGGACCTGGTAAAAATACAATGCACTTGAATGAAAGATTTGTTTACAAAACTGATCATGCTAAAAGCAAGTGGAATTGGCTTGTTGCTAGTAGTTGGTAGGGCATGTGCTAATGACAGCCATAGGTACTTGTTTTTATTTCTATTGATGGAAACATATTTTAAACTTTTGTTACTACTGAACATACTAAATGAACTGGACTAAGAATTGTACTTTTTAAAAATTAATTTCGAAGTAACAAATCAAAAAATTAAAAAAGTGATAAATCTGTTCAATATATTTATTCTCAATTAATTATTTAAATAACACGTCACTTTGTTGTAAGTACAATATTCATTTTCTAATATAGTTCCTGTATTTTTATTCACATTTTAGGGATATGTAAAACTAAACCTATATTTTGAATGGGCAAAAGCTACAGTGGTAAGATTTCGAGACGTTCTTCGTTTTATTCGTTAGTAATAATAATTATTATAAACATTAATTATTTTTTTACTAGGAAATAGATGTCCACACTGAAGGTGTGGAACATGTCCGAGTGAGCAAGAGAGTACTGAATGCATATCAGATAGAAATGTGATAAGAATATTCTTACCCCATGAGGCAAAAATGATACACCTGACTTCCATGTCACTAAATGATTTACAGTGCTTTCAGTTCCATCATGTATACTGAAAACGCTTTTATGTTTTTAAAGACATTTTATGTTATTTTCAATTTACTTTGATCTCTTTGTTGTATTTCTCTGGACTCTGGTAATCATCCATTTTTCCAGCAACCATGGTTGATATTCCATTGAAGTTGTGCTGATTACCCAACAGGTTTCTTCCAAAAAATACTCAGAGGACCTTGACATGGTGTCTCAACTATTTTGCAAACATTGGTCCGAAAGCAAATGTTTCAGTAACTTGAATATTATCTGCGCCGCCGCCAATTTTTCCCAAAAGGAGCCAAATTTGGTTGGCTAGATTTTTATCATAAAAGAAATACAGCCGTCACGAAACAAGTCTATTCTGCCTGTTGTGCACCCGTACGTCGGCAGGCCGCAACTACCGTAAAATTTACTATTTTAGTATAGATTACTAAGGAAACTCAAAAAAATCACTAAGTAAATACTTTTTTTACTGAAGAACAAAGTTGCTCAGAAGGGTCATATTTCATAAAAAAAAATTTCAATTTCTGGTCTCTAAGGTGGCTGGAAATACGTTTTTCGCAATTTGTGGAGGATCGAATTTAACAGGTGTACATTATGTTGCAGAAATAAAACTAGATTAGGCTTACCTGTGTTACACTAAATAACAGCCTACTTTATTGTTTCATAACTTACTTTGGAGTCTGTACCTTTACAGTGTCATTTGTTCTTGCTACACTTTTTCTTCTAGGTTAATTAGAAGAAAGGTACAGACTGACTTATACATATATATGTGCAATGGCTGCAAAACTATACAGATGAATAAACTCATTCATAGATGCATAAATGAAAAATAGATAGAATGATAGATAGATAGATGGATAGGTAGATAAATATATAAATAGATAGATGGATAGATAGATAAATAGAATAGTTGGATAGATAGAGAAATATATAAATAGATAGATTGATAGATATATAGATAGATAGATAGATAGATAGATAAATATATAAATAGATAGATAGATAGATAGATAGATAGAATAGTTGGATAGATAGAGAAATATATAAATAGATAGATGGATCGATAGATGGAAATATAGATGGATAGAGAAATCCATAATGATAGACGGATAAATACGACTGATGGATTGAAAAATTTAATCTGTGTTTTTTTGCGCGTTTGATTTATTGGAATAAACTGACGGCAAATTTTATTTGATTTTATATTATTTGATAAAGAGGATTTTGAGTTAATTAAGTAACAGACATTGATGTTTTCTAGGCTGATTACTCACTTTTGTGGATGAATAGAGAAGTAATTTTTCATATTGCCTGTTTTCCTGATTAGGGTACGGAACACGAAAGTGCTGGCGTTGGAAGGTACTTTTTATTACTTTTCTAAATTTTACGTTTTTGCTTCAAGAGAAAGATTGGAAAGAAAAAGCATAAGGTTACGTAATTAAGAAGAGAAAAAGACAATGGAGGGGATAAATGTAAGAATGAAAAATGGTTACGAAGAAGAGTAAAAGGAAGAGAGGTCTTGAAAGTCAAAAATATGGTGAAATAATAAAGGAATGACTATGACAGACATTGACAAAAAGGGGAATAGTGAGAAGTAAACCAAAGATAGAACAAGAAAGAATGGCTATAGAAAATTTATCATATCATAATTCCTAAGTAGAAACAAGACTTAAAAACTATCAGTTTATAAGGGCGATCCTAGTATTTTATTTGTTTTATTTTGTTCTATTACTGAGCAAAGAAGTATCTATAAAAATAACTCTGAACTTTACTGAGCGAAAAGTGTCTATAAAAATAACTGAACTTTATTAAGCAAAGAAATGTCTATAAAAATTACTCTGAACTTTACTGACCAAAGAGGTGTCTATAAAAATAACTGAACATTACTGAGTAAAGAAGTTTCTATAAAAATAACTGAACATTACTGAGCAAAGAAGTGTCTATAAAAATAACTGAACATTACTGAACAAAGAAGTGTCTACAAAAATAACTGAACATTACTGAACAAAGAGGTGTCTATTAAAATAAGTGAACATAACTGTGCAAAGAAGTGTTTATAAAAACAACTCTGAACTTCACTGAGAACATGGATTGGTGTCCATTAGGTCTACATTCAACTCAGTTGCAGAATTGACAAACTTATTGTTCTATGGAGTACACGTACAGGGTACGGATTAAAGATTAGTCTATTATTATATCAATTGTCCAGAAAAAAGAGAAATTGTCCAAGAACAAGGGAAATACAAAGATATAGAAGCGAGAGGATACTTGCTGGCTCTTAAAAACGTATGACTGATGACATCAAAAGCTCTTGTTTCTTTGGGGATCCTGAATCCATAAAATTAAGACTTTCCAAAAAGAAGGGAAACAAAAGCACTCACAGAAACACGAGAAAATGAAACTAAAAATTTTGTGCTTTTAATGCTTATTATTAATTATTAGTTATGTTATTATTAATGTTTATTACTTGATCATTTCTAAAATTAATTAGTTTATTTGTCTTTTTGAATTTCCAGAGATCTTATTCTTCCAGACAAAACGAAATCCGACCAAAACGTTTACCTCTATAAAGTTTACATTCATAAAGCAGATGCCCTTCCTAAAGGTATGTATATTCGAGAAAATATGCTTTCTTATTATCTCCTTATATCAATCTTTATATCTTTATTTATCTGTCTATCTATCTATCTATCTATCTATCTATCTATCTATCTATCTATCTATCTATCTATCTATCTATCTATCTATCTATCTATCTATCTATCTATCTATCTATCTATATATGTACATATCACTTATGACATCATTCTGCTCTATTGTAAACAATGTATTGGTTACTGGATATTGTACCAAATCTCAAGTCATTGATTAACGATATATATAAAGATCGATAAAGCTTAAATATACGGAGGGATATTCAATATTTTCTTGCGTTACCGATTTTTATTGAAAAATATGACTTAGTAACAGTGAAAATTATAATGCAGTTGATCAGTTTATCAGAGCATAAAAAGGAAGTCGTCATTCAATGCAATGTCTGGCCCTATATGCATAACTGGGGTGAAAAGACCAAAAATAGGCGCCTGCAGAAGAAACAGGCCACCAAAATTAAATTTCTTGTTCTTTCAAAAATTATCAGGGTGAGAACTGGAGCTCTTAGTTTTATTGCTGAAATAAGTGGCCGTAATAGGCATCAACACTGGCTCGAATCAAGCTCGTTGTGAAATTACTTTTCACTTTGCTATAACTTGATAATATAATAGATAATTGTGTTAGGATTTATTTATTTACTTATTTATTTATTTACTCCTCTGTTAAAAAAATCATTTTTCAAAGCCCTTCCAAATTTGAATATAGTTCAATGCAAAAGTACTAAATAAGGAAATAATTAATTAGATATTTCTAGTGCTTATGGTCACACGTATTACTATATTTAGCTTTTAAATAGTTTGTCAATGAGACATAATCTCCTGCACACAGAACGACCGACAGAGAGACATACATCTACACACTCCAACATACACTTTCACTCACACGCTCCCTTTTTACTCTTTCTGTATCAGTCTCTGTATCCCTCCCTACCTCTATTTCAGTCAGACAGTTTACCTCTCTGTTTGACTGTGTCCCCCCCCACACACACACACTCTCTCTCTGTCTGACGCACACACACAAACACACACTTTTCCTCTCCCTTATTGTTAATGTTTATATTTTGGTGATTGTGATGCTCCAATACTCAACAATCCATTTCACGCCGATTTTATTTAGGCTGTATATTTAATTGGAAAAAATCATTGCCTGTTTCATTGCCTATGTTCTATGTAAATGTATAACAGAGTTAACAAAACGTTTGTAAATGTTGATTATTTTTTCTTTCCACAAGTCAGTACAACTTTCATCTCGAGTTTAGTAAAGCAATTTAACGTAAAGGTACGCTTAAAATACTTTAAATATTTAATGATTGTCATATTGTGTTTTACGTGATGGGCAACAAGGTTTTGGTTTCCTGAATAAAATGTAATATTTAATATATTATATATATAATAAGCCCAAAACATGAGATGACCTTAGGCATTCTTAGATATGACATACATAAATATTTGAATCGTATGACAGAGGAGAACACGCAGAACCCAAAGAGTTCCACAATCTTGCTGACCGGGGAAATATACTACATTCACAAAACAGTTAATTACAACGATGAACAGCAACTGAATAAAGATAAATATGTTTAGAGAAACGAGTCACACAGGATGCAACAAATTGAGATGCCAGCAGCAACGATAGATCATTTGAATACATCCGATAGCAATTCCCATTGAAAAGACTAGGACCTGCCATATTTCGTCGATCAGACTAGGAAGAGCCTGTTCATATGTGGTAACAGTACTTCATCAAAGACGGATGATAGGTTTACATCGATATAAGAATGCGCCTGGCGTAATGTTCCTCTACCACAATAAATAGAGTTAACATTTGCAGAAGCAGAATTATAATAGGGAATAAGAGCCCAAGGAAAGCTTTGGAGAAAATAAAAAAACAACCAATTTAATTAATAAGCTTTCCTCAAGAGGAAAAGCAGCCTCGGCAGGGTTAACAAAATAATGACAGTGCATGTATGTTGCTCACATAATGACAGTTCATGAATACTGGTGGGTCGAAAAGGGGTCACCTAAAAGGGGTCACCAATCCTGAAGGTTATCAAAAACGCTTTTGTCACTTTCTGTCAGATAGTTCCATTACCATGCACATCAATCCTAAAGGTCAGACTCTACATTTTCCAGACGTTTGAATTTGTTCCTGCTGATTTACCATAAAGTCAATGTCAGAGCACAAGATAGCATCATTAGTATAGATGCTTTTGGAGATTTTTCTGAGACTTGGTCAGTCTGAATCAGTTTATGGGAACAAAGGTGCTATATTTCAAGTCTACAACTCTTGAAGTATGCTATTAACAATTAGCAGTCACTCTAAACTCTATTACCAATAATTATTTCTACTCTTGAGATCAAAATTAAAGTGCAAAATTTGACAATGATACGATATAACATGTATTTATTATTTTTGTCATATTATATAGCAAACTGCGTTTCCTTGTCTTACAAGTAGCTGGATCAGCCCTCAGAGACATCAACCTCCAGAAACTAACATAGTATTACCTTCAGGCGTATGCTTTCTGTTTAGCTTGAAAAAAATTTAAGATGTTCAGATTATATTATATGAAAATTTTTCTTGAAATTCATTGTTGTGTTTTTTGCTAATATTTAACATTGTCATAGGTTATGTCTTTTTGCCTTCTAATTTATTTTATAGTGTTTGGTGTATATTTTATGTAAAATTATATTGTAATATACCTTTATGTTTTGCATTGCTTAAGTTAAATGTCTTTCTAGGTGACCTATGTTGTTGTATATGATTAACACAGATGTTGGAGTTGTTTGTTTGTTTATTGTTACCTAAGTTAGATAATAAGATAAAACTTCAATCTACCATATTGATTCTCTTTTATGTATTTCTTTACCAGGTGAAGACAAAACCTGATTCTTTTGTCGAAGTGTCATTTGCAGGGTTAACTGTAAGTATATAAGTTTCCAATTTACTATTAAACAGTGAGAGTGGATATAACAAAATGTTCATTTATGCGGACTCCTAAAAGGCGGATAGATTTGCCAAACTAAGTAAGGTTGCATTTACTATGCATGAAGCAGTAAATGAGCCTTTAGCATAATAATTTAGGAATTTTAATCTTAAAGAATAAAAACCTCGAGAGTTGATTGTTAAATGGTATAACAAATCTTATATGCAGTGCCTTGTTATTTAAAGAGAAGTTCCCTAAAGATGGTAGTATCACAAAAACATTTTTGGGAAAACTTTGGCAACTGGTTTACAAAGATAGTATCCTATTAAAGGACTTTCTAATGGAAAAATCGAAGAAACCAGAAGAGTAACAATTCTTACCAAGAATCTCGTAGAGTTAGAAAATCTCTTAGTGAAAACTTGTAAAACCCCAACAGAGGTTAAAAGAATGGTACAATAATATAGCAATAAGACCTTCTTCAAAGCTTTGAGGAATGTAAGTCACCAAATAAGAAAATATCTCACTAACAGTAGGCTTGATAGACATATTAGAAACAAACGCCATTTTCTATAGACACAAAAACATCATGAAATTAAAAAAAGCAGTCTAATTCTTCTTCAGAGGCGAAAGTATTATTTTTCTTGTCAAGAATTCAAGTAGTAAAAGAATGGCTGGATGTAATCATTAAATTTAACATCGACAAAAATACTGTGAAAATATCGACTTTAGAACTTAGTTTAAAATTCAATAAGACGATCTGTAATTCAAAGCTCCTCATAACACATAAATGCATTGTCCAAGCCCGGAGGTGGAGGTAATCNCCTCAAGAGGAAAAGCAGCCTCGGCAGGGTTAACAAAATAATGACAGTGCATGTATGTTGCTCACATAATGACAGTTCATGAATACTGGTGGGTCGAAAAGGGGTCACCTAAAAGGGGTCACCAATCCTGAAGGTTATCAAAAACGCTTTTGTCACTTTCTGTCAGATAGTTCCATTACCATGCACATCAATCCTAAAGGTCAGACTCTACATTTTCCAGACGTTTGAATTTGTTCCTGCTGATTTACCATAAAGTCAATGTCAGAGCACAAGATAGCATCATTAGTATAGATGCTTTTGGAGATTTTTCTGAGACTTGGTCAGTCTGAATCAGTTTATGGGAACAAAGGTGCTATATTTCAAGTCTACAACTCTCGAAGTATGCTATTAACAATTAGCAGTCACTCTAAACTCTATTACCAATAATTATTTCTACTCTTGAAATTAGCAGTAACATTTGCTGAAAGTAGTTAAAAGCTCGAATTAAAAATCTTGATGTTGGGTGATTTATAATTACAACTGTTATTATTTTTTTTGCCTTAAATAATAAACTGTTCAACAATTAATTGCATAAATCAGCTACATTAAAAAAATTATAGGTATATATTGTCTGATAAAGCTTATTCTTTATTATTGTTAATATTATAGGGAATGTGACATGATACGATATAACATGTATTTATTATTTTTGTCATATTATATAGCAAACTGCGTTTCCTTGTCTTACAAGTAGCTGGATCAGCCCTCAGAGACATCAACCTCCAGAAACTAACATAGTATTACCTTCAGGCGTATGCTTTCTGTTTAGCTTGAAAAAAATTTAAGATGTTCAGATTATATTATATGAAAATTTTTCTTGAAATTCATTGTTGTGTTTTTTGCTAATATTTAACATTGTCATAGGTTATGTCTTTTTGCCTTCTAATTTATTTTATAGTGTTTGGTGTATATTTTATGTAAAATTATATTGTAATATACCTTTATGTTTTGCATTGCTTAAGTTAAATGTCTTTCTAGGTGACCTATGTTGTTGTATATGATTAACACAGATGTTGGAGTTGTTTGTTTGTTTATTGTTACCTAAGTTAGATAATAAGATAAAACTTCAATCTACCATATTGATTCTCTTTTATGTATTTCTTTACCAGGTGAAGACAAAACCTGATTCTTTTGTCGAAGTGTCATTTGCAGGGTTAACTGTAAGTATATAAGTTTCCAATTTACTATTAAACAGTGAGAGTGGATATAACAAAATGTTCATTTATGCGGACTCCTAAAAGGCGGATAGATTTGCCAAACTAAGTAAGGTTGCATTTACTATGCATGAAGCAGTAAATGAGCCTTTAGCATAATAATTTAGGAATTTTAATCTTAAAGAATAAAAACCTCGAGAGTTGATTGTTAAATGGTATAACAAATCTTATATGCAGTGCCTTGTTATTTAAAGAGAAGTTCCCTAAAGATGGTAGTATCACAAAAACATTTTTGGGAAAACTTTGGCAACTGGTTTACAAAGATAGTATCCTATTAAAGGACTTTCTAATGGAAAAATCGAAGAAACTAGAAGAGTAACAATTCTTACCAAGAATCTCGTAGAGTTAGAAAATCTCTTAGTGAAAACTTGTAAAACCCCAACAGAGGTTAAAAGAATGGTACAATAATATAGCAATAAGACCTTCTTCAAAGCTTTGAGGAATGTAAGTCACCAAATAAGAAAATATCTCACTAACAGTAGGCTTGATAGACATATTAGAAACAAACGCCATTTTCTATAGACACAAAAACATCATGAAATTAAAAAAAGCAGTCTAATTCTTCTTCAGAGGCGAAAGTATTATTTTTCTTGTCAAGAATTCAAGTAGTAAAAGAATGGCTGGATGTAATCATTAAATTTAACAACGACAAAAATACTGTGAAAATATCGACTTTAGAACTTAGTTTAAAATTCAATAAGACGATCTGTAATTCAAAGCACCTCATAACACATAAATGCATTGTCCAAGCCCGGAGGTGGAGGTAATCCCAAAGGAATGCCTTCTCTTTGGTGATGATAAATACTGTTAAACATAAAAAAGGAACCGTCGGTGGTATGACAGAGTGGATTAATAAACTCTTTCTTACCAATCCCGTCTATTTGATCATCATGATCAGTTTCAATCTTATTCACCATAATATCAATAGTCTCTTGTAAGGGAATTTTGGGAAAAATGGGTTAACAAAGAAACTAGCTAAAAGCTGTTATTTGATTGTTGTACATTTGCAGAGGCAAAGAAGAATTAATCTTTTACAGTGTATTGACCGTAGCTCAACTGCTTTTAAATCCCTTTTGTTTCACGTTTTACGAGGAAAGTATACGTTTGATTATTGTAGCAGAGGGGCAGTACTAATCAAAGAAGTGGACAGTGAAAGACAGATGAGAGGAAAACTTAATTTAGAAAGGGAAAACTAATCGACGCATTCCATAGATACATTTTCCAATTGGTTTCGTACATAAATTTTTGGAAAATCGGTGGTCTAACATGGGAAAATTCAGTGGAGTTCTTTAAAGAAATTGTTTTCCGGAAAAAAAAAGAGCTGGTTTATCCAGTTGAGCAGCGACAATGGATCATTTTGCAGGACAAAATAATAAAACTCTCCATGGCCTGTTTAAAGCAAAATATTTCCCTGTAGGCATTGTACATCACATCTTTGACTGATCGATTCCACTTCTTGGTCATATCTGTGGACAAAGTCAACAAACAATATAAAAACGTCTTAGCAAAATAATTCATTATTTTGTACGCGTAACAAGTTTGCAATCAGCTTAAAAAAGAGGCTAGCACAAAAGATAAAAATTTTTACTGAATGGCGTAGTCATATTACAACCAAAAAGGATAATATCAAAGTCGGATTTGATAGAGCAGGGATTACACAAGCAATAGAGAAAACAAAGAATCTTGGAACGTATGGAAAATCCTTTCGAGGAGTAAAATTGTGCAAAAAACTTTTTGATTTTATTATTACGTGAGGACTTATTAGGACTTTTATTGGGTGTTTTACCTTTGTTTTTCTTTATTTACATGCATACAAACAGCATTCCTAAGCTATAACCAGGAGACTGGCGTTTGATGATCGAAACATATCAGCTTTGTCCTACGCATCATACTTTGCAAGCTCAACCGTTTCCGTAGTGGAGCTGGGAAATTTAGGGAGATCCTACACAAGATAGGACAAACAAATTCATCCTACTGCTATCGATGTTGCAAAGAGACAGAAATCGGTGACCACCTTCTGCGATGTGCCGGTTTCATGGACAGCGATCCCATTGTATTGGAAGAGGAATTCCATAAGGTGCTGATGGGAACAGATAATGCATACGAAAGAAGAAGAAAAGGCTTTGTTCTTAATAACTTGCCTAAATTCTGTTGAAAATTATCAAAAAAACGAAATTTCTAGAAATGGTCAGAGTTTGTTGGTTAAACTTTTTTGTCGGTTAACTGTTTATCGATTACACGCCTTATCAGAAAGTGAAAATTTCGTCACATTTCACCGACGAACTTTTCACCGGTAAGTTATGATAATGTCTTTCGCAGAGAAGAAGATGAGATTATTAGATACGTAGCAGATATGAGAATAGCTTGAAAAGAGGAAAAAAAGAAAGACTAGAGAAAGGTGGCATAATAGCACCAAATGGCAACCCACAGTGACCCAAGGGTGTTTTAGTGAGACGGTAAAAAGAAGGGTAACAGAAGTAATGAAGAGGAATAGAAACTAGTTATACATTTCTAAATTTATGGAATTTAGTAAAGTATGCATTTTTTTATCTTTGCTAAATGTTCTAATTATTAATGTATTTACATAAATTACTTCTAATGTATTTACATAAATTACTTTTGATGTATTTACATAAATTACTTTTGATGTATTTACATAAATTACTTTTGATGTATTTACATAAATTACTTTTGATGTATTTACATAAATTACTTTTGATGTATTTACATAAATTACTTTTGATGTATTTACATAAATTACTTTCGATGTATTTACATAAATTACTTTTGATGTATTTACATAAATTACTTTTGATGTATTTACATAAATTACTTTTGATGTATTTACATAAATTACTTTTGATGTATTTTCATAAATTACTTTTAATATATTTATATAAATTATTTTTAATGTATGTAGATGCATTGAAATGCATGAATTAATAATTGCATAAATAATAATTACATGTTTTACTACCAGTAAAACAGTACTTAATTATCCATTAAGTAATTCAGTATTTGATGCATTTAGGACATTGGGACAAAAAAAATAGTCAGGCCTTTGGTAAATGTCTGCTTAAATTTAGAAAGATGAAAACTTTTTCCTTGATTTCTTTAATCTGCATGTTATATCCATCTATTTCTTGCAAGTTCTTTTATAATTTAGGAGTGTACGAAGGTTGTCACAGATTCATGCTCGCCAGAGTTTGCGCAGACTATCACCTTCCATGAGTTGGTAAGCATGTGTAGTGGTATGCTATTATATTTCTTGTATAATAGTTTATCACATTTATTCATTAATTTTTTAAATTTAAGAGATAATAGATGTCGTTTTCTCTTAAAAAGTCATTCTTCTACTAAAGTAATGAATGTTAAAAATTCGATGTATACATTTCAAGCAGAATTTTATCTTCCGTCGTTGTGTCATCTGCACTTTTCATTTCCTTTCTATTCGCTTAAGTTTGTAACACTCTTCCATACTCTTGCTTTTAATCTTCCCTGTATGAAATCCTCTGATAATGATCTCTTTCTTTTGCTTCTTTAAGTTATCTCTTCCCTTTCTTTCTTAACATTTGACAAAATATAAAATGTTGCTTTCAGCTTTGCGAGGAGTAAACATTACTATAAGAACGCATCTTGAACGAAATTCGGTTGGTGAATCATGACATCGGTACTGTCTCGAGGAATAAATTTTTCATTTTAACTATCAGTTTAAGATATCATCTTGTCAACAGGTGCCCACATTAAACTACAAACAATCTATTTCTAGTCATTCAGGGGAAAACCTGCTCATTAACAATGGCTCGATATTAGGAGTACCTAAATTAAGTAGATTTTCCTGGATTGCCTTCAGGAGCAAGTTAACCTTGAAACTTTCTATCCTTGTTAATTGGTTCTCTAATAGTCCCAATGTACCACAACAAGTCTACACTCCACATGAACCTGCTCTTGTCCACTTGCTTTGGAGACCAATTGCAGCTGATTGTGCTTAATCGTAATCTTCCATACCAAGTGAAATTTTAAGCAATGAATTATATATATATATATATACGTATATATATTAACTTCGAACTATCTAACTATATATATAGAGATAGTTCGATAGACAAGAAGATAGATATTATACTTCCATGTATGAAGGTAACATTAATACTAGAGTTATTCTTGTGTTTTTTTACAGATGCCCTCATTGTGCCAAAGAATCAAAATAAGTGTTAGAGATGGGTAAGAACGACTAAATTTAGACACCTTTCATTACTTTTGCTTGTGCAGGAAAGAAACCAGAATATCTAAATCATTCACTTATGTATCTATGTATCTATGTATCTATGTATCTATGTATCTATGTATCTATGTATCTATGTATCTATGTATCTATGTATCTATGTATCTATGTATCTATGTATCTATGTATCTGTGTATCTGTGTACCTGTGTATGTATGTATCTATGTATCTGTGTATCTGTGTACCTGTGTATGTATGTATCTGTGTATCTCTGTATCTATGTTTCTATGTACCTGTGTATCTATGATTCTCTGTCTCTATGTATCTATGTATCTATGTATATTTCTATGGCTGAAAATTGTAGAAATCAATGAATTGTATCTGAGATTGTTAAATACACATATATACTCTAACTAACATTACATGTAGATTCTTTTAGTCAGATCATTCACTCATATGTCGTGATTTCTTCTACTCTTATGGGGCTCTGATGAACGGTGAGCGTTCAGTCCCGGACAATTTGACATCCACTTTCTTGTGGGAAGATATTTTTGAACCAAAAGCTAAGGGTGAGGTAACGCTGACAAAAATCTCTGAGGAGTTTAAGCTCTCTTGACTGTGCCATTTATGACCCACCGGGATGTTAACTTCGTTCTGGTGCCCAGTAAGATAGTTCAAGTCATAGGTAAGTGACATCAGGGGATGGAAGGAGCTTCTACAAGCCAGTGGTGACGGCAATACTTCCAGGAGAGGAATACAATTAGGAAAAGGCTGCAGCCAAAGCAGTCATCTTGCATTGGCGTATCATTGGGTTAGTGCTGTTGAGTCTTAGAGAGTGGCACTCGTGTTGTGCTAGCGCTTGTCATTGTAATACAATGATGCACAGATGTTACTTGAGATCTTTCTCATCGATCTTGCATTTGATCTGAAAGTTCTATTATGGAAGAATGGCAACGTGTACAGACATGACCAGTTGGAGATACCTAGTCATAATTCTGCACACAGACGTCAGGAACCCTACCTTGACATCTTTAGTTTTTCTTCACATGACAGAGGCCAACTTCATTAGTAGTCTCTGTGACTGAAGAGGCCTATCTAGGTGGAACACTGCTCACCCAGAGTTTTTGTTGTGTCTGTTATACTGTCACTGATTAATCTTATGCTGCTAAGAGTGTTTCAGTTGAGCAGGACGAAAACTGAAATTTAGTATCCAAATGAAGTAGAACTCAAGCTATACTGTTGTAATGAACGTACCCTTCTTGACAAAGCATTATCTAACTGTGCAGAACGCAGGACAGCACTTACCACTGCAGAACTACAGAAGTGATATAGATATTGCTGCTCTATCAAAAACCCGCCTCTCTGGAAAAGATCACATGACAGAGGTACCATCATACTACCTCTCTTATGGTTGGGAAAATCCAAGGGTGTACGTAGAGAGGATGGAGTTAGTTTAGCAGATAAAATATCTTTGGTTTAAGATGAAGAATTTCCTTCCAGTATCTCTGATCATATCATGAGACTTTTATTCCTTTCTCACACAACAGATTGATTATAATTCTTTTGCTTTACACACTAACCATCCAAGTAAATAAAGACGACATCTTATGTTTCTATGAATCTCTTCACTTTGTTCTTGCATTTACTCCAATTAATGAAAAAGTAGTGGCTCCTGGTGATTCCAGTGCCCGTGTTTAGGAAGATTGTGAGACATAGAGTATTTTTGGCAGTTATGGAATTGATGCCATTAATGCTAACGGCCCCAAGGTGCAGAAGCTGTGCTCAGAATTGGATCTTTCAATCTGGAATACTCGTTTTTCACCACAAACTGAAGCACAAAGTTACTTAGATACATCCAGGATCAAGGCATGGTCACCTGATTGACTTCATCATAATTCAAAAACGCCACTTTTCTGATACATTTTCTGTTGATGTCATGAAGAGTGCTGAATGTGACACTGATCATAAGATAGTGAGAGAAAAGTTCAATTTACGAGTCAGTACGGACGTTTGTCTTAGTGGCATTAGCGCATCTAAGCATATTATTGTCGCTAAGTTAAATTTGCCTAAAATTCAAAAAAGGAATTGTAAAAGCTTGAGAGTCTTGCGTTTGATGACAGGCGAGGGAATTTCAAAACTTAGTTTTATTAAGCTAGAGCTCAAGTCCTTGGCTTGAAAGGGAAAACGTACAGTGACTGATTGTACGACAATAAGCTTGAAGTTAATCAAATACTGATGAAGATAAAAGCTCTTTAAGAATCCTTACTTTGTAAAAATCATTCTTTTCAAACAGCTAATTTGCAGCAATATAAAAATTTCAAAGCCAAATTACAAAGAGAGTTAAGAAAATTTCTAAAAATAATGGTGGATAAATATGACAGGCCAGATCCAAAGAGCTTTTGAAACAAAGAATTCGAAGGAATATTTTCGATTTTTGCCCCAAGTGTTTTGTCCTCCTGCTTCTTCGGTATCTCCCTTGCCGTAGAAAGGTGGTTCTACTCTCATTAAGGGTCCAGAGAATTTGAAAAGGTGACTTTTCTAATGTGTTGCACAATCTCTCAGTTGTGGATGCCGATATGATTAACAGCTTCCTGTAATGGGATTTGAAACTCAGATAGGATTATTTGTCTAGTCTGGATAAGGTGCAGTCAGGAGCAATCAGGCAGGTCAGGAGTGGCAAATAACCTGGGTTAAGATGGTCTTCCGGTAGCTACTTGAAATTCAAATTATAAATATTTTTGGATACTGTGTTCCTCACACTGATGCAGAGGGCACCAATGATATTTTTCCATGAATGAATTAAAGAGATAAAGGCTTCTACAACACAAGTGCCACTCTCTAAGACTACAATTTCTTTCCCA
Source organism: Morbakka virulenta (assembly GCA_003991215.1). Lineage (NCBI taxonomy): Eukaryota > Metazoa > Cnidaria > Cubozoa > Carybdeida > Carukiidae > Morbakka > Morbakka virulenta. Next base: position 130,030 of record RDPX01000107.1, on the reverse strand, counting down.
TTGACGAACAAAGGCAAGGTAACAGCCCATTACTTTGACTTCAGCTTTTACGTCAGAGTATTCATCTCCTACAAGCAGTCTGATCTACCACTTTTTTACCTCAAAGTTACTTTCTAAATTATTTCCTGGCCTCATGGCAGGCTTTGAGTTTGAGTTTTTCCTCATTTAGATAAGCAGCTTATTCAAGCTGACTAGTCCAATCCTTCAAAAGCACCTAGGTTTTTCTCTCAGTAGAAGCAGTTTTGCTGCGCTTTCTAAGCTACACCAGGAAAGAGATAGCTGAACTTTTTCAAAAGCTATTAAAGACACATTCTATTGGAATTGTTTTGTAGATAGCGGCAGCTTATCTCAAAAATATATCATATACATGCAGACATACACACACACACACACACACACACACACACCCCCTTCCTGTTCTGCCTTGCGTACCAATCCTTTCTAGCCTCAATTCCTTCTGATCTTCATCAATGTTGTCAAACTACATCCATTTTGGCCTTCTTTTTATCCTATGTATACAATATGTGTAATATATATGTATTACTACAGTTCCACTATAGTGTATTGCAATTTGTATGATAGCAGCAGGTGGTAATGGTATTAGTTGCAAAAAATGCTTTTACAACAGTAGCAACTAATAGCATTAACAGTTGTAGTTAGTCCAATTTTAATGATAATAAGAACAGGAGAAGTAAAAGTAGCAACTAAAACCTTTTGAAGCTGTATAGAATTACTTTTTGATTCTGAGTTGTGAATCGGGCGGCTCAGAATGAATTCAATCCTGTGGTTAATATTTATGTATACCTTCTACTTATTAACTGAATGCTCTCTGTTATTATACCGAAGTTGTATTTACTTCAGCGTATTCACTGATTAGTTTCTTTTCTGTTCTAATATAACAGGTATTCCAAAGATAAAGAAACTATTGGAAGTCACTTTATCGACTTAAAAGAAATATCCGTGCAGGAAAATTATTCTAGTTCAGGTACATTACAGGTTGATAATTAATGTTACACAATCAATTTATTAATTAGTATTTATTAACTCAAATAACAACAATTTGAAGATATGAGTTTGGCTGTTTAACAGGTCAGTAGTGGAGCTTTAGAGGTCTGAACATTTTCGTAAAATAACTTGTATCAGTTTCCGTTCAAATAACACTTGTGAAGTGCTAGGCATGCAGTCCTCTAGAGAATAAAATTTTGATGGGTCAGGGTGCATAAACCAGGAGAATAGATCATACTGCCAATACGATTACTACTACTATTACTTTTGCTGCTGCTTATGCTATTGACACTACTATTACTACTACTACTATCACTACTACTATCACTACTACTATTACTACTACTACCACTATTACTACTACTACTACTATCACTACTACTATTACTACTGCTACTACAACTATTACTACTGCTACTACCTCTACTATTACTACTACAATTACCACTATTGCTACTACCATTGCCACTTCCACTATTACTACTACTATTACTATTATCACTATTACTACTACTACAATTGCCACTACTACTATTACTACTACTATTACTACTACTATTACTACTACTATTACTTTTATCACTACTACTACTACTACAATTGCCACTATTACTATTACTATTTTCACTACTACTACTTTTTCCACTACTACTGCTATTAGGTCTTCTACCAAACAGCCAATTGCCAGACAAATTTATTGGACCAAAGCTTACCCTACGGTGGAACTTTACACACTGTAAGGTAGAGACAAATGAGTAAAAAATGAATATATCCTTTCTAATTTAATAAATGCCAATATTTTATAAAAGTAAAAACATTTTACTCAAAGTAGATAGTCTGTCATTGATTTGTTTTTTCCTGTTTCTTTTAATCAATTTTTTTAAGGCCTCAGTTTTTTGTGTCTTTCCATATCTTGCCATTGAATTTTGTATTTTTCCATTGAGAAAAGTGTGAAAATAGAATAGTTAAATTTTCTTGTCGTCCTTGATAGTTTGTTTTAAAGTTATATCATTCTTTCTCCTGTTTTTGTGTTCAGTATTAACTTTGTAATATATTGTTTGTTTGTTTTTCGTTGGGTTTGATTTAAAGTTTGATAATAGTTTGTCGTACTTTTCAGCATATTCATGAATGCATCCGTTTTCGACTTTTTCTAGATTCTTTTTGTCTTTGGTCGGGGCACTAATAATCAGTTCTACCTTAGGCGTTTTTGCTTTTCTGTTTGAATACTTAGTTATCTTTGATTGATAAGTGCTACATAAGGCGTGTTGTCAGTTCTTCACATGTTGACCTTACATAGACAATCCTGTTGTCAAATCATCATCATGAACAGTATAAGCTGGGATGGGGTGTGAATTATTCAATAAGATATTTGGATGTGGTTTTGCAATATCGATACTAACAACTTCCTCAGGTATATCGTTTATCGTACACCATTGTAAATCTGGTAATGATACTCTAATATATTTTGAATGTTAACTCTTCTTCTTCTTCTTCTTCTTCTTCTTCTTTCGGCGTTTCCCTTTTCAGGGGTCGCCACAGCGAATTGACTTCTTCCACTTGAGTCGGTCACGTGCGTCTTTCTCGGTCAAGCCAAGTTCCCTCATGTCATCTCCAACACAGTCTTTCCATCTCCTCCTTGGCCTTCCCTGCTTTCTCTTACCAGGCAGCTCCATATTTTGAATGTTAACGTTGTAAGTATATTCTGGAAAAAATCATTCATATGTTTAGATAACGCGGAATGACTAAGGATTTATATAACTGACTCATTGAACCGACTGATCGAACTCAACAATAAACCTGTTAACATGAATCTCTTACTCCGAAAGGGGTAAAATAATATACTTTTATTATATAATGAGAAAAACGAGACGATCATGGTATCCAAAGACCGGCGAAAAATATTATTATTATATAGATTCCGGGAAACGAATAGATGATTATCGAGTTTAAGAAGGAGATGTGATCATCGAAGGTGTGACATCTGCCGGCGAAAAAAAAGGAACAAAGTTAAGAGGAAAAGCCACTAAAGATATTTCTCAAAAGTCACTGTCATGTTAGTAACAAAACAGGCGAGATCATTGCAAATAAATCGAATAAAAAATTCAACATAAAAATACTAAAGGGAGCAGTGGGTGATCAAATAATCACACTGTTGAAAACACATTCAAATAAGCAACACATAAAAGAGGCTGAAAGGCTTAAGAATCTAAAAAGTACACCTTTTTTGTGAAGATTTTTTAATGTAATTCATGTAAAACAAGAACTTATAAATAAATTAATAATGTGAAAATAACATCAATGGTATACATTATGGCATTCCAAAGTGGTGACATTTGCCGTCGTTACAGATAAGTATCTTTTGGTCTTCAAACACCACTAACCACACTTTTGCCGATCAGTTGAAAAAGAGCGGGTATAGAATTGTTGTTGATAACAGCAGTGAAACCAACCCAATACACTGGTGGACAAGGTCCTTCGAAATCGAATTCCAAATTACAAAAATGGAGGGAACTCATTAGGCAGTCGGTGGTCAAGCCGCTATCGCCAAAGGGGGACTTTCGATGATCTCCCAGTTGAAAATATATTATATTGGGATGAAAATACGTGATACATCAAAAGTCAATCGATGTGTCGATGCAAAAAATTTAACAAAATTCTCAAAATCCTACAGTGATACTGTTAGTCAAAGTTTGTTCCATTACGTTGATACAAGCACAGCCTTGAATTCGATACAATTCAAAACCAGGGCACGAAAAGTTTTAACCAGCAGGCAACGACTTACAATCAGGAATTTGGAACAGGAGAAAGACTACTTGAAACAGGTGCAGTCAATAACATCGTTCTTCCACTAAACCGTTATTGATCCATAAATAATTATTAAAACAAATCGTCCCACGTTCAACACAAACATTCTAGTTAAAGGGCAAATAATCCAGGATACCTAGATGCAATTAGATACTGGCCTTTTCTATCCACAAGAAAGACTATGAGCCATCACAGGAATCAGTAAAACAAAACAAACAATAACAGAATATGAAAAAGGATTTAGTGATAGTTTCAATAGACTGACAATAACATTATAAGGGCTTTAGAACAATTTTTTGATATTATACTTTGATCTAACGAACCAGGAAACGGAGGTTAAAAGTGACAGTACAAAGTTCAAACTACGATATTCACTGATTGTGACACCACATATTCCAAGCTCAATTTGTGCCGTCGTACCCTACAGCGAAGAGCTCTATGTAGATGTGGAAGTGGAAAAGCAGTACTTCGATCTTAAAAAAAGGAATTTTTATTAAACATTTATAAACTAAATATATTCTATGATTAAAAATATTTAATTATATTATATAAACCAATGACTGAATGTCACTCATATCGTGTCATTCTTAGTGAAAATCAAAAGCTAAAACTAATGAAAGCAATAAGTGGTAAGTCAGCAATCACCATTCAATTGTCTTGCAATGAGCCGATTTAGGGTGATTAGTTCCTTCTAACCAAAACACAAATCCATAAGATCAAGAAAGGCAAAATCACAAGTAATAACGTCGACGTACAAATCTCAAAATTAAGGATTCGTCCTCTTTTTTAAAAGGGTGATTTTTAACTTATTCCATGCATTTGGAACTAAATAGCTTGCAATGGCTACGAATCTTGTTTCAAAAGTACTTCCTGGCTCTACTAATGGTGCGCTAAGCAGCCTTGGTCAATTAGAAATGGATAAGATACTTGGATCAGTTACTAATGGAGGCTCTTGCAATCAAAAATAAGGGTTGTTAATTTGACAAGGTAAGATCAATAAATTGATAGAGATGGAGAAAATATGGAGAAAAAATGGAGAAAATAGTAATCGTCTCGTTAAAAAGCATCTTACAGCCTCTGCTTCTGTTTATCTGAGCTGTAGCTTGTTAGTACACTCCATGAAGTAGCTGTTTATTGGTAATTTCAGGAACATTATGTTCATTATGCGAGTAAAAGGTCTTTTACCTTTAACCAGCAAAAAAGTAATCCTTCTCCTTACTCCTAACAGTTGAATAACATAACGGTAAGTTGTATATGCACCCTGAATAGATCTCTCGCTCCTGGCGTTTTTTCAAATGAAAAGAATTTATGAGAGGAATCTGACCTGAACAGCATAGATGTCTTATTGTTTTCTTAAAAGGTTTTCTCGATCGCGATTTTTGGATGATACATTGAAAGGTCATTGGATAGTAAAGTGTACTTTTGTGCTTTTGGCAAACATGAAATATGTAATTGAAATGTGTAATAAATATTTATTCTCATGCCAGTATGTCTACCCACATTTGGCCCGTCTTGGATACATCTGTATGGATCATCACAAGAATACAATTCTTCTGGTGAAGATCTGGGACTGAATGATGGTGTAGTAAGTAAAGACGTCATGTAAACAAAGTAATAGACCTAGGTTTATTCTGAAGTCATTTTATCACTAGAATTCAATTTGTTTTAAATATAGCCATGGTTTTAGAGTTTCATTTATTTGTTTTTAAAGCTGTTATATTTGCCTTTAAAGCTAGGGTGTTTTAGAAGTAAGTACCTATGTTAAAGTGTTGGTAGAATTATTGAAAATAGACTTTTAATTTTTATGTCAATAATCAACTAAAATTTACCAAGTATTAATGGTTTGAAATAGACAGTAGAGAACTAACTTTATCTGTGCGTTGTTGCCATAATTAGTGTTACCATTATTGAGGAAGAAATGGTGCAACAACTCGAGGAGATCAGCTTATAATTGTGTTATATGCTTAATAAAACAGACATTCTAAGAACATCAGCAGCTTTGATTATTAAATCTAGAGAGATAGACTACTATTATTACTTTCGAAACTAATACAACTGTTACACCTATCACTCCTGCTGCTACTCTTACTTCTCCTCCTCCTCCTACTACTGCTACTGCTACTGCTACTGCTACTACTACTACTACTACTACTACTACTACTACTACTTTTAATCTATCTACATCTTCCACTAATAGTTTTATTTTTACTACCATTACCCATATTATTCAACTATTGCTACTACCACTATTTCTACTTCTTCTTCTGCTAACACTATCCCTGGGTCAGTAAAGAAAAAATCTTTGTCATTGCTTTCTTTTTACAGCATTATTGAGCAATATGTCAGGTAATGTCTATACACAAGAAAGGGCATTGATGTTAATAATATTAAAACTACCTTTTATCTTTACTTTTCTTTTTGACGTTACGATGAACAGATAAAATGTTTCAGAGTGTTTTCCGATTCAAAAATTATTTTCATGTGCAGCGAATTTAAGTCGTATCTACATCTACGTTGACATCTATAGCTGTAGTTCTGCTGTATGCCTAATGTTTAACAGGACTCATTATTACAGTAGCAACTACAGTCTGTATGTTGAATATTCCAAAGATATTGTTTATTTAAAGTTAATCAGGGCTGTCTGTTACCAGCTCAACTATCATCATCATCATCATCATCATCATCATCATCATCATTATCATATTCCGTTTAACGTCCGTTTTACATTCTAGCATGTGTTGGACGATTTCTTGACATTGAATTCCAAGTTATCCTATCCTTCATCTGATCTCTGCTGACACCTTTTTGTTTCAGATCCATCCTTATCACTTCCTCCCATGTTTTCTTTGGTCTTCCTCTGCCAGTGGTTCCTGTCACCTTGATTGTTCTGCATCTACTTGCTATCTACTTTACATATACTTTAACTAACCAACAGCCAATTCCAAAAGCCTTCGTCCAGTCAAGTTATAAGCTTACCACTGACTTTTTCACAGCAAGACTATCCCTCTGTCACTTCTTCCTTCTCTTTTGGTCACAAGAGTAGAAAAATGAGTATCTCTTGTGTTTTATTTTTAACTGAAAATGGTTTCATGACATGATCTGTTGACCTATATTGTTTGAACTGTGTTTCCTTTTCTCTACAACATATGGGAAGGTGTAATGTATTCCTATTTCAAGTTGTAGATAAACTTCTAAAGTATTTTTTAACAATATATAAGATATATTACCCATCTTATTGGCGATTATTTGCTATGTCCCTTAAATCTTAAGTTTCCTTATTTTTCAACTTTTTGCCAAATATTGGTAATGATTGTCTGATATTGCATTTTATCTCGGTAACTTGTGCCACGTTTCTTTTGTACAGTGGCAATTAAAAACGTAAGGAACATATGAGAATAAGTAAAGTAAATAGGGAGTGAAAGAAACATTAACGTTTGCTATATTTAAATATATCGTTATTCTGAGCAAACATTTTGACAATTTGGTGTTAGTGAAGAATGTTTAGAAAATCATATACAGTGAGACAAACAGATTAAAGTGTATTGAAAATGAGTGGATTGAACAAAAGTTTAATTGCAACCTATGGTGCAGGGAAAAAAATATTTTGAGAAGATGACAAAATTGAGTAAGAGGTTTTTCTATCTGCTGTTGTATACAATGATAAAAATACCATATACAGTGCCACAAACAGATGAAAATGTATCGAGGATGAGTGAAAATTGAAAGAAAATTAATGAAAAATTATAGTATTAGGAAAGTAATATATTTAAGGGTAATAGCATGCTGAAAATGAGTGAGTGGGAAAGAACTGTAGAGAGACAGATCCTAAAACTGATGGAACACCTCATGAACTGGATTGTTGATATAGGAGAGCTTTTAAAATGTTAGTAAGTGCAAGAAAGAAAAATGAAGAAGAAGACTTTATAGTGGTCTACCTCTAGTTTAAAGAAAGAACACTGATAATTATCAGGATCATGATGACAGTGATAATTATTATGATATTGGTGATGATCATAGGAGAACACAAATGCCTCACAGAACATGTGTACAATGCACAATCTAGTAAAAGCTTAGTTTACTTCCAACTTTTTTTTTCAGATTTTGGATCGATATATTTGTTAGGGAGTTGGTCTAGCTGGTTGAAAATAGATAATCTCGATTCAAAGAAACTACTGATTGAGTCATTTTCATAAGGTCTAATCTATTATATCCTCTGGTTACAAAGTAGGAAATAAATGTTTTTGATTAAAAATGGTAGTCAGTAATATTACAGATTCGTCGTATACCTATAAAATGGGAAGGAGTCTATAGTCGAATAAAATCAGGTGGGTGATAGAAATATTTTCATAGATACTGGTGTGCTGCAATTCATTTTGTATAAAGGAAAGTGAGCGAAGTGTTATCTTTCCATCTGATTGTTGCGTCAAGAATTGAAATTTGCCTCCGAGAAATAAATGCATTAAATATAGTTTTGGATTTTATTTGTTTGGAATCACTTTATGAATTTTAAAAGTTAAAAAAATGTTCTAGAGATGATTGTTCCAGATGCTAGCGGAAATATCATCAATAAAACAAAGTCATATAAGGATGATTACCATAAAAGGTTTCGAATTCATTAATTAAATTAAACTCAAAACAATGCATGTAGAGTTAACAAAGCTAAATGCCTTTGGTGTTCTCATAGCTGAGCCTTTGAGTTGATGAAAATCTATTTGTCCAAACGTCATAGTAAGATATTTAAGCACGAGGTTCATTCATTTCTTCAAAAAGTTATTTAAAAGTGTTTTAAGATGTATGGCAAGCATTGACCCTTTCATCGTGATCATTATTTGGGTACAAAAAGTCAACATCCGCATAGACAAAAGTAGTAGCTTAGAGCTTGGGTTGAGAATTTATCCCGTGATATTCAAAAAATGAGTTTTATAACGTATGTAGGAAGAGATTTTTTCAGCGAGTTGTCAAAGGAAATGGCCTATAAATTCATAACTTTCGACGGTACAGTAGCCACTACATATAAGAAGGAGGAAAGACGTAACTTTTGTGTGTTTTAGGAAGGCTATAGAAACAAGGCGTTGGTGATATTTCCTTCATTTTCATGTATTCCTTGTTATTCATTAATCATTCTGACGGCATTTGTCAAGAACAAAGTCTGTTGTTTTTCTGTATTTAATATTGGAGTCTGTCTTCACTTCTTCATAAGTTGATTTATCCTTCAATATTTCCAAGCATGCAGTGTGTATTCTGCTTTATCTAAAATAACCAAAGCCCCTCTATTATCAGCTCGTTTGATAACGATTGCTTTATGTTCTCAAAGTGTTTTGACGCTGTCTTGTACCCTTGGGGTATATTGAGCCAGTACTTCGTTATTAACTTGTGAGGTTCTTATTGCACTAGTTACTTTACTTATAAAAACAGAAAGCCCCTGGTATCTATTTAATTTTTCTTTGTCTGTGTACCATACCCTGTACGACATCTACTGTTAATCAACGTCCTGAGTTAGAAAAAGACCCTGATTTTATATAAAAGTTGAATTCAATGATGCTAATTTTTAGGGAGAAGGCATTTCTTACAAAGGAAGGATTCTCGTCTCAATTGAATGCATCAAAAGCGAAACAACAGAAACAGACAAGGTGGAGGTAAAAGATTTTTCACCTCAGGTAATTCCAAATCCATAATTTTTAACCTCAAAATTATATTTAAATTAATGACAGCATGCCACTAATAGTAGTGAAAATTCTGCTAAATATACTAGCCGAACTACTATTATTATTCCTAGTTTTCCTTCTATTATCCTTCCAATGCTAGTAGCACTAAAATCACAGCTAAAAGCACCACCACCATAACCACAACTACTACCATTAAAATTACAAATACTAATACTAATACGAATACGAATACGAATACGAACACGAACACAAACACAAACACGAATACGAACACCAACACCAACACCAACACTTAAGTATTAGTATTACTTATTTATATTTATACTTATACTCTTAATGTTACCAGTATTATGTCTAATACATTTTTTTGCATGTAGTTGTACTAATTTTATCAAAACACACTTTTTATGGAACGAAAGCTTTATTTGTGCTGCACTGGGCCTGAGCCACTGTCGGCTACTTGTTTTATTATCTTAGTTTTTGGCATTTTTCTTCTTAATCAGATTACTTTGCAACGAAATTTTTTAATTAACTTTGTCAATATTACTTTTCCCAAAAATATTGTTGAAAAACAATTGCGTAATTTCATCCCTGAGTATCATCATTATTATTTTTGTCCTTTGTTTTCTATTTTCTTTCTTCAAATCTGTTGAACTTTCTTCATTTCTTCACACAGGAAAGAATCCTAACAGAAGAAGATGAAAAGCCAGAGAAACTATTTTTATTTGCATCCCTCTACGAAGCAAGTTTAATTAACAAAAGGCACAGAGATAAATCGATTCAGTTTGAAATTTCTATCGGTAAGTCATGTCAGAGTGTCTCTATTTGATTTCAGTTGATCTGTATCACTATTGTATTGCATGAAACACTACAAACATCTAATTCAATGCAGTAAAGATGGAAATAATCATGCGACTTACAATAATTAATGAACGACTGTTAATTAATTAATGTAAGCACGACTGTTCTGCATTGTGATAGTTGCAGTTATCCTGAATGCCGAATTTGATTCCAGAGTAGGACTTTCTTTCTGTGGTCAGTTACTCCCTAATCTCAGGCATACTGATGATATAGCTATTACCAATATATCCCAGAGAGAACTTTAAACTTTTCTTGATTGTCTAAGGAAATAATCCTGTAAAGTAGGATTTTTTATCAATGTGTTAAGACTGAATGTATTACAAGTGATAGAAATTTGAACCCTCATCTTGCAGCCAGTGGGACAGTAATCAAAGTTTTTAGTGTGTATATCTGAAACATTATTTGTCTGCTATTAATATAGCAGTGAAGTATATAATTGCACATGGCTGGACCATTTTTGAAGAGAGAAAGGTATTGCTTATGTCCAATCTAATCCCGTATTACATTCAAGCCAGGGTCTACAATTCATATATACTGTTCATTGTTCCCTATGGTCTTTAATATGTAAACTAGAAAATTAATTTTCAACAAAAAACGAAACATATTGAAACCACATTACAAGGTTTAAGACAAACCAAAAACTCATTTTGAAATGCTCAAGTAAAAGAGCTCTTAAAAGCAAGAACTAATTATGGCAGTCATTAAAGTAAAGTTTTATAACTTTTTGACACATCAAATGATATCAAAACTCTGCCTTGATGGCATAATGAAAAGCAAGAGAAGTAGTACGTCATCGATATAAACTAATTAGACAGAGCAACCTTACTTGCTGGAGCAAATTGCGTGCTCGGGCACATACCACAAATTTTCTCCTTTCAACTCTATCGTTCATCGCAGTCTTTAGATTTTCCAGCATTAGATCAAGATCGTTAGGTCTTCCAACACTGGTGTGGCCATGGCTTGACTCCAAAAGTAGCAAACCTCTTACAAGCTTACTCTTACTTCGATGAAGTTTAAAACATAGAAAAAGATCTTAAGTAATAAAAGATTACCATAAAAAAAAATATATATATATAAATCGAGTGTAGTATACAAAATAACTAGACAAATTTAGCAGTCTGCTAAATTTGTATAGTTATTTTGTATACTATACTCGATTTATTAACGCTCTGGAAACATTAAGCACTCTTAGTGAACATTGGTATACTTTACTACTATAACTATATATATATATATATATATATATATATATATATATATATAATTTATATGTCATACTGAGTGATTTCCTTTTAAAAAAAGAATGCCCAATACACAAACAAGTAGAGAGAGCCAAAAAACTTTGAAAGTATTAGAAATNTCTTAAGTAATAAAAGATTACCATAAAAAAATATATATATATAAATCGAGTGTAGTATACAAAATAACTAGACAAATGTAGCAGTCTGCTAAATTTGTATAGTTATTTTGTATACTATACTCGATTTATTAACGCTCTGGAAACATTAAGCACTCTTAGTGAACATTGGTATACTTTTCTACTATAACTATATATATATATATATAATTTATATGTCATACTGAGTGATTTCCTTTTAAAAAAAGAATGCCCAATACACAAACAAGTAGAGAGAGCCAAAAAACTTTGAAAGTATTTGAAATTTATGGATTTTTTCATGGACAAACATTGTATTATATATTGTATATATATATATATATATATACAAATAGTTTAATAATTATTTGTATACAGCTGACGATTGTGAAAGATATGAAACTCTGAGTACTGTAAAGTTAGAGTTTTTCGTACTCGTACACCCGATTATATATGTATATATATATATATATATATATATATATATGTGTGTGTGTGTGTATGTGTATGTGGGTGTTTATGACTGGTTGTGTATCCTGTGTATATGCAGGTATCCACTCATTTATTTTTGTATTTGTTTGTTGAAGTACGTGTATTATTTTTAAAAATTACTTACATTGTCTCAACTACCTTTGTCTCGCTTTTTTTCAGGTGAATTCGGCTACAATTCTAGTAAATTATTGGAGAGAGAAAACAAAGAAATGAGGTCCAGGGGAGATGAAGAAGAATCTGTGTTAAATGCTGAATATGACATGGAAAGAGACTGTCTTTTAGGTCCCTTTGAGTTACAGCCCACGAGAAGGGAGACACTATCCATTGATTTTGGACTTTCAAAGCCTTGCAAAGGTTTAAATTCATGTTGGCAAAAAGAACAGATCAGTAGACTCAAGTTAAATTTAAAGCTCCAGAATATATGGTATGAACTGGTGAGTAAAGAATTTAGGTTTTATTTGTTCGTGAAATATCATTCCAGTATAGTCTTCTTAGCTGCAATCTGATAAGCTGTTGACATCTAAACGTAACGCAAGCTGACTTTTAGGTTTCAGTGCTCGAGTGTGTGCGTATGTGTGTGTGGTGTAAGTGATAAGTAGTTGCCTTTTTGTGGCATATTGCTAGCTTGTTTGTGACAAAACTTTACTTTGAGCCAGCTGATCCTGTTGTCAACAAATGATTGTTATTACCCCCAGTGGGATAATGTCACATGAGCATGCTTGTACAACATTTCCTTGTGATGTTCTTATAACATGCGTATGCTGATGTAACTGCCCCTAGGAACATTTTTATAGTATGCTATTATATTATAATGAGTTTTGCACGTAGTTAATTTTGTTGTTTGTCACACTCTGTATGGTATAAACAGACACCCAGAAGTAAAACTCAGTCAGCAAGAAAGAGTAGGTGTACACAATTTGTCTACTCTCTCTCTCTCTCTCTCTCTCTCTCTCTCTCTCTCTCTCTCTCTCTCTCTCTCTCTCTCTCTCTTCTGCAAGCTTAATAACTATGACTGAAGCAAATACTGCACTTTTATAATTGAAATGGAATAAACTGACCTCTTTGATAAACAAAAAGTGCTAATCTGCACTCATAGTTGGTACGTTCTATGTATTTATATATATATATATTGCTTGCGTAATGCGGAGCTCACTGCACTTGCGTAGATTGAGCACTCTGACAGGATCCCACAGTAACTCTTTAGGCTGTGTTTGCTCCGGCAACATGGCCAGAGAGTTATGTCTCAGAAGCTCTGTGCAACACTGATGAGCCCACAAAGGGCGAAACGGTACTGTCTGCAGATTGAGTATTACGCTCCCTTACGAAAGTTTGGTTGAGCACTCTCTCTGAGATGCGGGGACCTGTTGCTTGCGTAATGCGAAACTCACTGAGGTATATATATACTTCAGTTTGTGTGTCCTAGAGTAAAGTCGTGTATTTTTGTCTTTTAAAGCGTTACTTAATTGCTTCTTTCATGAGCTACTGTGTGCATGTTAAATATTTAATGTTTTGTTTGGGTAATACTGGAAGGCTATTAATGCCACAATTAAAATTATTGTAGTATTAAATCGCGAGTATTATAATATTTTAATATATAATAATATATTATGATATATTTTGATATTGGCAATAAATTCTGCTCAGTAGCATTTATTGCCAAGTGATCAAGTGTGAAAACCTTGATTGCATTAATTGAATCCCAAACTGGTTTCGAACCAGCCTTTATAAGTACCATGTCCGTTTGCTCTTTAAACTGGGCTATTAAGATTTTATCCACAAACAGATCATTTTCAACACAAGTGAAATATATGGTAGCTAATAATATAATAAACAGTGGATTACCTATATATTTTCTGTGCTAGAGCATGTGGACATCATACTGATAGCTTCTGGTCTGATTCCAGTACTGTAAGCGTATATTTTTCACTTCCACCCTATTAATCCTGATCTTCATTTTCAAAATTATTTTCGTAATTTTATTCTTTTAACTAAAATTATGTTCGCTTTGTAAGATTAACCACTTTTATTCTGCTTATTTCTTTCAATTAGAATGAAGAAATTGAAAAAACTGAAGAGAAGCTCAACAGAGGCTTAAATGAAGACAATAAATGGAAGGAAAATTTTGACAAAAAAATAGAGTAAGACCTTATGTTATTTTTAGGGTTGATTATGAAAGTGGAGCCCTAGCCATCAAAGATAATTTTAAGATTTCTTTTTACCAGAATCACTAGATCAGACACTTTCCAGTTAGAAAAAATTAATGTTAAATCAATTAATTTAGACCAGTAAATTAACAACTATAAAACACATGTTACTATTATTATTATTATTATTATTATTATATAAGATTTTCTTCTGGTTTGCAATATATACAATTACCCACCGAGTCACCTCGGTGACCTAAGGTGGGTAAAGGTTTTAAAAAGAATGAGACAAGTTTAATGGAGATAAAATTCAAATTGTGAGAAATTTACGGAGAATATGAGCCGTGCTAGTAAGGACGATTTTCTGAATTTCTTGGAGTTTATGTTCGCCTGGCACTTTCGAGATGTATTTTTCAGTTCCCTTCTTGATCATTCCAAGTGCCCCGACTATGACCGGCACAGTCGTGGCTTTTAAGTTCCACATCTTTTGTATTTCAATTTCCAGGTCTTTATATTTGCTTAACTTGTCAAACTCCTTAACTGCGATATTATTGTCAGAGGGGACACTCATATCAATTAGTGTACACAGTTTGTTCTTTTTATCCTTAATGATGATGTCAGGTCGATTTGCCTGAATAGTGCGGTCTGTATGCACAGGGAAATCCCACAAGATGGTGACATTCTCTGATTCCACGACTNATGATGATGTCAGGTCGATTTGCCTGAATAGTGCGGTCTGTAGGCACAGGGAAATCCGACAAGATGGTGACATTCTCTGATTCAACGACTGGTTCTGGATGGTGCTCGTACCAGTTGTGGTGGGTTTTAATCCCATAATGATTGCATATATCCCAGTGCAGATATTGGCCAACACGGTCATGCCGCTTAGTGTATTCACCTGGGGCTAGTATGGGGCAACCGGCAACTATGTGGTCAGTCGTCTCAGTATGTTTATTGCACAGTCTGCATTTTAGATCTGTGCAATTTCTAAGGATATATGCTTGATAGTTTCGAGTTTGTAGACTCTGGTATTGAGCAGCAATGATAAAGCCTTCAGTCTCTGCCTTCAGTCCTGAACTCTTGAGCCACTGATGGGTTGCAGTTTGATCTACATCAGGGTTATGGCTTCGGAGAACATACTGTCCATGCCGAGACTTCTGGCTCCATCGATCAATAAGTTGTTTTTGAGCGTTTTTCTTCGCTACTATTTTAGCTTTTCTTGCACAGGTAGTGGCTTGAAAGTGTTGCTCAGCATCTTCAGGTTCGATGTTCGGGTCATTTTCAAACATTCTAGCCTTTTTGGTAATTGAGTGTAATCTTTTGCCACGTTCGTGGCGGCGGATCAAAACCAACATCCAATCCTCGCAGGTTTCAAGATATTTATTTATACCAATTGTGGAAATTTTATAGGACATTTCGAGTTGAACAAGTCCACGTCCTCCACTGTTTCTTGGCAGGTACAAACGGTCAACGTCTGCTTTGGGGTGGAGCATATTATTTGAAGTTAGTATCTTTCTGGTCTTACGGCCTATATTTTCTATTTCAGGAAGATTCCAATTTATGATGTTGTAACTGTATTGCACAACAGGAATAGCAAGTGTGTTAATAGCTTCAATCCTGTTCTTGGAATTTAATTCTGTTTTTAGTACTAACCTCACCCTCCTAAAGTACTCTTTCCGAATCTTTTCCTTCATAGCAGCATGGTTAATACCGTCACTTTCATTGACTCCTAAGTACTTATACATTTTCTCTGGGTCTAATTATCTGATAACAGCTTCCTGGTCAATTATAACGGACGATGTAGCACTTAATCACCCTCGTAGAAACGTCGCCTTGGCGCATTTATCGAAGTCAAAATCCATACAAATATCATTGCTAAATTGCTTTACTGTAGTCAGTAATCCTTCCAGTTGGTCATCGTTTTTAGCAAAAAGCTTAAGATCGTCCATGTAAAATAGGCGGTTCATTGTTTTATCGAAAACTTTATAATCAGATTTTGAGTTGTTTAGTTCGTTAGATAGCGGAATAAGAGCGATACAGAAAAGAAGTGGGGAGAGTGAGTCCCCTTGAAAGATACCTCTCTTGATTTTAATAAGGTTAGACTTGGTAGTACCTTTCTTGTGAGAAAGGAGAAGTTGTGTGTTCCATTTCGACATGCTGTTTCTAAGAAAGTTAGTAATTACTGGCGATATTTTATATAATTCGAGGCTTTTAAGGATCCAGTCATGTGGAACACTGTCAAAAGCTTTTTTATAATCGACCCACGCGGTACTAAGGTTTTTAAGTCTTCTTCGGCAGTCTTCA
>RDPX01000107.1:82318-111731 GCA_003991215.1 Morbakka virulenta | reverse complement strand
TGGACTCCAAACATCTACCATCATTGGAACCACCAACATATTGAGGAAGGTGCTTAACCTCTAAAGCTACTGGTCGGTAGCCGGGGTTAAGTTTTCTCGTCTGGCAGGTGAATACCATCTCCCTGTGCGGGCTGTCATGCTGGACATGAACTTTGTTATTATTATCATCATTTTTATTATACTACTACATAACTTACAGCTCCAGGTTGATTTTAGCTATTGCTATCCGCTTGGATCTCCCAAAATCAGTAAGACAACATCTCACGGAGGATTGAGGTTTGACAATCACAATTTCACATTTCTTTTAACCAAAATCCATTCCATTACATTGGCTAATAACAAAAACGTGTTTATAAGAAAATCAATTTGATCTTGATATGGAACAGGTATTATTGATTCGAAAAGTAGTGAATTGAAGAACGTACACAGAAAAACAAGAAAAACCATGACTATGTATGGTGCCTTACACCCTAAGAGTGATAGAGACAGATTGTATCAGAAGAGAAGAGAAGGAGGTTGGGGATTGTTGTTGTGTGGAAATGTCGGTTAAAGGGGAAAAAAGTGCCTCAGGCTATATGTAAAGAACTCTGCTAAAAAACTGGTAGGTGTGAAAAGAGCTTGGACGATGAAGACCGGAAGGCACTAAATCAAAGAGTCAGTTTTAAAGAGAACAAACAATAGGTAAATAGACTCAACGAAGTGCTGTATGGTCAGTTCTTTAGGCAATTGCCGAACGTAGTTGATCCAAACAATACCTGGAAATGGCTAGCACATGGAGATTAAAGGTTCAAACTGAAGCGCTGTTTTACTCTGTACAATAACAAGCAATTAGGATGAACTATGTCAAACAATATCGAAAAGTGTTCTGATTGTCCTTTATACAGGATGTGTGGTGAAAAGGGAGAAACAGCAGAATATATACTTAGCAAATTCACCACACTAGTCTAGAGAGAATATAAGAGACGTCATGATAATGTTGGGAAATTGATACGTTGAAAATTTTGTAAAAAATAAAGTTTAGAGAGACAATAAAACTGGTACGGTCATCGTCCAGAAGGATCTGTTGAAAAAAAGCATGGAAAAATCTTTGGAATATACATATTATATATGATAACAAAATAAAGGCAAGACAGCCGGATATTGCTGTTGTAAACAAGAAAAAACACTGCACTTTTATTGAAACTGTATGTCGCTTCGACATGAGTCTTTGATAAAGAAAAGGATAAGAAAAAGGGATATCACGACTTGAAATTAGACCTTGGAAGACGCAATATAATAGTATATAATAATAATAATAATAATAATAATAATAATAATAATAAATGTCCTTGTTAAATTTGTCCAGCAGTCAAAGTAGGTGAAGGAAAATTCTGACCACAAACCAGGAGAAATAAGGCCTTTCATTCTTGTACGTTAACCTGTCTACTGAAGGACAGACAGACACTCGCAACTCAAGGTGGCAATTGTGCCAAGGAGTCGTTGGCAGCTGAGTTATGATGTCAACAACGATAACTATCAACCCTTACCAGTAGAAGCTTTATTCAGAGAGCAGGGCAACTCTGGATAGACAGTATTGTCCCTCGTATGACAAAAACTTTTATGAAAGACTTAGATTACATTCAAATTCAATCAAATACTTATAACATCATTTGAGCACTTTAGAGATAAACCGCAGCAACTATAATAGATGTTGATTCATATGAAGAAGCTCTAACAAAACACCATTTGTCAAACTATACTGATGAGGAGAAGAGGAATCTAGTTAGGACTGACAAAGAAGAAAGAAGGAGAGGTAAATGATTTATGGAAAGGATTAAAAGACAATGAGATAAGTTATTTCCTGAAAAAGCAAAAAATATGCAAACAAAACTTTCGAGATAACGCTGTAAGATTCAAAACGAGGAAAGAGAAGGAAGTGGTGACGTGTAAGAACACGGAGAACAGAGATGAGACCAATGCTGAGAATATACAGTAGCAACCTGAAATAGCTAAATAACTCTTATTGGAGATTAGAGATAAAAGTAAATCTGAATAAAATTGATAGAGATGAAAGAAAGAAAGAAAGAAAAAAAGAGGTTTCAAGCAATGTATCAAAGAGGCTAGGGACGAAAGATAAAATGCAAACAAATTATAGCACAGTGCTTGACTGACAGGGCTGCAAGAATTGACAAGTACAAGGTGATAATAAACCTTACAGAGGTGAGAAAAGGAAAAATGTGAGAGAAGAAAATATTGACAGAAGCAGTAAAAAAGTAGCAGAGAAAGTTAAACAAAGGAAAGAGACAACAAAAATAACTGTAGAGAAGAAATGGAAGAACAAAGAAGAATACAAATGAGAGTAGAAACCAACTAGCAAAGTTTACTGCATACTGAGGATGAAGACATAAGAGAAATGAAAACAATATTTTTCAACAAACTTCATGGGCCAGCTACTATTACAATATCGAAAATTGAAGAAAGGGAGAAATTGATGAAAAGTAAAACAAAACTGAGAAAAGCACCAGAAAGCAAAATATTGGAAAGGCACTTAGAAGTAAAAAGATATGTGTAAGGATGACTGATGCAGTACATGATGACAGCAATAATAAAAGTGAAAACAGAGGAAAAAGGAAGTTGGCAATTAAAGTGAAAGATCTAAGAGAGAGAGAGAGAGAGAGAGAGAGAGAGAGAGAGAGAGAGAGAGAGAGAGAGAGGGAGAGAGAGAAAAACAACATGATTCTTGTCTAGTATTTACAGACAAAAATGTCTGTTATTCAAATTCCATCAGTTAATTAGCGTAAAGATATTTATCATGTTGTTAACATGATTTTGTTATAGCGTTGTATCTGTTAATAAAGCGTATTTTATTGTGAAAATTGAGATATTAGACAATTAAAGGTCAAGACATGACTTTCTTTTTCTAGGAGTGTTAGGATATTCGTTTACAGTTTTGATTCAGGTTCGTAAGTTTCAGTTGTTAATAGCAATAAACAAAAAATAAAAGCACAAAATTAAAAGCGTTTGAATTTCTATTGACTTCATTGTGACTTTATGACGTTTATGTATTTATCAAATTTTTTATTGCAGAGACCTACAAGATGTCTTACAAAAGTATCAGGACCTTGAAAATGAATGTGTATCTACCGCACAGAAAAGGTAATTAACGAAAAACCACGGGTATTAACAACACACATTTTAGTCGTATAGATGAAAACAAGTAATTGTTGTTCAGATAGTTATTGGATCATTATTGAATGAGATGATCCCAAGTAATAGATATTAATGCCTGAACTGCTTGGACTTTATTTCTGTTACCACCATCTTTTGTATATATATGGTAACAATGAATTGTTGCCATTATTTTATAAATGTGATACATAGATTTGTAACTGCCCTTTTTGCTGAGTTTATTGATCGGACAAGAAATTTTGTCCGATCAAAAAACTCTCGAGTTGTCCGAGTGGCCAAGAAATTTTGTTTCTCTGTTTTAGTTCTACGCACGCGTAATACAGTGTCATAACAAATTTTGAAAATTGTTAATCTTGATATTGCTGCATAATTCACTTCATGAGTCAAAATATCTTATTGCTATTTTATTTACTACTACTGCTGCTAATACTGACACTACTATTACTGCTTTTACTACAAACACTTGAACCACCACAACAAGTGCTGTTACTGTTATTGCCACTGCTGATAGCACCACTGTTACTGGTACTACTACTAATACTTCTAATACTCCCAGTGATGCTGCCTTCAGTAGTAGCAGTTCTATTTTTCCTTATAAATGCTACTTTAATCCAATACCTTCTCGACGTCTCCCGCTGCTACAGGTAGTTACATACTAGTGCGCTCCCACAACTAATACTACCACTACCATAACACGTATTTGTTTTGACAACTCTTACTGATAGATTAATTATGTCAAAAAATCAAGGTTGAGTAAACCATGTAGATATTTGCATTTTCTGTCATCAGTTCTATACACTTTTGTAGTCAGTAAAATTTGTTTCGTTTGCAGTGTATAGTTTAAATATCCTTCATGGCGGTCGTCACTAATGATGAAGCTTTAAATGGATTATACGTTTAAGCTTTTTGACCCGATTTAACATAGTTAGTTATGTTTAAATCTAGACTATCTTCTCTTAGAGTAAGAGATAATATATTTTTATATTAGAGAATATGCAACACTTGAAAGATATTGTTGTCTATCCGCCTTTAATATCGGAGAAGTTATTCTATTTTTGTCTACTTTATCGACTGAAATCTCCTTTTTAAGTAAAAGATCAGTATATACTTTACTTACGAAATCGAAATGAAACAGACATACAACCATTTTTAAATACCGCTTTCTCTGCAGGCTCGTTGTTCTGTCTGTCTGTCTGTCTCTCTGTCTGCCTTTATGAATATGTATTTATGCAAGTATATATGTATGTATGTATGTATATATATGTATGTATCTACCTGTCTATCTATCTATCTATCTATCTATCTATCTATCTACCAATCTATCTATCTATCTATACATCTATCTTTCTATCTATCTAACTATATATCTATCCATCCATCCATATATCTATTTCTCCATGTAGCTTTTTAAATACCTACATTGAATGCATTGAATAATGCCAAAGACAGTGCTCGATACAAAGATTCGTACAGTGAAGCTATATATGCCTATATATATATAATTATATAAATTAATATACAGAATTTACTGTGAACTGTGTTACATACAAATTGAAACCCGTGTAAAAATTAACTGCCCACTTAATAGAAAATGCTCAGACAGAAGCGTCATTTATAAATGTCACTTGAAATCAAATGAAGAAGACAATGGTGCTCATTACATAGGAATCACCGAAGGAACATTTAAAGAGCATTGGTACAAACACAATCACCACTTCAGAAACGCCTCAAAAAAAAGTCAACGGAATTATAGAAGGCACGTATGGAGTTTGAAAAATTTAGAAACAGAATCCATACTTACTTGGGAAATAAACTACCACGCCCCTTCTGACCGCAACGGGAGTAATCTGTGCTTAATCGAGAAGTATCATATAATTACGTCAAAGCTGTACTTATTGAACAAAAGAACTGAACTAATATCGAAATGTCGTCATAGCAACAAATGCTATCTCAATTACTTTAAAACTGTCCCACTGGACAAATGATCGAGTTACTTCTGTTTTCTTTTCTCTGACCATCTTAATTCTCTTTAGCTTGTATATTTTTTCCCATTGGGATAAAGCATTTCACCTTGTATAATACACAGTTCACTGTAAATGTTTGTATATTTGACAGTTGCGTCAGCGTGAAACTGACAGTTATGTACTTTTGAACATATTTTAATTCCGAATATATACATATATAACTTTCTATGCATGTATATACGTATATATGTATGTATGTATGTATATATATATATATATGTATCTACCTATCTATTAGTCTATCTATGCAAGAATCTATGTTCATATATCAGTAAAATGCTAATATGACTAAATATATTTCCGTTTGCATGACGGTACATATATATATACATTATTATATATTATTATATTAACATATACATATATATGTGTTATATATGTTACATACGTGCAGTGAGTATATATATATATATATATATATATATATACTCACTGCATGTATGTANNATATATATATGTATGTATGTATGTATATATATATATATATATATATATATATATATATATATATATATATATGTATCTAACTATCTATTAGTCTATCTATGCAAGAATCTATGTTCATATATCAGTAAAATGCTAATATGACTAAATATATTTCCGTTTGCATGACGGTACATATATATATACATTATTATATATTATTATATTAACATATACATATATATGTGTTATATATGTTACATACGTGCAGTGAGTATATATATATATATATATATATATATATACTCACTGCACGTATGTATATTTTATTGTAGCAACACTTACACTTACATTTATTAACCTTTCCAGTCACTAGAAGTGGCATAAGGAACCAGATGACTGAAATGTCCAACAAGCAGGATAATGCCACAACTACATGTATTAGCATTTACCTTGTAATACATTTTTATTTACTTTGATTTTACCAGAGGTGGTGGTTTAAATAGCCTTGACCATTCAAAAAATGAGACTAGACTTAATGCACTGGTAAGTAAAGATAACCTGGAATTTATTACACAACGACCAGATTAAATATAGTTGACATTAGAACTTCTTTTAATAATTTGGATACCATAATATGCTATTCTCTATGCTTATGTTGTCGCCTTTCCGATTACATATTGTTAATACTTACAGTGTATGATGATATTGACTTTTGCCAAGGAGGTTATGTTTTCATCAGCCTTTGTCCATTTGTCCGTCTGTTTGTTTCTTTGCATGGAAAAAACTCTAAAAAGTAATAAATTGATTTAGATGAAATTTTCAAAAAATATTGTTTGTGGTTCAAGGGAAAAAATGGTTGAATTATGGTGCTGGTAAGGATCATGATTTTCATTCTTTGTTTGCCTGTTTGTGTGTAAAATGACTCTTTGAGTTATGAACAACTTTGGGTGAACTTTTCAGCAATGTTGCTGATGGAAACATAATGCTAAAAACCGCATGAATATTGTACAAAGCTTGTGATGTTTTATATTAAAATGATTGTAAGACTATAATATTTGGTAAAAATCCCAAAATAGGAGGAAATCAGCTGCTTGGTGAAGGTTTACTGTCTCTTAGTACTTTTCTGGCCATTTATTGCAACCTTTCTCCCTTTCCTCCGTCGAGATTTCCCGTCACTAATCGACTTTGACCACTAGTCAATCAGTTTAAACATTCATACGTATTATTCTGGAGAGAGAAATCATTTCTCCTACCCAAGGTTGTGTTAATATATAAAACCAGCTTGTCATTTCACTGTTACTTATTTGGATGATTCTAGATTAATAGCGTGCTAGTTAGTTTATTTTCCTTTCCCAATGATCAAAAGAGCAACGTTTTCCTCCCTGTTCCATTTTCATATATTCTGAGGTATTTTTTGAAGGTTGGGATGAGTCTTGTGGATTTATCTACAACCTTCTATTTTACTACTTTGTCAGGCCCAATTCAGCTTGTATGGAGTCTACCTATTTATGTCTGCATAATAAGAGTGTAATGTTAACTACACTTACATGAAACTGTATCTGTTGAAAACATTGCTTTCATTGTTTTCATCTAATAAACTAAATCTATGAATCGCCACATTTACCCAAAACATTATCTGTCTTCAGCACAGTTTAACCAACTACCCAGATAATAAGGGCTGGATAAAAATGTCCTTGACCCAATGCCCAGTTTGTGCAATGACGACTTTCTTAGTTCTTTTCCTGCTGTTTTCAAGGTTAGGTTGTTGTAAGGGGTCTCTCCTATGTATACTAAATGCATGCAAAAAATACATCTTCAAAATATACCTTGAAAATACAACGATACATTTTTGGACATATATTTTCCTTTTCACAGAACTTTCGTCAGATCCATCATTAGTTTCTGAGGGGAAATATTTTGCAATGGATTTATTAAATGATGGCAAATATTCCAAAGTACATTCAATCTGTATTTTATTCCATGAAATGCTTGAAGTTTAAACAGATTATTCATTGTTACAATTCACAATTCTATCTAATATTTGAAGTATATTAAATGTGTGAGCATTTGTTCTACTTTTTTTTTGTTTCTCCAATTTTGAAATACTTTTGCACTGCAACGTCTCGTTGTAGCAAAACATCGGTAAACTTAAAAGTGATTCTGATGCAACTATTTCACAAGGAAAGGATCTTCTGGAACAAATAAAGGAACTCCTTAAAGAGGTATCGTGACAACTATAAGTTTTATATGTTGCCAAGATGTGACCTTTAACCATGTGTTTTCAAATTTACTGTCAAGTTAATCTGTCCTCTGCTCTCTTAAGTCGTCTGTCTGTTTATGCCCAATCTGTTTCCAATCTCTTTTCCTAGGGTTTGTTCCATCCCTTTCTCATCTGCCTGTCTTTCTCTATATTTTTATTTTATATTTTTGTAAATAATCCCATTTCCATTAGTTAATTGTTAAATAAAATATACTCCTTCTGAGGTTTATTTCAGGAGATACGTCTCCCATCGTCTGACTGTGGATCAGAAAAGTATATCCCGAAACGTTGCTTCGTGAAAGTTTACAACATAATATGATCAAGTTGCTACATCTACGGCTCCAACTAAGCCCATAAAGTAAAAGGATAACAACAGACCCTAGAAAGCGAGGCACTCCTCATAACTCCCCAATCCCCTCACAATGTAAGCTCGAGCTTTTGAAGAATAAAAGAGATATACCTAAGCACATTAGTTGCCTGACGATGGAAAACGTATCTGTCAAAACGTAGCATAAAAAAAGCTTGTGGCTATCATAGATATGCTCAGTCCGTGGATTCAATTGAGTTCATAAAATCAGAGTAGTACAACAAAACTTTAAAGGCATGGTTCCATTCTTTGAACAAACTCAGCCCCTGCCACCACTTAAGCCCGCAGTGTTGAATTTAAATGAGCTGTACATAAATACATCAGTAGCCTGATGATGGTAAAAGTATCTCTCGAAACGTAGGTTTTAAAACCTTGAGGCCTATGTTATGATAAAGCTACCAAAGCTGATGTCTTATAGTAAGTCCATAAAGTCCAGAACTTTTGAAAGTACAACTTTGTAGCAGCAACATGTGTTGAAGTATAACAGCTGTACATAATTACATCAGTAGCCTTAGGATGGGAGAAGTAACTATGTTAAAAAAAATTAAGGCTTATGATATTTTAAAATTAAGACTATGTATTTACGTTTGTCCATAGAGTCAAGAATGTTTGAAATACCCTTTTATTGTAGCCGCAACATGCACTTCCTGATCTCTTCATATGGATGATCAGTGGAGACAGAAGAATAGCTTATACGAGAATAAAACCTGAAAGTATATTTTTTCTTAATGATACACATCCAAGTATGAACCAAGCTGGAAAATTACAGTCGATTTTTCTTCAGGTATGTTATTTTGTTGCTAAACTAAAAGCAAAGGTTGCTATGGTTATTTTCTATCCCCCAATTACCACTCTTTGGTAAACTTTAAGATTTGGAGACGAACGTGTGTAAAGTATTGTGTTGTTTTTTAGCATAGCATACAGCCTATCACTTAACTGGGACTCATGCCTTATATCCTCTCTTTATCTACAAAAATCTCAGTTTCATCCAAAGCTTTGAAACCTATAAATACTTGACTGTTCACGTTTAAGAGTACGTCCGTTCTCCGCCATAGGTCACTTACAGTTTAGTGGGAATTCAAATCCAATCGACTTTACCGAGTCCTTGATTACCAAATTACAGGATCTAGCTCATGACTATGTGATTAACCACACTTCTTGTTGTCACAACCACTTGGTTCATTGGTCTGAGACAACTGCAACAATTATTAATGACATTGCTTTTTTTGCAACAGGATGGGCTTAATAAAAGCTCAATGAATCTCCAGCCTATTTGCGCTCATTCATTTTAGTTGTTCCGAACCACCGTTATTTGGGTTTATTAGTTGCTGTGAGAGAAACTGGTATTAAAAACATGTATAACCCGCCCATACGTATGTTCTTAATACCATTTTTGTTTTAAGTTGTATCTAATACAAGAGCATAATGAAGAAGATGGTGTGTGAGCGGTCAGTTTACCAAAACACATTTACACAGATTTACATAATTCATATCCTGTTCACAATTTAATATTGGAAATTAAGAGATAAAAATAGCAAAAGATCAGGTATTAAAATTGTGCAAAAGAGGAATTAATGAAATAAAAATAGAAGCATTATTGTAGATTCCCCTAACGATAGCTTGAAACTTGTATAATTTAAAAAAAAATTGAATCAAATGGATACATAAACATATACCTCTTGTACTTTTAGTGAGGTAATTATACACCCATTGGAAAACACTAAGCTTCCTTACCTATTATTTTCTCGAAAGAAACTGATAATTATGTCTGGACCTTAAACTCATTCCATTCCACATTCTTTTCTGTGTTTTTCTTAAAATTGAATTTACTCCAGTGGAAAACAAGGCTGCTGTCCCACGATACACGGTACACACTTTTCCCCAACCAAACTCAAAGATTCTCCGTCACTGTGTTACGGGAATCAACAAAAATGATCATATGTTTCTTATCACCAAAGAGACAAACTTGCAGTGGCAGTGGCAGAGACAGGGGCAATGGCAGTGATTTATTTAATTCTCTTATTTCAGATGTTTCAGTTACTGCCTTCATTTATACATTTGAATACAAACAATTTTTCCAGATAAAATTCAGTGAAAGAAAAGGTAAAAGAAAGGCCGGGAAAAAAAGATAAAAAAGTGTTCTAAAGACAAATTTTGGAAATTTTGATATTTTTCCAAAAAGTTTTCATCCCTGCTCTTTCTGTCTCTCTGTTTGCTTTCTCTGTCTCTGTCTTTGTTTTTCTGTCCCACCCTCTCTCTCTCTCTTTCTCTCTCTCTCTCTCTCTCTCTCTCTCTCTTTCTCTCTCTTTCTCTCTTTTTCTCTCTGTTCTCTCTATGAAAATGTTTGTACCTTTCTCTCTCTTTCTTTTTCTCTTCCTCGGCTCATTTTTCATGTCATGATTTTACTATATTTTGTTAGTGGAAGTTGTTTGATGAAGGTTGTGACAAAAAAGACAAAAAGGTGTATTGCATGAATTAAGGGATTGGATTTTTTACAGAGGTGTAAAAAAATTGTGAAAAAGATGCTAAAATGTATCCACAGTGAGCATTGACGAAGAAAACGGTAATGATAATAATGGGAATAAGGATATGATTGTTCGAGTCTCATGAATGCTAGAATATGAATAATAATTTTGAAAAATATTCTTAATGTACAGATATGCAGTCACAATTTAATTCTAAGTACCAAATCATGACTGTATATCAGTACATTAAGAATATTTTTCAAAATTATTATGAACGTAATATAGATTTTCATTAATTGGTTAATTTAGTATTACGCTAAACACAGATTGTTACAGTCCTTGCAAAAATAAAAGTAGGATAAACCGATATAAAGTAAAAAGAATGAAATTCAATTAATCTATATATATAGGTATATCAGGTATATATAGGTATATCAGGATTAAATTCCTGTATTTACTGCTTTACACAAAACTTGGATCAGCATGCCTACTCCAGTCATTTTGTNGCAAAAGATCAGGTATTAAAATTGTGCAAAAGAGGAATTAATGAAATAAAAATAGAAGCATTATTGTAGATTCCCCTAACGATAGCTTGAAACTTGTATAATTTAAAAAAAAATTGAATCAAATGGATACATAAACATATACCTCTTGTACTTTTAGTGAGGTAATTATACACCCATTGGAAAACACTAAGCTTCCTTACCTATTATTTTCTCGAAAGAAACTGATAATTATGTCTGGACCTTAAACTCATTCCATTCCACATTCTTTTCTGTGTTTTTCTTAAAATTGAATTTACTCCAGTGGAAAACAAGGCTGCTGTCCCACGATACACGGTACACACTTTCCCCCAACCAAACTCAAAGATTCTCCGTCACTGTGTTACGGGAATCAACAAAAATGATCATATGTTTCTTATCACCAAAGAGACAAACTTGCAGTGGCAGTGACAGTGGCAGTGATTTATTTAATTCTCTTATTTCAGATGCTTCAGTTGACTTCATTTATGTAAAAACTTAACATTTGAATACAAACAATTTTTCCAGATAAAATTCAGTGAAAGAAAAGGTAAAAGAAAGGCCGGGAAAAAAAGATAAAAAAGTGTTCTAAAGACAAATTTTGGAAATTTTGATATTTTTCCAAAAAGTTTTCATCCCTGCTTTTTCTGTCTCTCTGTTTGCTTTCTCTGTCTCTGTCTTTGTTTTTCTGTCCCACCCTCTCTCTCTTTCTCTCTTTCTCTCTCTCTCTCTCTCTCTCTCTCTCTCTCTTTCTCTCTTTTTCTCTCTGTTCTCTCTATGAAAATGTTTGTACCTTTCTCTCTCTTTCTTTTTCTCTTCCTCGGCTCATTTTTCATGTCATGATTTTATTATATTTTGTTAGTGGAAGTTGTTTGATGAAGGTTGTGACAAAAAAGACAAAAAGGTGTATTGCATGAATTAAGGGATTGGATTTTTTACAGAGGTGTAAAAAAATTGTGAAAAAGATGCTAAAATGTATCCACAGTGAGCATTGACGAAGAAAACGGTAATGATAATAATGGGAATAAGGATATGATTGTTCGAGTCTCATGAATGCTAGAATATGAATAATAATTTTGAAAAATATTCTTAATGTACAGATATGCAGTCACAATTTAATTCTAAGTACTAAATCATGACTGTATATCAGTACATTAAGAATATTTTTCAAAATTATTATGAACGTAATATAGATTTTCATTAATTGGTTAATTTAATATTACGCTAAACACAGATTGTTACAGTCCTTGCAAAAATAAAAGTAGGATAAACCGATATAAAGTAAAAAGAATGAAATTCAATTAATCTATATATATAGGTATATCAGGTATATATAGGTATATCAGGATTAAATTCCTGTATTTACTGCTTTACACAAAACTTGGATCAGCATGCCTACTCCAGTCATTTTGTCTTCTGGTTTCATTTTATCAGGTCCCCTACAAAAAAGGTAACTCACGACGACATTGGAGTATACAAGCTAAAATTGATATTTTATTGTGGCTTGGCAGTGTGGAGGATAAGAAGTCAATTTTAGACCTTGCCCCGATTGGTTTTCGTAAGGTAGGTTTACATAGGCTGTGATTATCTCTTTCAAAAGAAACACACAGTTTCTTTAAATAACTATCTCATTATCAATCCATCCATTAATCCATCTACCCCTCCATCGATCCATCAAATATCTATTTACCCATCTATTTATCTATCTGTCTATCTGTCTACCTATTTATCTATCGATCTATCTATCTATCCATCAGTTTATCTATCCATCTATCTATCTATCTATCTATCTATCTATCTATCTATCTATCTATCTATCCATCTATCCATCTATCCATCTATCCATTTATCCATCTATCCATTTATCTATCTATCCATATATCCATCTATCCATCTATCCATCTATCTATCTATTTATCCATCTATCTATCTATTTATCCATCTATCTAGCTATTTATCTATCCAACTATATATATATATATTTATCAATCTATCTATCCATCTATATCTATCAATCCATCTATCCATCTGTTTATCTATCTATCGATCGATCTACCCGTCCATCGATCGACCTGTGCATCTATCTATCTATCGATCTATCTACCTATAGTTTAAATTTTTTAGCTACTTTTTAAATTTTTTTGTTTATAAGCATATAACATATTCATTTTGTAACGTAGAAACAATCTATTGTGTGAAAACGCCTGAATGGTATATGATATTAATAATTTTTTTCGGTATGGACTTAACATGAGTAAGATAAGTTACAACTCTTATGCAGCTTTTTCCCATACGCTTGGAAAAAGTATCAAGATATAGGAGCGTTATCATATCATGATCAGGATGCTTTTACCAAGCTATTTTGTTCTTGTTGTGTTTCTTTCATTAGGAAGCAAGATTTCTTGGAAAGATCAATTCATACTGTTAATGTGATCGCTGTGCTGTAGGGAATGGATTGTTTCTTTTAATTTTTCTGTTGTTGGATTGGTTTCCTTGTCTGTAATCTTTGTAATCTCATCATTTTTCAAGTAAAAAGTGTAATTTTGTAACCAGCTGTGTTTCGCTATCTCATTATTATTCTTGTAATCTTTTTTAACAGCTCACTAGTGCTTCATTTCCCTTTTACCACCAATGTAGGGGTCAGAGCAGCTTTGCATTGTAGTCTGTAAATTATATTATTTTCTTCTTCGGGTAGAACTAGTTCCTTACGTTTTGAGAGTACCTTTTAAGAGGGAGTCGTGAAGAAAGGACACTGGATATGGTGTTATCGGAGGATTTGCCTTAGGTGTCTATTCATGATCTTGACATAGGGTAAAGTAGTCATTTCAGAGACTCCTTTTTCTCTTCATGATTGAGTCTGAGTGTTAGGCTGTCTGGGCATCTTTTCAAGTGATATTGATTGTATAACAAAATCTTCTGTAGGTGTATATCTTCTTTTCTAAGATCGCATGGGTTCGAAGCGATGTTTCTTGTTCTTCCAGAGATGTGATGACACGACTACCAGCTGAAACTGGTTGGTGTGATGAATTATTTAGTTACTGGTCAGTGTGAGTTGGTTTCCTGTATATCGTAACTGAACTGGTGTTTATCTCTGCTTGCCTCTTCTTTTCTTTTTATTGGAACATCAAGAAAAAGTAGTCTTTTTTTATTCTTTCTCAGTGCTGAACATGATGTTTGATTAGTAGCAGTAGTAGTAGTAGTAGTAGCAGTAGTAGTAGTAGTAGTAGTAGTAGTAGTAGTAGTAGTAGTAGTAGCGTAGTAGTAGTAGTAGTAGTAGTAGTAGTANACTACCAGCTGAAACTGGTTGGTGTGATGAATTATTTAGTTACTGGTCAGTGTGAGTTGGTTTCCTGTATATCGTAACTGAACTGGTGTTTATCTCTGCTTGCCTCTTCTTTTCTTTTTATTAGAACATCAAGAAAAAGTAGTCTTTTTTTATTCTTTCTCAGTGCTGAACATGATGTTTGATTAGTAGCAGTAGTAGTAGTAGTAGTAGCAGTAGTAGTAGTAGTAGTAGTAGTAGTAGTACTAGCAGCAGCAGTAGTAGTAGTAGTAGTAGTAGTAGTAGTAGTAGTAGTAGTAGTAGCGTATGGCTACATCTCCACATTATGTCTCCTCAGCCAGTTTCCGAATTCTTCATCACAGTTAAGGACGGTGTCAAAACCTCCCTCCAGTCTGGTTGTTGGGCACTGGAGGATGATGTGTTTTGCAGTCTCCACTGCAGTGGGGACAGTCTGCAGTGTCTTTAAGTCGCCATTTGTACATGTTGGCTGATGTTCTGCCATGGCCGGTCAGCAGTCGATTTTAGGAGACCCATTGTTTTCTAGTGTTATTCTGGAAGCCTGGTAGTCTTTCAATAGGGTCTTTAATAATTTCTCCTCCCGATAGTGTGTTCGCAAACCACCAATCTCTCTATGCCTCTGTCATGTTGTATTTCTCAATTTCTGACTGGTAGATAGCTCTTCCGGATTTTGATGTTTGAATAAAGGCTGTTGACATGCCCAAAGACGCATTGCAGATGATCTTCTTTAATGGTTGCAAAAACATCTTTATGGTGTCTTTCCCCAGACATGCAGCTTGATTCACTGTTCACAGTGCTTTGGGTCCAAATGATTGGATGAATATTTCACCAATGACAGGCGATGTGGGAGCTCCAATTAGTGCACTGTGCATTTGAGTGTAGATGCCATTGTGGAAAAGGAAGCATGTCGATATCTAAAGTACTCAATGTATTTCAAGATGACAATGACTCATTAAATTCAAACAGATCTTCGACAATGTATGAATTATAAAAGACCCATACCTAATGACATTGTTAACCTGACATTGAAAAAAGTGGCTCTCAAAACTTAACTCAGCAAAATCTTGTGGCTGATGACAAAATAAAACTCCTATATTTATGATTCTATAAAGTTAAGAATTTTCAAAATTGTCACGTTTTATTTCTTATTTTCTTACCTCTATTGAAGAAATGCTGAAGAAATGCTGCTTGGCCTGAGACCTGTAGTATTTTGTGCTATCATTAAAAGGCTTTTGTCCAAAATAAATTATTCCTGCAGCAATAAGTCTTTTACAAAAGACACTTTGCAGACTTTGCCCTTTAGTTGATCACTTCTTCCGGATCTACCGTAAGATAGCGCTGGAGTCCTGTGCAGATGTGATCATTTTAATTTCTACCACGATCTCCTCTACCAACAGTGGAATTTAGTCGCCTTTTTAGGCTGATAGAAAGACTGATAATAAATTTGTCATTTGTAGAATGTACAGAAATACCAAAACAGATTCAAAAATAGTAAAAAGGATTGCTGTAATGTTGTAACGTTCAAAATTTCATTCCATTTTTACTACAACTTTGTAGGTTTTTGTCTTCTTTTATAATATCAACCAGGTCTAATATAAGGAAGTAAGGAAGTAAAAACAGGAAAAAAGAGAGTAAGTAAAGAAGTAAATAAGTAAGAAAGGAGGAAGCAAGAAACTCAGGAAAGAAGTAGACAAGTTATTGAGTAAAAACAAAAATTAGAATAAGTATGTAAATAATGAAGGAAATAAGTTAGAAAAAGTATAAAAAGTGAATAAAGAAGTAAAAAGGTAAAAAAGGAAACAAGCAAGAAAATTAAAAATAAGTAAGGAGGTAAGAAAGGAAGAAAGAAAGGAAGCAAGGAAAAAAGTACGTGAGTAATGAAGATATGATTTAAAATATTTTATCTTGGTACTTACGATTTAAAATGTAATAAGTATTTATCATGGAAACAGTAAAGCGCATTTGCTTTAAATTGAGGAAAGTACAAACGAGGTAATGACAGGAACAAATGAATTCTACTAATCTTAGCACACTCTTTGCTTTAGTCTGCAGTCAAGGTCAATGAACTTAAACTATATCTTTAAAGGTCGAAAGAAATTAAATATTTTAGGAGTTCCAACTGCAGCTATATTTTGTACTCGATTAATGTTATATAATTATTCATATTGGTTGAAGCTGAGCTTTTTTAGGGTGTCTTTTAAGATTCTTTACGACATATCTAAGTACACCTACTTCAATAGGATCATTTCAAACGTGGATACATTATCTGACGGCTACAAATCAGTGCTACAAAATTTTAGTGATAAAGAAAACAAAGAATTAATAATTAATTACTTGGCTAGTCAGTGCATTAGGTTATTTAAAAAGTTAATATGTAAGGCTAGCTATTGCAATCGGGCATTTAGATACGAATGATGAAATGGTTTATCTCTATATGACTCTATATGAATTTACTTTTTCTTTTTCAGATTCAAGATATACCTCAGAGTCTACCAAAGACCATTGATTACGAGAGTAAGTTAATCTTCACTTTTTTCGATTTTAGCTGTGTATATTTTTTGTAAATAAAGTAGAAAGGACTACACTTAAATTATCTAAAACAGAGCTATCCTTTTTCTTCAATTGTGTACTTAACTTGGAAGAGTCGACCTTATAGCCTCTAGCAGCACATGGTACATTAATTTGAATATCAGGAAATGTAAAAAAGTCATCAGCAAAGAAAGGACAAACAGAATTGAAAAAATATGACACATCTCTCTAAATATAAAAGTGAATATGTTTGGAGGATGTATTACTGACCTAACAATGGTCTCTATATCTCACAGAGGACTGTGCTCAAGTGATCCGAATATATTTGCTACATCTGTGGGAGCTTTACTTTGAAGAATCAGAGGCTCAATTTTACTGACTTTGTTAAGAGTATGTATTTGCCTTACTTCAAAGTACCACTTGGAGACCAAGACAAGCATTGGGCTTCTCACTAAGTCTGCAAAACCTGTGTTGAGACTTTGAGATCATTGTCTCAAGGAAAGAATTCAAAACTGAAGTTTGGAGTGCTTATGGTTTGGAAAGAACCAAGCAATCATCTAGATGAATGCTATTTCTGCCTTGTCAATGTAAAAGGTTTCAATAAGAAAAACAAGCAACAGTTGCAGTACCCAAGTATCCCTTCAGCTATTCGACCAGTTGCCCATAGTAACGAAATACCTATACCAATATTTACTGAGCTTCCAAAAATTGATGACACAGATCTCTGCTCAACTTCCTCTAGTGATGAAGAAGACATTACAGACATTTTTCAGCCTTGTAATGAAGATAGTGACAAACCAATTTTGTTTATTCAGCAGGCTTTGAGTAATATAATTAGAGATCTTTATCTACCAAAAGATTCCGCTGAACTGTTGGCATCGAGACTGCAAGAGAATCGAATGTTGAAACCTAGGACAAGTGTCTTATTTTATCGCAACAGGGAAGCAGAACTGCGGAAGTGCTTCCATTCAAATGGCCAGCTTATCTATTGTACTGATGTAGAAGGGTTACTTCTCTTTATGGGACTTCTAGCTTACGATTCAAGTGATTGGAGGCTTTTTATTGACAGTTACAAAAGAAGTTGGAAATGTGTTCTATTACACAATGGAAATAAGTATGGCTCGGTACCAATAGGTCATTCTGTAAAGTGTAAGAAAGAATATAACAACATTAAGATTGTTCTAGAGTTCATTGGTTAGTAATTTGTCTGGATTTGAAAATTGTTAACTTTCTTTTAGGTCAGCAAGAAGGGAACACAAAATACCCCCGTTTCCTTTGTTTCTGGGACATTAGAGCTACAGCAGAACATTGAGTGAAGAATGAATGGCCTCAGCGACAGAGTTTGACATCTGGCAATAATAATGTCATATATGATCCTCTGGTGGACAGGAAGAACATTGTCTTTTCTCCCCTACACATAAAACTTTGATTAAAGAAATAGTTCGTCATAGCTCTTGATAACACGGTGAATTTTTCATCTAAATATGTTTAACTTTTCCTGGTCTTAGCGAAGAGAAAAAAAAGGCTGGTATATTTGATGGACCCTAAATTAGAACACTTATGAGAGATCCAAACTTTATCACATCTGTGAATGAGACAGTAGGAAAAGCTTGGAACGCATTTTGTAATGTGGTTCATAATTTTCTAGGGAATAAGAAAGCAGACAACTATGAAGAGATTGTGGAAGAACTACTAATGAACCTCCTAGATCTTGGAGGTAGAATGAATATGAAGATCCACCTTTTACGCAGCCATTTGGACAATTTTCCGGAGAATCTTGGGGATGTGAGTGAGGAACAAGGGGGGCATTTTCATCAGGACATTAAAACAATGGAAGAACGGTATTAAGGCAGGTGGGACTCACAAACAGTTGCGGATTATTGCAGAAGTTTGATGAGAGACAACCCAGAAGCTGTACATCGGAGATAAGTCAAGAAAAGAAAGTTCAGATAACTGCTATTTGATACTGATCTGTGTTGCATATATATATATAGAGTAATATTAGTAAAGTATACCAATGTTCACTAAGAGTGCTCAATGTTTCCAGAGCGTTTATAAATCCAGTATATAAAATAACTAGACAAATTTAGCTAAATTTGTCTAGTTATTTTGTATGCTATACTGGATTTATATATATATATATAAATATATATATATATATATATATTTATATATATATATATATATTTATATATATATATTTATATATATATATATATATTTATATATATATATATATTTATATATATATATATATTTATATATATACATATATATGTATATACATGTGCAGCGAACGACAAAAAAAATCAACAAAACTGACAGTTCTAAACTAAGTCTTGTTGATTTTTTTGTCATTCACTATACGATAGCTTTTAGATTCTTATATTATTGAGCGCTGTCGATAGATAACAATTAATTCGATACTGGTATATATACATGTATAAATATATATGTGTGTGTCTTGCGTGATACCTTTTAAACAATTTTATTCTTATGTTAAGTGTCCCTTATACAACTGAAGATGTTAAATAAAAAATTGTTGAGAATCTCTGTGAGTTCCAAACAATATTAAACATTGTTGAGTAGGTATGAAAAAAAGACAGTTCACTGTTTCCAAGGTCTTGTGCTTTAATAAGTCTAAAGACGTTTACTTCTATTGACTATATAATTATAAACATATATATAGATAATTTATAGCAAATAAAGACAGGAAATGACTTAATTTGAAAATTTTATGATTTTTTATATTTCAGAAGCAAGTAGATTTATTTTAAGAGCTCATATTTTTCAAGGAACGGAATTGTTTGCAAACGATGAAACCGGTTTTTCAGGTAATGAATTTTTATATGCCTCCTTTTTCTCGTTCTATTTATTTGTCTCTCTTTGTTTTTCGTCCTCTCCTTTTTAAACTCTCCTCTGTCGATTTGTTTACTTATTTCTGTCTGTCTCTGTGTATCTCCCTATATGTCTTTCTCTTTTTCTCTTACTCCCTCCTACTCTTTCAGTATTTCTATCGTTTATTCGTTCCCTCATCCTGAAGAATTAAAACTGTATAATAATTTTTTTATATATGTCATTCATATTGATACGTATATATTTTTATAGATGACGATTGTTAATTGTTATTGCTGGAAGCGAGAAGTACTGAATCAAACATTTCGTTGTATTTTCTTAATTTCTAGTATTGCTCAGTATTCACTCCTTAGTTACCTTTCCTTTCTATTTCAGATCCATTTGCCAAAGTACTTTTTGCAGGCCAGACAAAGAAAACGATTTATCAAAGGCAGACTAGAAACCCCATTTGGAACCAAACACTGACATTCTCCGATGTGAATATTTCAGGCTGTCCTAAATCCGTCGAAAATAACCCTCCTATCGTTGTCATAGAGATTTATGATAGGGATCAGTATGTAAGTAGAATGACAATTTATCATATTACTATATATGTTATTTTGTACTATAAATTTACTCCTAAAAATACTAAATATAAATTTTTAGTGTGTTGCGTAGAATTGCTCATATATAAACCTATCCTCTTGATATTTGCCTTTTTGATTAGATTTATTATTTTTGTTATAATCTAAACATAACTAAAACGTTATAAATCCTATATTTAAAAGAAGACTATTGATTTCTTCTAATCTAGAGTGTGCCTGTGTTTGTATTGGATCAATTACAAGAGTAATAATTTAATCACAGTAGTTTCAGCAGTAATTTATTCATTAAAGCTAGCTTCAATGATAACAAAAAGGTATTAAATTGCAACTCAATAATGAATTGGAAGATTAATATTCCCTTGTGAAGTGGCATTGGGCTCTACCATGGCACTTGTTATATCATCAAATCTTCTTCAGAGTAAAAACTAGTAATTGTACTTGTATTTCTTTCTAAGTGTTTTGCCCAGACATAGTCTTCCTTTGCTGTCTGTCTTTTGCTACCTGTACTAAATTGTTCGTAGTCTCTCCTATCCAGTTTGATATGTAAACTAAAAACATTGTTCTGTAGCTATAGTCCTTTTTACTTTAAGTTCCAATTAGAATTAGAATATTTTAGCTTGCCGTTTTTTTATATGACCCTGGAAGTTAAACTGTCTTTTGAGTCTTTACTGGAGAATGCTTTGTTTAATGCTAGCTATTTCTAAGACTTCCGCTTTTGTCAATCTATTCATGCAAGATATTGGCAGCATTTTCCTTGCTGCAGCTTGTATGGCTGTAAAATAATACTACCTTGAATCACTGTGTATTTTTAGGGAAATAATGAGATCCTTGGGACTGCTCTAGCCAAACCAATTGTAAAGCTTTCAGAGGAAAGTTACGAACAACCCTTTTATCCACCACAACTTAACTGGTACTCTATTTACATTGGGCCTCGAAAAGCTGGAGCTTTATTGGCATCTTTTGAATTGCTAGAGGTAAGATACATACTCTCTTCTCTTTTTATAACCAACAACGCTCTAAAAGCCGTATGTTCGCTAACATTTATCGTATATTGTATATTGTGTAGTGTACTAGTACCAAGTAGCTCTGTGCCAAAATTTTTGAAGGATTAATTTTCGGTACTAACTTTTCAGTGGTGTTTCATGGCAAGTTTGAAGTAAATTTTGATAAAAAATTAAGAAGTTTTTAC
Organism: Morbakka virulenta; assembly: GCA_003991215.1. Classification (NCBI taxonomy): domain Eukaryota; kingdom Metazoa; phylum Cnidaria; class Cubozoa; order Carybdeida; family Carukiidae; genus Morbakka; species Morbakka virulenta. The sequence continues at coordinate 90,041 of RDPX01000107.1, read as the reverse complement.
TAAAAATTTTCATGATGTGCAATCATTTTTAATGGAAGACTTATTTATCAATAAAAAACTGTTTAATATTTACGATAATATAAATTAATAGAAACAGGATAATACATTGATAAAGGGAATCTTAATAAATCGTTCATCGTCACAGCTGAACAGGAAGGACTTAACTGGTAATTTAAGGTCTTTAACGGTTTTCTTTCGTAACTTATACATCTATTGTATAGATTGTCCTGTCTTTTAGAATTCTATCTGTAACAAATTTGGGTTTTAAGAAGAGTTTCCACGAGGGATAATAACCGTTTTGTATTGATCTGTTTCAGATGAGTCCACTGCAACTTTACATCTATCAAATACATCACAGATCGCGCAATGACTTGCTTTTGTATTTTTGTAGCGTACAGCCACCAAACGTTTGTTTAAAATCGTTTTTGAACCAGAAATAATCAAATCCATACGCTGGAATATTTTGCCATATTTTCATATACATTTTAATATCGTTTTGGTTTGATATTTTTTGTCTTTTAAATGTACAAAAACCATTTTATCTTGATTCAGTCCTAGTTCTTTTCCCTTCGTCAACTAGGTATGGTGTAACTATATTACAGACGTGATCCATCAATTTTTCTTTTTTTTTCTTCTGTGGTTCTTTGTTAACAACCTGTTAAATCTATCAAAAACTTCTACTCCTTTCGAGAGGCATTTAGGGGTCTTTCCTTTGTACATATCGAAGAGCACATAATTTAATACAGTACATATTCCATAGATGTAAGAGCTTTATAATGTCATGAGTCGTAAGCTTTTTCCGAGGTACGTTTTGAGAGATACTTCTACGTTTCGAGAGATACGTAGCTCGGAAAAAGCTTACGATTCATGACGTGATAAAGCTCTTACATCTATGGCTTCCTCTGAGTCCATAAAGTTTAGAATTTTCAAGTACATATTCCTTTTTTTATTATGTTTTTTCCCGTTTCCAGCACATGCTACATTTAATATCCTTCCCGCTCCTTCCAAAAACCACATACACGTTTTTTTTATAAGAATAGCTTCTATAAGAATATCAGCAAGAAAATTGCTTAATTTGTAAGAATATATTAAGGATATTTCCAGGGTGAGTTTCATAAGAATTAAATCTTGGTAAAACAGAAATATTATGGCAAATAAAATAAGACAAGTCTGAAATCTTTCTGAACATACTTCATGATATATATCGGATGTCCAAAAAACACATTTTTTTAAAAACTTCAAAATATAGTAAAATAAGATTTAAAAAAAAAATAAATATTTTTCTAATAATGTTTTGAACCAGTTTTGAACTAATTTAATTGAATAGGCTTATATTTCTAACTAAAATATTTTTTTCCTAATTTTTTAACGGCAAGCTAGCTTAATGAAATAAAAATTTATTTGCTTTGATTTAAATTTAAACACAATACTCAATTTTCACGCTGTTTGGAAAAAAAACATATAAGAATATATTCAGAATATTTCACCCTTATATTTTGTCAAATCATAGGAATACTTTACCCTCAACGAAATTTTACTATTCTTATAAAAAGAAAAGCGTGTATTGCAATTTGAGCCACAGGTAACCAAGAGGGATTTAATCAAAGTTCATCATAAGGTAGTCAGTAATTTATTTTAAATTTTTAACGTTCCCCTTTCATTTCTGAATTTTAATTATGCTTTATCCAAAATATTTGGAGCGATTAGCATTGCTGCAGTGTTTTCCATTCGATAAAAACCACCTTTTGCTGCTCCTGGGAGTCTTCATAAAGAAATCTTGTACGATATTATGTGCGATAACTACGCTCTTAGCAAGGCTAGGCGAAACAAAATAGAAAACAGGTGTTGTCTTCTTCCATAAAGCTTTGATCAGATCAACTTTATCAAACCAGCAAAAACAAAATCTTTCAAACTAATGTAATATTCCCTAATTCTGAAAAGAATTTTGCCAATTTCGAATGTGGAAGAAAATGATCCGTCTCAAAAAAGTTAAGTCAGTAATACTGCATTAATGTCATTCTTTGTTTCAAACCTCCTGTCTTATATCTTTTCTCTTATGTCTGATATCATCAACTATGAACTGTATAGACAGAATGTCACCTGCAACCATCAAGGAATATTTACTGTGAAATTTGACCTGATTTTTAATTTGAAAGACAACAGAACCTTTAAAATGCAACCTCAATGACTTTCTTTCTATATATCTATCTATTTATCCATCTAACTATCGGTCTACCTATCAATCGATCTATCTATCTACCTCTGACACTAGTTATATATTAATGTGTATATATATGGAAGGATGGATGGATGGATATACGTTTGTATGTGTGTAGTGTGTTGTTGACAACAACCATTCACAGGGTCCCTAGATTGCGGATAAGGGAAGGGCCTCCAGGCATGGGAGTTCGCGTTAAATATGAAAATAAGGCATCTCAGATATATGGTGTGCTTCTGGTAATGATCAACACACCGATTCTTTAGAAACTGTACAACATGTCAAATAGATGAATGGGTTATCGTCAACGTTTTAGGTAGGCGTTAGGCGTTTTAGGTTAGTTACCGTTCCTGTCATTCTCTCTCTCTCTCTCTCTCTCTCTCTCTCTCTCTCTCTCTCTCTCTCTCTCTAAGAGAAAGGCACTCTGCCATAAAACCTGAGAAGGACACTCAGTAAAACCTGCAGCTGATTCAGTTTCCAGGTATCTTGCAGATGTCGTTGGATCGTAACTGTATATGTTCAGAGGGTTAAACATTTTTAGTACAAGCATGTCTCTCTGAGACATTTTACCTTCATATAGCTTGTGGAGATGGAATAGTGGCGACGTCCAAGAACTTGACAAGTTAGATGCAGCTCAAAGCATATTGTAACATTGTTGTTAGTTCTGCAGAATAGGAATTTACTTGGGAAGAGATTTTTGCGACTGAACAGCCCTTTTCAGGGACAACGTTGCTCACCCAGATCTTCATCGCAAGGGTCTTCTGTTGAAATTTGCATAGGAAACAAAAGAAAAATACGTATCATCTATGCTAAAGAGAAAGTTACAATGAATTTTGCTACTTGAAATGTAAGAACACTTCTTGATAGTGAAGAGTTTGCTCTTCCAGAATGGAGAACTGCCTTTGTTGCAAGGGAACTGGCTAGGTAGAAAGTGGACATAGCTGCTTTATTTGAGCCTCGGTTAAGTGAAGTAGTTTTGCTTACTGAAAGAGGTTCGTGCTAAAATTAACATGCGTATCAGAAAGGTCAGAACAACTGGGATAAAAGTACCTAAACACATTGATGTTTCCAAGTTACAAAGTGAGGAAGTACATTTAACTCTGAGGAAAAAATTTAATAGAATCATATTTGGTGGAACCTGGGAACACTTTAGGTCACCAGTCTACACAACAAAACCTGATGTCCATAGACTCAGAAAGACCAAATTTAGAGACTGGTTTGATGAGAACGATGATGCAATCACTAGTCTCCTGGAAAGAAAAAACAGGCTTCATATGAAACATCTGTGTACTTCCGGTCCAGTTACGCATGCCCGGAAAGAGCTTTCAAGGAAGCAAAAAACAAACTGCAGCATAATGGCACGTTGGGCAGAATACTTCACTGATTTGTTTGATTATCTGTTTGAAATAGATGATTTAGTTATTAATAGTCTTCCGTGATATCCTGCTGAGGCAGGATATCACGAAAAAGCAAATGACAGCTCCCTGCATTGAGGAGACAAAAATCTCCATAAAAGAAGAAGTTAACACCGGGAAAGCACCAGGACTAGATGGTATATATATATATATATATATATATATATATATATATATATATATATATATATATATATAACTATTGCTGTTTGGAGCTGATAACCTTGTTAATGCAATTTATATGCTCATAATTGCTGTATGGAATTGCGGATGGAATTGCGAATGGAATTGCGAATATGGAGTGGATGCTGAATGATGCTGAGTGAATGCCTCCTATTTTTAAAGGGGATGGATCAAAGTCTGAGTGTGGAGACCTTAAAGGTATCTGTCTACTTTAAGCGGAGGGAAACATTCTGTTAAAGATTCTGTTGAAGATTCTGCTGATGATTTGGATCGGTCCTACTATCTCTCTAGAGACCCAATAGTGGTTACAGAATTTCTTCGTGAACGTAAGTATCCNGTATATATATATATATATATATATATATATATATATATATATATATATATATAACTATTGCTGTTTGGAGCTGATAACCTTGTTAATGCAATTTATATGCTCATAATTGCTGTATGGAATTGCGAATATGGAGTGGATGCTGAATGATGCTGAGTGAATGCCTCCTATTTTTAAAGGGGATGGATCAAAGTCTGAGTGTGGAGACCTTAAAGGTATCTGTCTACTTTAAGCGGAGGGAAACATTCTGTTAAAGATTCTGTTGAAGATTCTGCTGATGATTTGGATCGGTCCTACTATCTCTCTAGAGACCCAATAGTGGTTACAGAATTTCTTTGTGAACGTAAGTATCCAGATGATGTTGATCTTGTTGCACATTCAGAGGAGGAAATGCAGTTGATTATGATCAAATTCTCAAGTGCTTGCAAGTTGTTTTGCCTCACAATCAGTCTCAAGAAGACTTACGTTATATTTTTACCTCCAGTTGGCGTGCCATATGATGAACTACATATACTAGTTGATGGAAAGTGGTTAAAAGTTACTGTTAATTTTGTATATCTTAGGAGTAAACTAAGCAGCGGTTACACCTCGATGCTGAAATAAACCGCAGAAAAGCCAAAGCCAATTCTGCTTTTAATAAGCTGGAGAAACGATTATGGTCGGTTCAGTAAATTACATCAAAGACAAAGATTAGGATTTTAAAAGCAAGTGAACTACTTTCCTATATGGTTCAGAAATGTGGACGACATACAGGTGACATCTCAAGCTTTTACTAAATTTTCTTCAAAATTGTATTAGGGGAATCCTTCATATCAGTTTGAATACTTTTATACCTGATAGTACAGTCCTTGTAAAATAAAATTGCACCAGCATTGATATGCAAATCATCCTAAATTCGATGCTCAGTACTGAACACCTTGTCAGGAAGGAAGATGAAAGAGTCCCTAAACTTTTGTTTTACGATAAGTTATAAAAAGGAAAAATACCAAAACACAAGCCAAAAAACAGGTCTAAGGATGTCTTGAAGAGCAATTTAAAACTAATATCGATCATTGTGAGCAACACTGGGAAGGGATACCTACAGGCCGTCTCCAACGAAGGAGAAGACTCAGGTTAGGATGTAAAGAATTTGAAGAAACAACGTAGGTCATTCTATATTAAAGAGCACTTGCTGATGATATTCAGGAACAAAATGAAATGCGCTGTGTGTGATAGACTTATTTTGTGCAATGCTTAACTAGCGAAAGGTCCTAAGTCATACAATCGAAGGAAAGATAATCAATTAGATGAGGAGAGCTTGGCACCTCGTCCACAGATCTTTTGTTGCGCTCACTGTGGCCTGGTCTGAAAATCAGCAAGTGGTCTAACGAGATATTCGAAGTTTATTAATGAAGCGTACCTGCACACAGCTCCAAAGGAGGGAAACGTCATCTGTTCTGTCTGTGAAAATTCATGCCAAACAGAAGCTGGCTTAAAGTCACCTATATGCTCAAGGAAACAATTGTGTATATATATATACATATATATATATGTATGAAACAATTGTGTATATATATATATGTATGTATGTGTGTATATGTGTGTGTATGTGTGTGTGTGTGTGTGTGCCTATCCATCTATTACTTCTGTTTTACATTATGTAACAGCAGTAAGGAATAAATGCGATGAAACACCAATTTTGAGAGAGTTTCTTTCGTGTATTATTTTACAAAATCCCCATTCTTTTGTACATTTAGAATGTGGGAAAAAATTTACCACCAACTCAAGAGGATGTAGTGGATGGGGAAATAAATAGACAATACATTCCTTGTGAAATCATTCCATTGACAGAAACATACAGAGTTGAGGTAAATAGTAAACCAATTTCAGAATATTCATAATATGCATAATATTTTNACGTCATCTGTTTTGTGTGTGAAAATTCATGCCAAACAGAAAGTGGCGTAAAGACACCTATATGTGCAAGGAAAAAATTGTGTATATATATATATATATATATATATATATATATATATATATATATATATATATATATATATATGTATGAAACAATTGTGTATATATATATGTATGTATGTGTGTATATGTGTGTATATGTGTGTGTGTGTGTGTGTGTGTGTGTGTGCCTATCCATCTATTACTTCTGTTTTACATTATGTAACAGCAGTAAGGAATAAATGCGATGAAACACCAATTTTGAGAGAGTTTCTTTCGTGTATTATTTTACAAAATCCCCATTCTTTTGTACATTTAGAATGTGGGAAAAAATTTACCACCAACTCAAGAGGATGTAGTGGATGGGGAAATAAATAGACAATACATTCCTTGTGAAATCATTCCATTGACAGAAACATACAGAGTTGAGGTAAATAGTAAACCAATTTCAGAATATTCATAATATGCATAATATTTTTTATTCTATTCTATTGCATAATAAATTATATCTTATTTTATATCTTTTTGTTAGATACATATTACATATTTAAAATGACATATAATATATCATATTAATGAATAGAAAACATTATATAATATTATAATACATATTTTATCATAATATGTATAATATTATGTATTTTATTATGTATTAAATGATGTAATATATTATGTATTATAATATGTGTTATAACATGTATTATACTATATCTTTTTAACTTAGGTATTGTTGTGGGGAGTGCGTGTAATAAAGAACAATCACGTTTTTAATAGACCTCAGGCATTACTCTGCTGCGGATATCCTTTCGTATTGCTGGGAAAAGATGCTGTTCAAACAACATTTGCTTCAAAAATATGTCCAGCAGTCACAGAAAATCCAAATTTTGCTGAGATTGTCAGGTTCAACGTGGCAAGTTTATCTTTTTTTTAAACAATTGTTAATTTCCTTAGTGTTTTAGTAACTAACACATAAAAATTTTTCCTATCTTTTTTCTATTTTTAGAACGCTGAATATTTCTGTTCTTGCAAGATGTCCATTACCACTTCATTTTTAAAACACTTAAATTTTAGTTTATCCATTTCATCTGTTTTGACCATTTAAAAGATAGGCAACATTTTTCGTTTATCATTTTTATCCACTACCTCCAGCTATTGTTTTCTTGTTCAACTCCCCATGCACTTCTACTTATTACCATTTCCATTTTTGGCTTTCTTCATTCAGATCAACATTTACGTTTGATTGTACATAATTGGATAAAAACAAATAGCAATTAATGCATACATAGATGACTTTACAAATAGGCCAAGGGAACAGTTAGCAAGTTAGCTTAATGGATAGATAGATAGATGGATGGATGGATGGATGGATGGATAGATGGATAGATGGTTAGATGGATAGATGGATAGATGGATAGATGGATAGATAGATAGATGGATAGATGGATAGATGGATAGATGGATAGATGGATAGATGGATAGATGGATAGATGGATAGATAGATGGATGGATAGATAGATAGATAGATAGATAGATAGATAGATAGATAGATAGATAGATAGATAGATAGATAGATAGATACATGGATAAATGGATGGATAAATGGAATAGATCGATAGATGGCTAGATGGATAGATGGAT
>RDPX01000107.1:71451-81463 GCA_003991215.1 Morbakka virulenta | reverse complement strand
GATATGTATATAGATAGATAGGTGCATACATGGAGAGAAGGATAGATGGTTAGATGGATAGTAGGATAGATGGTTAGAAGGATAGATGGTTAGATGGATAGATGGATGGATGGATGGATGGATAGATGGATAGATGGATAGATGGATAGATGGATAGATGGATAGATGGATAGATGGATAGATGGATAGATGGATAGATGGATAGATGGATAGTTGAATAGATGGATAGATGGATAGATGAATAGTTGGACGGAAGGATTGATGAATGGAAGGATAGATTTAGAGAGAGGGATTATAACATAGAAATCTACCTCCCTTTTGCAATTGCAGAGTTAAGTAAAATGGTGTGATTGTTTACTGTGGCAATTTTATTTTTTACTTTATTTCAAGTTTTATTTTCCAGAACTTACCTATAGGTAAGCGCTACAAACCACCATTGACGATCAGCGTGGTAAACGAAGGATCATTCAGAAAGAAAGTGCTTGTTGGGAGCGAGGTTATACCTTCCATTCAACCATTTATCATGGAAAAGAATAAAGTAAAGAAATTAATGAAGCGATACAACGAATTAAGGACAAGTAATTTTTTATTCTCTTTTGGTACCATTATTTTGTGTTTATTTGGAAGGGGTTATGTGGTTGAGTATACTATATTGTAGCATTTTTTTTAATTGATGGAAACTACCATTAGATGCAAAGTTTTGAAATGTTTGTGAACACCAAGGGCTCCGATTCAGACTTCTTAAAACTATGTTTAGAAGGCATGATGTTGAGCTGAGCAGGGGTCCCGAAACTAAACGTTGACATGGTAACAACTATGCATGGACATAAATTACTCTTTGAGGAATTCAATATAGGCACAAAGACCATGATCATTGAAAAATACTGTTCCAGAGTATACGTCGGATTCTTTTTTAACGTCATTTTCCCACAGTAAACTGAGCTCAGACGGTGTCCTTCAGAGGGACTTGCATTTGGCCGTGAGAAATATCTGGGTCGAGTGCCCTTTCTGATGCCAACAAATGCCTTTTTCTTTTCTAAAGTTTCAAATTCTTTTCTCTTGGCCAGGGAATCGAATCCCCAACCTCTTGGATACATTGCAACTACACTAACCATTTATCCACGGCTCCTCATATGTATGATTACTGGTACAAAATGTAAATGTTGCAATTAAAATCAAGACGCCAAAATGAGGAAATTATAAGTAGTGGAGTACACACAAAAGTGTTGATTGTGATGCAGCTATAGCAAAGCGTCTTTTGCTAAACCGTTAACCCTTTGACGCCCACAACAGATTGGGCAAGTAAATCTCAACAATAATTTACGTTTGGCGACAAATTTTGATTAAAAACAGACCGTCGAAAGTCCCGTGTCAATATGTTCAGCCGTTCTGGAGATACAGCTTGGGACACCAGTGTCCCTCTGGGCAACAAGCGATTGAAGTCTTGATTTGACATGCATGAACATAGAACAATTCATTTTGTGTGGGTGTCAAACAGAAATGATGAAAATGATACGGGAATGTAATATTTGACAAAAAAACTTCTCTTGGGACACCGGTGTCTCTCTGGGCAACACACTGTAAGCCCTATGTATGAGTTTTTTCTGCTTACTTGAGCAAACCTTCCAATTATTTAAAATAGCCCCTCGGTCTTTACAAAACAAATATGGTACCCTTATCATGAATGATAAACGGAAATGGAAAATATCACAACTATAGGAGCTATTTTCAAACGAGTTGTTAAAAAAAGGTACTAAAATTATCAACACAAAGTTCTTGCAGTTTTCAATGCAAAATAAAAACATCAGGGAACTCAGGGAGGTGGTCGGCTTGCCCTTCAGGAAAACTTTGTCTTGCTCGTCTTTTCCCAGGGAACGAGCGAAGTCGGCTCGAGTATGAGCCAATCAAACTTGTTGCAACACTGGACTTGAAATCTAAGATACTGAAACGCTTTTCCGGAAACCTCATATCATATAAAATATAGCTGTTTGCCATCGCAACATCCAATAAATCGAAGAAAATGCGAAGGTAACACAGAAACTTTGATTTTCTGTCCAGTCTATATGCTGCCAGACGCTGATCCAATAAATCAACTCCTCCTATTCCCTTGTTGAACTGCTTGACAAGAAAAGGGCATGGAATTTGACTTTTCGATGCCGAACCTTTCATTCGCCTTGCCACTGAAGTGACACTATCTGCTCCTTTCACATTACTTCCTAGCATAAGCACTCCTCTGTTATCAAACCATTTTACACAAATTGCTTTCTTGGCATACATAAAATGACGATCTCCCCTTTTCATCCCTTTGTCAGCTGGGAGAGAAGGCATTTGTTTACGATCTTTGCGCACAGTTCCGATTGCATATATACCTTGATCAAACAGAAGCTCGGTAAATGTTGGACTGTTGAAAAAAATTATCAAAGAACAGTGTGCAATTGGTATTCGCCAAACCCTTGCTCAGGTCAATGACAACTTGTTCGCCTAAGTTGTACTCTACAGAGGCTTTTTCCCCAAATACAAATCAAATTGATACAAATAACCGAACTGTGCATCACATCGAAACCAGAGCTTGAAGCCTCACTTTATGGGCTTCATTTTAACATACTGTTTCATTGCAGAACGTCCAGTGAACGTGATCATATGTTCATCAATGCTCTGCAATTCTGAATCTGACATTGCCACCAAAAATGCTTTGTTTAAGTGTTTTATGATGGGCGCCACTTTGTATCCACGTTCAGCCACATTAGAAGTTTCGTTATTGGCGAAACGAAGGTTCTGCAAGATAGCTTTGGATCTTTCACATGTCATTACATTTTGAATGCCTCTATCCATCTAATAAATAAATCAGAATCCCAGTAGTGATGAATAGATGGCAGTTTATTTATGGACATGATGAAATTGATTCCAATGAATGCCTTCATCTCTGTCACATCTGTTTGAAAAGTGCGTCCCTTTTGCTGAGCATACAGGTTCGATTGTAGGGCAACATGTTCAACCAAATTTGTAAAATCAGTTTCTTTTATGAAAACATCCATGGGGCATTCAAAGTCATCGATCTGAATCAACAGTTCTATTTTCAATGCACACGGTTACTTTGGATTGGAGGTTGGTGTTTCACTCCATTTCATTGGTTTTGGCTGTGGTGTTTTCACACCCATAAACCTTTTCGCCTTCACCGTTCTGCCTTTGGTGGTGCCAGCATCGCATGCAGGTGAAAATGTAGCCTCCTGAGATAATATATGAATATTAGCATCAGGTACGACAAAAGAAGCCTCTATGCCATCGATTCCACAGATTTCCTCGTCGGCAATAAATTCGGTATCAGAATCGTTCATCAGATTGTCAACGTCGCTTTCACAGTCACTTTCAATTGCATCCAACAGAGCGAGGATATCATCACTGCCGGTTTGATCGTCAATGTGTACTCGCTTGTTTCCTGAATTTTGTTGCTGCAGATTAAAATATTTTTTGCGTTTGTTCTCCATTTCCAATAATACTTTATGCACTGCGAACAAAATGCACAACTGAAGTTTCCAAACTGACAACAACACACTTGAAATCAAAACAGCAAACAGAATGACAGCCTTAATTGAATTTTCACCTATTTGGCTGACGTCGCACCACAAAGCTGTTGATTTTCTACTTTGAAATTGTGTTTGCTTTGCTCAAAAGCAACAGATTGCTTCCTGTGGACAGGAGCAAATAACAACCCCACTTGCACTTCACAGAATTTGAACAAGAGGTGTGGGGCAATAACAAAGGGTGTCAAAAATGTTTATGAACAGGGCAGAAAAGGGGCATGTCCACCCCAAATTTTTTCATTGATCAAATTTTAACGCTTTGTATGCATTTCTTGGATGAATCAAGTCATGTCACCGATATAAATCATGTCAACACTATCAAACCACTTAAAAATTGCCACAATTGGATGATATGAGAAGCTGTTTATTTATCGTGTGTTGCCCAGAGGGACACCAGTGTCCCAAAATCTTCAAAAGGCTACAGCACAGTCAATTTTTAATATTTCTACTTCATTTTTGGTATGCTGGTAGTGCATAATATCATTAAACTAAATCTACTTGACAGGAACAATTTTTATTCTACATTGAGATTTTAGATGCAGTTAATCATAAGAAATATGAGATTGCACATGTAAGAAATAATCTAGTGTCCATTCCTCTTCCCCGAAAATATTATTAAATTCTAAAATCACAAATTTAATCAGATTATATGCCACAAATCAATATTGAACAAGTTGAACTGTGCTAGAATGATAGGAACAGCCTTTTAGTGAGCATTAAAGTGCTTGGACAACCATGTCCCCTGGGCGTCAAAGGGTTAATACAGTGAACATTTCAAGCTAAAAAAGTGATTAGTAGAGCAAGGTCTGCCTTCCATTTTGGAGTATTGGAGGCAAGTCATATTAAACTTGCATCACTTCCTCTTTGTAGACCAAAATAATTTGTGCATAGTGTTCAGTTGTTTTAGACAGGTAGTCAAAAATGTTTCCTGCTTTCCTGATAATCTTTTGGGTTTTTTTCAGTATTGGTGAAAACAAACTTGACTTTAGTTTTCTTATTCCGCCATCTTGATCCCTTCAAATTCCAGCAAAATAGCTATCGACTAAATGAACTTGTTATGTTGGTGGGCAATCTACCACAGGACGAAAAAGAGGTCTATGATAATGAGACGAGTTTTGTTTTGTTTTGTATTTTTTTGTGCAGTTCACTGCAGTTTAAATTCTGTAATATTTTTATTTAGTTTAATACAGTTCTTTATAATATGGTTTAGTTAGTATGCTTCTTTTACTTTAGTTCATTGTAGCTTAGATTTGTTTACTTTAGTAAACTTAAGTATAATTCGGCTTAGTAGAACATTTTCTAGTTTGGTCTACTTTAGTACAATTTAAGATGTCCTTGGAGTTTGCGTGTGAGTTAACTTTCTATGAAGACTCGAGAAGTAGCTAGAGCAATTGTCTTTAGTCAGGTTCCTGGGTACGGTCTTTATTTTCAGGGTTGAGTCCGGATGATCACAAGTTAGTTTTTTAACTTTTTAAGTTCAATTAGTTATCAAATAAGAAACGTTTGTTGACATATGTAATGCTCAAATTCCATAAGGATATCTTCAACCCTATGTAAAGCAAAGTGCTTGACACTTTCTTCAATACTTTCGTTAACAATGTGTAACTCGTTCTCACTTTCTGGCTTTGCAATGCATATGTTGATAAAGCCAGTTAGAAAAAATGCTATTTTTGTTAAAAAAATAACTTAAATTTTTCTTTTATAGATGAAAGTAAACGTGATATACGTGACACAGGGGATGAAACGGTAATGTTTTTGTCTAAAATATCAAAATTTTAAATTTTACTTTACTATATTTACTATAATTTACCATACTATAAGTATCTCGGGAGTATTATAACAAGCGATAGTTATTGCAGCAGAGAAATAAAGTCACGAATAACTCTGGCAAAGCCTGCATTCAATTCGAGGCGAGACCTACTAACAAGAACATTTAATCTGAACATTAAAAAGAGAATGATTAAGATGTTGGTGTGGAGTGTCCTGCTGTATGGATCAGAGTCGTGAGTTTTAAAGAAGGAAGATATTAAAAGGCTGGAAAGTGCAGAAATTTGGTTTTGGAGGAGAATGCAGAAAATCAGTTGGGCAGAAAGAATGACAAATCAAGAAGTTATACAACAAGTTGAGAAGAGCAGAATGCTTATAACAACTATACGAATCACCAAAGGAAATGGATCGGACACGTTCTGAGACACCAGAGTATGTTAAGAGATATCATTGAAGGACGGTTGCCTAGAAAACGAGGCAGAGGAAGGAAAAGAATAACTTTATTAGACCAGTTCAAAAAGCAAGTTAATGGAACAATGGAAAATTATTCTGATATCAAGCGGAGAGCCGAGGATAGAGATGGGTGGCTTGTATGGCGCTAAACCTGTCTGAGGACAAACTACTTACAAGACAAGATCATACTATATAAACTATACTCTACAGTCTTGTACAAATTNAGTATTGGAGGCAAGTCATATTAAACTTGCATCACTTCCTCTTTGTAGACCAAAATAATTTGTGCATAGTGTTCAGTTGTTTTAGACAGGTAGTCAAAAATGTTTCCTGCTTTCCTGATAATCTTTTGGGTTTTTTTCAGTATTGGTGAAAACAAACTTGACTTTAGTTTTCTTATTCCGCCATCTTGATCCCTTCAAATTCCAGCAAAATAGCTATCGACTAAATGAACTTGTTATGTTGGTGGGCAATCTACCACAGGACGAAAAAGAGGTCTATGATAATGAGACGAGTTTTGTTTTGTTTTGTATTTTTTTGTGCAGTTCACTGCAGTTTAAATTCTGTAATATTTTTATTTAGTTTAATACAGTTCTTTATAATATGGTTTAGTTAGTATGCTTCTTTTACTTTAGTTCATTGTAGCTTAGATTTGTTTACTTTAGTAAACTTAAGTATAATTCGGCTTAGTAGAACATTTTCTAGTTTGGTCTACTTTAGTACAATTTAAGATGTCCTTGGAGTTTGCGTGTGAGTTAACTTTCTATGAAGACTCGAGAAGTAGCTAGAGCAATTGTCTTTAGTCAGGTTCCTGGGTACGGTCTTTATTTTCAGGGTTGAGTCCGGATGATCACAAGTTAGTTTTTTAACTTTTTAAGTTCAATTAGTTATCAAATAAGAAACGTTTGTTGACATATGTAATGCTCAAATTCCATAAGGATATCTTCAACCCTATGTAAAGCAAAGTGCTTGACACTTTCTTCAATACTTTCGTTAACAATGTGTAACTCGTTCTCACTTTCTGGCTTTGCAATGCATATGTTGATAAAGCCAGTTAGAAAAAATGCTATTTTTGTTAAAAAAATAACTTAAATTTTTCTTTTATAGATGAAAGTAAACGTGATATACGTGACACAGGGGATGAAACGGTAATGTTTTTGTCTAAAATATCAAAATTTTAAATTTTACTTTACTATATTTACTATAATTTACCATACTATAAGTATCTCGGGAGTATTATAACAAGCGATAGTTATTGCAGCAGAGAAATAAAGTCACGAATAACTCTGGCAAAGCCTGCATTCAATTCGAGGCGAGACCTACTAACAAGAACATTTAATCTGAACATTAAAAAGAGAATGATTAAGATGTTGGTGTGGAGTGTCCTGCTGTATGGATCAGAGTCGTGAGTTTTAAAGAAGGAAGATATTAAAAGGCTGGAAAGTGCAGAAATTTGGTTTTGGAGGAGAATGCAGAAAATCAGTTGGGCAGAAAGAATGACAAATCAAGAAGTTATACAACAAGTTGAGAAGAGCAGAATTCTTATAACAACTATACGAATCACCAAAGGAAATGATCGGACACGTTCTGAGACACCAGAGTATGTTAAGAGATATCATTGAAGGACGGTTGCCTAGAAAACGAGGCAGAGGAAGGAAAAGAATAACTTTATTAGACCAGTTCAAAAAGCAAGTTAATGGAACAATGGAAAATTATTCTGATATCAAGCGGAGAGCCGAGGATAGAGATGGGTGGCTTGTATGGCGCTAAACCTGTCTGAGGACAAACTACTTACAAGACAAGATCATACTATATAAACTATACTCTACAGTCTTGTACAAATTAATTTGAACATTAATTAAAAAATGCAAATATTCCTATAATTATAATGTTACCCGACCAGGAAGTTTCAGAGATATACCAGACGACGTCCTAAAATATCTAGGATCTCTAGGATATCTTTGATACTTTGTATGCCTAAGTGATGTGATGGTCTCATTAATACGATTCAGGTTGAAATTTCCACGAAGTCTACGTGATATCCTAGAATCGTTCTACAATTGCCTGGGGCTTCCTTGACACTTAATTCTACGTGAGGCGGTTTTAGCCTTTATTCATCATTGTCGCTTTGCATCCCTATTTCTGGAAGTGAGCTTTAAACAGCATATTTTATTTTCATTTCCCAATCGAAGCTCTTTTAGTTTTTTTTTTCTTTTTAGCGATTTTTAACTAATAAGTAACTGGGTTTTTTTTAACAGGACATCTGTGATAACAGTATATTTATATGTACATAGTGTATATATGATATGACTGTAGATACATCCTGTAAAAAAATTCGTATATAATATAATAATAATAATAATAATAATAATAATAATTATAAAATGAAAATATTGTGGGACTTCAATATACAAACGGATATAAAACTGGAACACAATAAGCCAGATATTACCGTACATGACAAGAAAAACAACGAGTGCCTTCTAATAGAAGTGTCTTTGATAAGAACATTAATGAAGTTGAAGAAGTCAAGTTAGAGAGATACCAAGCTTTGAAATGGGAACTGAAGAAGATTTGGAATTGTAAAAGCGTAAAGATAATACCAATTATTATTGGAGCGTTAGGCACTATTAATGCCAAGCTTGGAGAATGATTAAAGACTATCGATATCAACTGTAGTATTGGACAATTACAACAAGCAAGCCTGCTCGGTACAGGAAGAATACTCAGGAAGGTTCTGGACACCTGAAGTGACTGGGAGTTACTTGATGTCTAGACTTTGGTATCAACATCCAGCTAGAAGCTGTGTTTAGATAAAAATACAATAATAATAATAAAAATTTAAATTATGTTTTCTTAAGAAACCATTGCATTGCTGCTTCGTAATGGTTTCAAAGGGAATTCTATTTGATTTAGTAACATTATTTTATGTCTTTCATTACTTTGTTGAATATATATTAAAAATCAAGCTGTAATACATTGAATAAAAGAAAGGTTTTTTTCTTGAAATTTTTGGGGGTTTTCGACTGTGTTCATATTAATTTGCATAAGACTGTACCATATTTTACCAGACTCGACCAGGTTAAATTATTACAATATACTTTCACATACTATACTGTACTACAATATAATATTTGATAATCTAGATTACACTATTTAAAAAATTGTGCTGAACAAAAACTATGCTTTACTAAACAAATCGTTTCCATTGTGTATGTATTTTGTAAAAATGTTTACTTATTTTCCGTGTTATAACCGTCTGTATTAAAAACTGGCTTCTCTTTTTACACTATTTGGTATAGCACAAGAGATATTGTCTTACAATAGTAATGAAGATATAACGTAATTTTCCTTTGAAGCAGAAAAACCAATTGTCTTTTAACACCCCACACTAGTCAATTCTACAGGATTTTAAAGATCTAATATTTCTCTCAGGGTTTTCACTTCATTGGCATTTAAGTTACTATTTTTCAATTTGTTAGGCCTTTTTTCAGTTTTGTTCTTATATATAAAACAAATATTTGAATACCTTTTCCTTTGACATCATTTTGAAGCGTCCTTGGATACTAGTCCATCCTCTTAATACCATGGACCTGTAACCATCCTTCATTGTGGGCCACAAATATACACAATAAAAGTGACATAATAATATATATATATATATATATATATATATAAAACAAATATTTGAATAACTTTTCCTTTGACATCATTTTGAAGCGTCCTTGGATACTAGTCCATCCTCTTAATACCATGGACCTGTAACCGTCTTCATTGTGGGCCACAAATATACACAATAAAAGTGACATAATATATATATATATATATATACATATATATATATATATATATAAGATATGATAAGTTGGAAAGAATCAAAAAACTACACAGTCCATTTCGACAAGCCTGTTTCGTGATTTTATTCACTCTTCAGGAAATGTAAAACTAAAATTTTAGTTAATTAGTTAGTAATTTTTAGTTAGTTAGTTTTAGTTATTTTTAATTTTTAGTTTTAGTTTTTATTTTTTAATTTCTAATTTTTAGTTTTACATTTCCTGAAGAGTGAATAAAATCACGAAACAGGCTTGTCGAAATGGACTGTGTAGTTTTTTGATTCTTTCCAACTTATCATATCTTATATAACGCTCTGCATTTATGTATTGAGCACTTTAATACGGATAACCGAATCGAAAGCTTTATATATATATATA
>RDPX01000107.1:48592-65599 GCA_003991215.1 Morbakka virulenta | reverse complement strand
TATATATATGCGCATGCGTAGTTTGAGCACTCTGGCAGGATCCCACAATAACTCTTTAACCTGTGTTTGCTCCGGCAACATGGCTCAGGAGCTCTGTGCTGCACTGATGAGCCCACAAAGGGCGAAACAGTACTGTCTGCAGATTGAGTATATATATACATATATATACATATATATATACATATATATACATATATATATACATATATATACATATGTCTTTAAATGATTTTTAAAGACATTTGTATATGTATTTTTTGCATGATATTTAAAAGACAATTTGATTACAATTAATGATATGTATTGGATAATAAGAAAGGACGGAAAATAGATAAAAGTCATAGAAAAGGGAGGTACATAAGAACGGAGAGGGTGAAAGGAGGAAAGAGAAAGAAGAAAAAATGCTCTGATCGTGTAATATGCCAATAAGTTATTCCCATTTCACCCATGCTGCACTGCTTCTTTACTACCTCTTGATTCACTCAGGGTAACTTTAAGGTATTTGAAGTTCATAGCTTGCTTCAGCTATGTGCCTCTTCTGTGACTCCACATATTCTAATATATGTATTTATTATGTATTAATTATTGCTTAGATAGAAAGCAAGGGGGTCTGTTCTTAACTTTGTTAAACATATAGTCTGGTAAATATTAATTTACATAATATTCAGAGTTGCCCATATGTTTCTCTGTTTTCGTTCTCTAATTTATATGCTGTGTACCAACATTCCGCACTCTGATTACAAGCCGACTTTGATTGCATTGCTCGTTCAACATCTATTATAGGAAATGTGTATATCTACTAATATTAATTGCGTTTTCAGGTATATGATACAGAATTGGAAAATGTAAAAGAATTTAATGGATTCAGAGACTTTCTTCAGACATACTTCTTAAAAAAGGGAAAAATGTCTAGTGATGGAATTGACGAAGAAACTCGAGCTGTTGGAATAATCAAGGTGAAGATTAAAGTAATTTTTATCACCCAAATGAAAATTTTAACTTAACGAGCTTTTACATTGTCATTTGAAAGCTCTTTAAGGCTAGAAAAAAACAAGTTAATTGATATGTTGATTAACAACTAAAAAGAAAGGATCTGTCGAAGGAAGCACTCCACTTTTACTTCCACTTTTTAACTTTGGCAGGGGAGAAAAGTCAATTACCAGCTAAAAGTCTATATCACACAGTACTAGAATAGTTTTGCTTGAACAATATGCTCTTTTTTTCTTCATTACCAGTAGAAATGAGCGTAAGTAAAAATTTTTTCCTCAGGCGAAGAAATATGGCTTGATAATTGCAGATGAATGGATGCCAGGAAGGAGGAGGAGAGGAAGACCAAGGAGACACTATATGGATGTAATAAAAGAGGAATGAGGGGGGTGGGAGTGAGAAGGGAGGTTGCTGCTGACCGCAGCAAATGGAAGTGTATGATCCACTGTGGAGACCCCTAAAAGGGAGTAGCCCAAAAAGAAGAATTGTCTTTGAAAAGACCAAATGATTTTTATGAATATGTTTTGTGTAAAGAAATGATAATTAGGAAGCTACAACTCTACTCGTTTCAAAATGCTGTTGATGATGATAATGATGATGATATTGTTATTGGTGATTACGATAGTGACTTACTAGAACAAATACTTGCAATTTCGAATCCTTGTTTCCACAGAGAATATCGTTATTTTCGCTAGAGACTTTTGAAAAGGAATGTATTATCTTTGCTCAATATTCTTTAGCTTTCAAGGGTTTTCTGTATTCGTGAGTCTTTCAAAGCAAGTTTTTCACCTCAGTGCTGGATCTCCTCCTTTTAGTATTCGCTCGTCTTTATCTTTGATAAACTTGACTTGGTGAATGACTTATGCACCTCTATAGTTTTTCTTAGCAATTATTTAAAGGTCCTTTTCTCCCACCTCTGTCCCTAGCCTATGATATGAATTTTTTTCTGAGGACTTATCGTTTAAGATCTCCTATGATTTTTCTCTTAGAAACGTTATATTATATTTGGAGTCTTAATGGTCAACCCTTTTCTTTGCTCCTGTTTTCTTTCTGATGCATTCTTATACTGCCTACTTATACCACATTAGAATTTCTTCAGTTATCCCAGTATTCAATTACTTTTTATGACCCTTTTTAACACTAAACACATGATTAGATATTCTTTCCTACTATCCAAATATTCAGCTATCTTCTTTTCCCCATTTACAAACGCTAAACAGATTTCATGAGTTCGCTTGCGAGTACTTGTTAACAGATCCTAGTACTTATGCTCAAAACATTGTTTGTCTTTGTTTTCTGTTATAAAAATATTCTGTTATCCTCATTAATCTATTTCTTAGTACTCAACATGTTATTAATATTCTCTTAGTCTATTCAGAAATTTTGTTTATGTTATTCATCTTTTCAGAAACACTCATCTGGTTCTACTTCCACCTTTTAACACTGCATATCCTGTTTGAGGATTGGTTTGTTGCAAGGGTATTGGGAGACCTCATCCTATTCCTTAACTCAATCTTCCAGAGGTCTTTATTCTTTAACTTCTATCTACGCGTATTACTAAATATCGATCTATGTGTACTACTAAATATTCTCTTTTCTTTACAGCACGGTTATTGATATTGTTTCCATTGGGTAATCATAGATTGTTATAGATATAGGGCTGCTCAATGTCTGTCTCCTGTTATATGTTACATCTCCATATACGTTACAAGAGGCCATGATGAAAATAAGGTCTTCATGATCTGTATTATGCTACCCCTGCCACCGTTTCTCTAGATTAACGTCCCACCTGTTGGTTTTGTTCCTTTTTTTGTTGTTGTTTACTCTTATTTTTTAACTATTTCGGATAACATCATGTATTAGGTTTTTAACATTTACCTTTGAACATTTGTATTTTTTTGTTAGTGGCGAATAAATACATACATACATACATTCTGTATGGTCACTGTCCTTCAGTTTTTACTTTAAGGGGCTTAAAGCCATTTTTCCTTTGGTCTGCCTCGCTTTTCTTACGAAAACTTCATTACTCTTTATATGTTATCCCTCCCTTTTAAGTCAACAGTTATTTGTATTAGTTTAAATAATCTGAATGTTCAATTACTAAATTTTGTCTCTTTCATAATTGTCGACGAATTGCTGGGCTCTCTTCTCGGTAATTCGAATATTCAGTTTTCCATATTTTTTTTGTTCCAATTGTGTCAGGGATTGGAGAAATAAGGATCTGAATAGAGAAATAAAGTTCACAGAGTATGATTTTTGTCTTATGTCTGAACTACTTCTATTTTTGTTTTTGTTTTCTTTTCTCTCTAGGCCGCCTTTCGTGTTTATCATCACAAGTATATTGAAGAGATGAATTTCTTATCTCCAAATGGAATGTTTTTCTCGCTACCAAGACCTGAATCATTTCATTTGTTAGTTCGTGTTTACTGCATACGGGTATGTACCTGAATTAAAAGTTTTTATTGACATCATTAATTACTCCTGCTACTTTTTAACTAATACAACTTTAGACTCTTGTTTCTTAAACTTCTCAGTATGATGATGCCAGGTATCTGTAAACCAAAAATAGGAGCATTAAAATCAGACTGAGACGCATAAATGAAACAGAGGCAAAGATAGAAATAAGACAAGCTTGAAGGTATGAAAATAAAGCAATAATTAAAGGCCAACAGAAAGGTTACACTAAGTTAAGAAGTCAGTTAAGCTGAATTCTAACTCAAACGTCTTCAGCATTCAATGAATTAATTAGCAGTTATAATAAAGCTAACAAAGAAAGGAAATATTGAGAAAAACATTTACACTGTTGGAACCTTAAGATAAAAAAACAAATAGTCTCAGAAAGCTCGGACGTGTAATTTGTAGCTCTTGTGTTAGCTTGGAATAAATGTTAACGAAGGTTTTAATGTTGGAGATAAATATATCTTTGGTAAATAAATGAACTCCAGTTAATAGATAACAAGGACACATGGAACCCCCTGAAGCTACAATCATAGTAGTCTGTTCTATTTCTAGTAGTAAATTGGAGATATTGAACGCAACACAGGATATCAATTTACATTATTTCAGTATCGACGAATCTCAGTAAATTGATAAAGGAAATGGGAAGTAGTATAGATTGACTTGAAAGAGTAAGAAATGACTGAAAGTAAGGACCTGGAGGAAGAGTCTGTGCTTATATCAAGGAGGAATAACTTGTATTTGCTGGAAAGAGTTTCGAAGCAGAAACGCTGAGGTTATTTGAATAGTACCCACCGATTAGAATAACCCTTAGTTTTTTAATTATCAACAGTCATATCTATCAGTTGATCTCAGTAAAAAAATTGACTGGTTCCTTGACAAAATGTTGTCCATGGCAAATGCAGAAGAAAAAACACAAACAGTCGAGAGGGGTTTTAATTACAAGTACTGTAAAGAATTAGAATGAAAAGCCATAAAAGAAATAATAAATATGTGCCCAAGCAAGTAACCAGGCAGTACTACCAAGAAAACAAAATGTTATCTTGATAGTACTGCCTGTAGCAGTGGTGATCGCATTAAAAAAGCAATTACTTACTCAAATGCAATCAGTCATCGTGAAATTACCTAAATTAAAAATTCATGACATTATGGACTAATAATATATAATATAAGGTAATATATAAAGGGGCTTTAACATGTCATTTTTGTAAGCTATTACTGATTTACTCTTCGAGATTCACTTCTCCCAAACTCAGGCTACTGACTTGATCAGGTACAGCTATTTAAAACATCGATAGTAGAGATCTGCTTGGTGACAGGAACAAAGTTGTTTTGAGAAGAGGAGGCATACCTGTCTTGTATTTGTTATATTTCTTTCTTTAGTGACTTGAGCCATATTTCTAACCTAAAGTTAAGTCCAAACGTTATCTACAGTAAATTCTTTTAATTCCTTACTTTACGTTTATTATACCATAATCCTTAACTTTCACTGAGCTACATTTCGAGAGATTTCGCTCAACCTCAGGCTAATGATATGATTAGGTATTGCTTTTTTATACATCAATAGTGCGGACCTACATGGTGACAGGTCATGACTTATAAAATTCTCCTTTGTCTATCACCAAAATTATTTACAAAACAAACAGTAAACTCTTATATCCCACAAAATTTTTTTCAAGGCAAGTAATAAAATCTTGGATCTTTTCTGATGGGCATTAATTTTTTAAATAGAATGACTTAAAAAGCCCCTAGGTGGAACGAAAGGAGAAGGAAAGAAAATACCTTCCTGGCTTGCATAAAAAGTAACATAAAACATCAGCGAATACGGTTTCTACTTTCTTAAAGTTAAGCAAATTAATAATGAAGTTTATTGAGCTACACATCAGAAAATGGGGAGTAAACAATGTTGATTATTAGAGAATCAGCAAAGCAACTTTCAACTGATGCCTGTTTCTCAAAAATTGTATTAATGGAAGATGGTTCAATAATTGTTAGAGGTTGTATTACAAAATAATATGAATTATTTTTCATGTACTAGAGAGTCAACACACATCAAGGCCAAAAGCCACTCGATGATAAGGGTTACGCAATAATTATGAAATATAATAATCATAATTATAATAATTGTTATGAAATATGAGTAAATTATAATATAATATAGCATGAGGTATTTTTAGTTATTATGATATATTATGATTTGTTATGAAATATTTTGTCATATTAAGGAACATAAAACAATTTTGTTGTAGTTTGAAGTATTATAATATATTGTGATATTGTAGAAAATTTAGAGTCAGGTTTCTTGTGTGTTGGTGTGTTTGTATGTGCGTGTAGTTGTGTTCTGAGTAGAATAGCATGAAAAGAAGAGTAGAATGCTCAGATATAGTTTCATGGTATTTCATCCCCCTGCACTGAGCATTGGCTATCTCTTATTTCATATGCCTACTAAGGCAGTCGTTGAGGGAGTCAGTGAGGGCAAAGGATGTCATTTTGGCCTGTTCTGGTCAACAGAGACATTCAACAAAAACATCTTTTGATCCATACAAGTTTCAAAACTAAAATATGGTATTATGGGACTCTGCACTGAACACGGGTTATTTCCGTTTCAAGCATTATCACAGGGAAAAGAAAGTTGTTATTTGTGCATTCTATGTTATTTTTCCAATATAATTGCCAACCCGCCAAGAAGAGAACGTTGTGGGTCCATTGGCAAAGATTAAGACCCACTATTGGAAAACGAGTTCAACCACTCAAGGTAAGAAGCTTATATTTGGTGTTTGAGATGGTTTAGTTATGTTTTTATATAACCACGAGCTGATTCCAAGGGATAAATAAAGGAGACATCTGAAGCTCGCTTGTTTCTCTATAAGGACCTATTCCTTTTTTCTCTTCATTTATGATTATATTAAATACTTTGTAAGCATGTGACAGAAATCTTTTTAGGTCCTTTCATGTACACAAATTTATATATATATATATATATATATTACATTAATATTTCATATGTTGATCTTTAGGCTTTCAATCTACTTCCGGCTGATTCGCAAGGAAAGGTATTTATTAATTAATCATTACATATAATTTATTTTATTTTATTTTAAATCTATTAACTTCTTTTATTTTCAAAGCTTCTCAAGCTGTTTTGTTTGACTTTAATAAACTTTTCTTGGCGGCAAATATTAGTCTTTCGCATATTTTGTATTTTTTACCTAAAAATATTTTATTTTTCATGCTTCTCTTTCTTAATTATGAAATAGTTTTCTTTTTTCATGAACCTTCTTGAGTCATATTTCAAATTAGATTTCATATATCCTTCTTATTTGAGTTTTATAATAATAATCATTTACCTTACTACTTTGGTTGAATAATGGCATTTCGCTTTCCGTGTTATCAGCGTATTCACAACCATTTACCCTTTTTGAATATTTAAATCCTTTACCCTGACAATTTATTTTCTTTAGCAGTCATTTGCCTTTATTGAATTGTTTTTTGTTAATGTCATTTGCCTTTGCATTAACACAGTGACACAATAAGATGAATGTTCAACTGTACTTTAGCTTATGGACACTGAACAATCCAAAAGTAGTTATTTGTAATATTGTCGCAAAACTAATAATAGTAAATATAATAATGCCGCTTATGGACACTGAACAAACCCTAATTAGCTAGTTGTAATAGTGTCGCAACACTAATAGTTGCAAATATAATAGTGCCACTTCTGGACACTGAACAAACCCAAATTAGCAAATGTAATAGTGTCACAAAACTAATAGCAGAAATATAATTGTGCAGCTTCTGGACACTGAACAAACCCAAATTAGCAAATGTAACAGTGTTGCAAAACTAATAGTTGCAAATATAATAGTGCCGCTTCTGGACACTGAACAATCATAAATTAGGGAATGTATAAGTGCCGCAAATGTAATATTGGCAAATATACAAAATCAAGTGATTTAAAGCTAATTTAAGTGGTGTAATAACTAGAAGAGCCTCGTAGTTTTGACTTCCGTTTTATCATATTCTAACTGAGGCAATGTTACCCAGGATCATGAGACAATTCTAAATTTTAGTGATTAGTAGTTCAAGAGAGAAGAGGATACTGGAAGGTTCTGTAACATCTACTCTATTATATGTTTGTGAGTGCTGGACAATGTCACCAATGTCATCAATGCAAAAGAGACTAAAAGATGTTGAAATACGATTTTACAGGAGAATATCATGGGTAAACCATTAAACAAATGAGTTAGGTTTTGAGGGAAGTTAGAGGAGAAAGGTGTCTGAGAAAGGTGTGACATATCATGAGAAAGAAAGGACTAGAAAATCTTACCCCTACAGGTCGTATTGAAGGCAATAGAAGCAGAGGAAGACAAAGATTAACATAATTGGGAAGTCTCAAGTGCCATATTAAAAAGTGTATATCAGCAAGTGAGGAAAAGGTGAAAGCTGGAGATCTGCTACATATGATGAGAGATAGGAATCTGTGGAGAACCTTGTTCGCTAATGTCTGGAATGGATATGGCACCGAGAGAGAGAGAGAGAGAGAGAGAGAGAGAGAGAGAGAGAGAGAGAGGCAGACAGACATACACAGAGAGAGAGAGAGAGTTCCTTTCCAAAAAGTGTAAAAACGAAATTTTTTCAATAAATTTCGTTTGAGAATTGCATTCTTTAATGATCATCTGAATCAACTTATCATGGTTAAATTGAGAGTTATTTAGTGTCCCTGGGAGTTCTACATACGGACAGGACTATAGAGAATTCCCCACCAGTTTATTACTTAGTCATGTTTGGCTTCTTTTACTTCATTAACGTACAATTTTTGTTTCTTCTGGTGTCATTTACTTACTTTACTGATCACGTTTTTCCTTATCTCTTTTGTTGATTAGAACGTAATTAACCTTTCTTAATCACCCAGTTATTTATTTAACATCGGTAAACTTTTTTTCCAATCACATTTGTTCAAGCAAATGTCATTCACTTNAGAGAGAGAGAGAGAGAGAGAGAGAGAGAGAGAGAGAGAGAGAGAGAGGCAGACAGACATACACAGAGAGAGAGAGAGAGTTCCTTTCCAAAAAGTGTAAAAACGAAATTTTTTCAATAAATTTCGTTTGAGAATTGCATTCTTTAATGATCATCTGAATCAACTTATCATGGTTAAATTGAGAGTTATTTAGTGTCCCTGGGAGTTCTACATACGGACAGGACTATAGAGAATTCCCCACCAGTTTATTACTTAGTCATGTTTGGCTTCTTTTACTTCATTAACGTACAATTTTTGTTTCTTCTGGTGTCATTTACTTACTTTACTGATCACGTTTTTCCTTATCTCTTTTGTTGATTAGAACGTAATTAACCTTTCTTAATCACCAAGTTATTTATTTAACATCGGTAAACTTTTTTTCCAATCACATTTGTTCAAGCAAATGTCATTCACTTCCTTTACTTCATTTACTTATCACATGAGGTAAAGTTAACATTCTTTACCCCTTTTGTCTACAGTATTTTTATTTGACACCTATGCCAGTATACCCAGTATTAATTTTCATATCTCTTACTGCTTTGTATATACCTTGTTTTTGCAGCTTCAAGAAATTTTAGGGCTTTCATCAATTTAACGTAATAATTATATATTCCATTAAATCAATTAAATATATTATCATATATTACCATATCTTATCATTTATTTTCATATATTATCACATATATGTCAAAATTTCAACCTCATAGGTAATTTTTTGTTTTTTACCTTTTTTTTCAGGCTGATCCTTACTTAACAGTTCAAGTTGGAAAACAAATTCAGACCAATAAGAAAGAAGCTGTGAAGAAATGTCTGGAACCTGAATTCGGAAAGTATGTCAGATAATTGTATTGGTTATGTTTCACTAAATAGAGTTATTTTAAGTAATTATTAAAATTAAAACAGATCTTTCTGCATCAATTTATTTGCAGAGACCTTAATGTTTTACTTTTCCTGCTACTGAACTCTTACCAAAGAAAGGTGTGTCTCAAGTTTCATTATCAAGTACATTTTTCCTACTTTCTATTCCTTTTCTGACATTCTTACGTCAACTTCAGCTTATGAAAGTGGAATGGAATTTATTACACACAATCATACACACAAATATATAAATGTATATATATATATATATATATATATAATAAGTTGGAAAGAATAAAAAAACTACACTGTCCATTTCGACAAACCTGTTTCGTGATTTTACTCACTCTTCAGGAAATGTACAAATAAAAATATTCCAGTAGCGCTTTATATATCTTATTTACAACAGGTGTTGGTACGCTTAAGTGTTCACTTAAGCACACTTAAGCGTACCAACACCAGTATATTTATATATATATTTGTGTGATAATGAGGAGCCGTGGCTTTATTGTTAGTACAGTTGTACACTAACTAAGAGGTTCCAGGTTTGATTCCCAGAGCGGGTGAGGAGAATTCGGAACTTAACAAAAGAAAAAGCCATTGGTTGGCGTCAGGAAGTGCATCCGGTATTTGATATATTTTTGAAACAAAAATCGTATTCTGTTTTAGATGTTTTGAATTCTATGCTCACATGCCGTTTGACAGCCTTGTGACGATAAAAGTTTGGGATTTTGACTACTTCTCTGGGAATGATCTTATGGGAAAGACCACAATTGATATTGAAAATAGATATTATAGTCAACATCGTGCAACATGTGGGATACAAGAAGAATATATCAGGTAAGACATGTTTTTAAAAGTATATTTAAAGAATTTTAAAGATATATTTTAAGGCTTCCTTTACCAATTTATTTATCCATAACACATGGCACAAAACGTTTTGGTTTCTTTTAGTACTTTTCAGTTCAAAACCTTTTAGTACTATTTGTTCATTTTATTACAATACATTTAGTACTTTTAGTATCTTTTAGTACAAAACTTTTAGTACTTTTAGTACCTTTTAGTAACTTTAGCACTTTTTAGTATTTTAGTACCTTTTAGTACAAAACCTTTAGTACTTTTAGTACCTTTTAGTAACTTTAGTACTTTTTAGTATTTTAGTACCTTTTACTACTTCTTATACCTACATAAACAATAAATGCTTTTACATTTATTTTTATTTTTCTTCTTCCCACTCCTTTGTCTGTATTGTCCTCCCAAATCATTGGTGAAAATTGAAATCAGAAAAATTCAGTCCTCCATTTCGTTTTATTTGCTGAATACTTTGCTTTGGTGTTGCACTTGTGGAATACAGTTTTATTTATTTTTATTAACACTATTATAAATAATACCTCAAAAATTATATAATTATCTCAAACATTACATAATTATATATATATACATATATTTAACATTTATACAAGGTATATAATATTTCATGTTTATTTCTTCTTTGGCATAAAGCATATTGATAACTTATAAAACAACTTTTATTATTACTTTTTTGTAGTAAAGGAAATGCGAAATGGAGGGATTCAGAAAAACCAACAGAAATTTTATCTACACTGTGCAAAGAACAAAATTTACCACCCCCAATATACACAAAAGACAGTTGTGTGGTAGACGGTGAACATTTTTACTACAAAGGACTGAAAAACGGTATGTATCTTGTTTAATTAAATACAATGAAAATGAAAGGACTATCAAATGGCAGTCATAGAAGAATATTTTTTGCAAAATGAAATTCGATCAGATTATTCTAATTAATAGCACCCAAAAACTTGATAATGGTAAAAAAGATAAAGAAAAATATACTACTTTCTTTGTCTTCCTATATTGCTTCTTATTCCTTTTTTGTAACGTCTCAATCAATTCTGCAAAGCAAGATCAGTTTTCGAGTACAACTTCTTCATGTTGCTCTTTCTTTGACCATATGACTTTGTAATTCCTTTCCTTTCAAATCTTTCTTCATTGTACCCACCCATGTCCTTCGATCTGTTACCTTTTCTCTTGCTTCCTATCTTACTTTCTTATGTTAATCCAAATGAGTTACCATTTTTCATGCTGTATATGTAACCTACGGACCTAAGTATCTTAGTCCTATATACTTGGTAACCATTATCCTCCTCCTCTGCCCACGTCTGGTAATCGTATGTTAAAATATTCTTTCTGCGAATATATTATATTGATATAATATATTACATTATGCTAAATTATAATTATAATATTTTATAGCATATTGTACTGTATTATACTGTACTATAGTGCAGTATTAGTATACTTCACTGTAATATTAGTATACTGCACTACATTAAACCAAACTATACCATACTAAAGATGTTCTTTAGCTAGAGTTGACTATAGACAAAAGTTTATTGTTATGAATAAAATCTCATGAAAATATCTTTATATTTTGTAGGGAGTACCACAGCGTTCATTGTTGGTACCACTTTTGTTTCCCTTCTTTTCAGTATTAAAGACTTTTGAACTAGCACAGCATTCAACCATATACTTCTCACAAAGGAAATGACGTTTGTTTTTATTTAATAATCCATCAATATGAGACATTTTATTCAATCATAATCTTTCAAATAGCGCAAATTTCCAGTAGATTTAGCTCTAATCATAATCACGAAGCTGGAAATCATATTCAAATATATAAAAGCATGCTGTAATTGGATAGTAGGTACACTAAGTCACAAATATCAATTAATCAATCATTACGATCAATGCATCAAGAGTCTTTTAGTTTTCACGTATCTTCAATTTTCTTTTATCACTAAGCGGAGAGTATACTTTTCTGTACACCTTGTATTCCTTTACGTTAGTCAATGTACGCCTTTTCTTGCCGATGCAATGTTTTCTTGAAACAGTTCTGGTAATACAATAACCATACATCACAGATATTGTGAAGGGTTTATTAATTGTCATTCCTGTGTACCATCAATCACACAAGTCCTCTCGGATACCACCTGAAACTCATTCTTATATTTCTATGTTGTAATTGGAAAAGTTCACTATTTTAGTATTCATGTCGTGCAGATAAGCAATCGTAGATGTACTTCATCAAGGGTTGTTTTGAACTTAGAACTTCACAGGCTTTACTCAGCTTCCGTTAGTCAACTGACGGAGACACAGCGTTCTACCTCTTCAAGACCTGACAAGAAATGGAAATTGGATCTAAAAAGGAAACATGCCAAACACTAAACATTAAAAAGACTAGAAAATATATGTTGCCTTGATCTGAGCCAGAATCAATGCCATTGTGAACTCCTTTTTAATTCTAATGGATACTACCTACTCATTTCCATAGCATAATACCCGATGATTCCCGATTTCTAAAAAATATTCTATCCAGTCCATTTTATACACTACGTCCCTCCGCAATTTATTACTCACTACTCGGTTAACTTATTTTAGAAAGTGTGTGTTCTATTTTCGATTAAACTTTTCAAAAACATTTGACACTAGTAACAGGTAAGGGCCAAACTATCAATGAAGAAGTTGAAAGATAGTAAAGGTCAATTATCAATTGTGAAGTAGTTCCTGATTTAACTTGCAGTGCTAAAATAATTTGCAATTGAAACTTTGGTAGGAGTTTCTACTGTAATACTATCAATGTTCTCTCTAACAATTGGCATCAAGCATGGCATCAAGCATTAAAAGTAATTCCTTAACTCTCTACAAGGAGGCTGAATTGAAACTAGCAGTTAAAATGGGTAGCTCAGTCCTGTATGCAAGATTGGGATAAGATGCCAAGCGATTAGAATCAAGGGATAAAAATAACATATTCTGGGTAAAAGATATGGCTATTACGGATAATCTTGTTTAGAAGGAAGGCTGCTTTCTCAGGTGGTACAGTACAGCATAGAGTTTTTATTTTTCTACAATCCTAAATGCTTTCCATTTGCATTAAATAACTTTCCCTATGTCCTCAACATCAGCGACTTTAAATCTATGAAATCAAAGGTTACAACCATCGACTTCTTACAAGCATCAAGTGAGTAGCATGACATCCGAATAATTAATTAGCATCCACAGATTACCAAACTTAAATCATTTTACTATGCCCAAGATTACTAGCCTCACAATACTATTAAGTCCCTCTTCTCTTATGTAAAGAGATATAGGTTGGTGACAATTTCATACTTGCAATCTAATTCACATTTTCTCATACTCTACTAGCACCTTAAAATAAGATGTTTAGAAAGGACGTCATCTTTCTTAGGTAGAATTTGCGCTTCTCTCTGTGTAGTTAGTTCTCCCAATTTAACTGTTGGGTTACCCTTTCAAACCAAGTCAATTCACTTTTTCCCTTTTCCTAACTATGCGGTGAAACACGAAAAGTTCTGGGGGAAGGAGATGTTGTTACTGTTAGTAGGTTAGGTGAGCTTTACTTATGATAAAGTGACTGTAGGTTACGTATATTATGAATGCATTAACGAGAAAAGCAGAAGTTTAAGGATTGTAATTGTAGTAGTATATTAGGCACAACGAGGAGCTTGTTGAATCCGATTCCGATGGTATAGCTTCTAAAAGTGGTGAAACTAGTATAGATGGTCCATGTGACTATGGCTACACACTCCTTAAAATGACGAGAATACCATCTGGTGGAGTTAATAAAAATACAGTAAAATAAGAAGTGGAAGAAATGACGTTTGGACAGGAAAGAAAGTTGTTATTTAGAAAAATTGCTATGGGATGTAGAAGAGAGAGGGTTTAGGTTACATTTACGGAAATAGTGGCAAAAACTTAGATACTGCAGGAACTGAAAGTGTATTATAGTTATTGGTAAAGCGATTCATCAATGTTGTAAGAGTAAAAAATCCGGACATATTTACTTACTTGTTGAATTATAATTCCTTATTCCATTACACTTTGACAGCTACATCCGTTGCGTTAAAAGAAGAGCTTGCTTTATGTGCCCTTAAAGATATAAAAAAGAAAGTTGGTTACCAACTTGTCCCAGAGCATGTAGAAACAAGAACGTTGTACAGTGAAGGGAAAAATAAAACAAAACAGGTTGGAAATGTGTATTATATATATATATATATATATTAGATTAATTTATATTATATTATATTATATTATATTATATTATATTATATTATATTATATTATATTATATTATATTATATTATATTATATTATATTATATTATATTATATTATATTATATTATATTATATTATATTATATTATATTATATTATATTATATTATATTATATTATATTATATTATATTATATTATATTATATTATATTATATTATATTATATTATTTTATTTTAACACATTTCTTTTTCTATTATATTATATTATATTATATTATATTATATTATATTATATTATATTATATTATATTATATTATATTATATTATATTATATTATATTATATTATATTATATTATATTATATTATATTATATTATATTATATTATATTATATTATATTATATTATATTATATTATATTATATTATATTATATTATATTATATTATATTATATTATATTATATTATATTATATTATATTATATTATATTATATTATATTATATTATATTATATTATATTATATTATATTATATTATATTATATTATATTATATTATATTATATTATATTATATTATATTATATTATATTATATTATATTATATTATATTATATTATATTATATTATATTATATTATATTATATTATATTATATTATATTATATTATATTATATTATATTATATTATATTATATTATATTATATTATATTATATTATATTATATTATATTATATTATATTATATTATATTATATTATATTATATTATATTATATTATATTATATTATATTATATTATATTATATTATATTATATTATATTATATTATATTATATTATATTATATTATATTATATTATATTATATTATATTATATTATATTATATTATATTATATTATATTATATTATATTATATTATATTATATTATATTATATTATATTATATTATATTATATTATATTATATTANATGAAAGACGAGTGTCTGAACTTATGTCCCTGACAGTTAGGCGGCAATCTGACATTATTATCCCTTTCACTGGAGATCCAGAGTTGCCAACCTCCAGATCGGAGACGGGACATAGGCAAGGCAAGAGTGATGATTAAAGGTTACACTGAATGAAATACTATAATATTTATTATTTTATCATATATTATTTATAGAATGAGAAATACTTGCCTCCTCAGCTTTTTTATTAAACCTTGGATCGGTGAGATAACTGTAAGGTGCATATCCAAATTTCATTGCTTCTATCATCCTGTGAAAGGTCAGAGGTGATTTATCATTGTCTAACAAATCTTCTGGCTCGAAATTAAATCCTGTTAAGGAAAAGGCAAAATTAAGTAATGGAAAGCAACAACAAATTAATTTAAATGTAAGTCTTACAAAGGAAGCGTTAAAAATAGAAATATTTAGTAGAGGATCGTTATTTGAATCTCGGTAAAGATAAGCTGGAACTAAAACAAGAAGGCAAATTTTCAAAATAGAAATATTTGGAAACGATCAGGAATAAAGGATCGATATGATGATGCTTTTCCAAACATATCTATTTAAAACACTTAGCGTCTTCCCCTTTGTCCAGAAAGAGAAAAAAGTAAGAATATTGGACCTTTTCAAGAGGAGACATCTTGTTTACGTAACAGAACAGCCACATAAGGCCCTGCAATTCCATAACAGACAAAAACATTACGCAGAACTCCATTGGCTTCCATAAAAGACGGACGGCCAATGCAACTGAACAGCACCTTGGATCACTGACTGAGAAGACAAGGCTCAATCAGCTACCGATACGCCTTATCGGTAGCTTAATATTATATAATATAACATAATATTATATTATATTATATTATATTATATTATATTATATTATATTATATTATATTATATTATATTATATTATATTATATTATATTATATTATATTATATTATATTATATTATATTATATTATATTATATTATATTATATTATATTATATTATATTATATTATGTAATGTTATTGTTAACGTTATCGTGTTACTATTCTTAAAATAATTGTTAGAATAGAATTTGTTATCTTTGTAACCATCCCCTGCGTTTTTCTGATGAATTTTGTATACGTAAACTTTTAGTTGCACAAGAAATGTAGCTATTACCCAAATGCACTATAAACGTAATAATAATTATATAATCATTACTTTTTTATTACAACGTCTTTATCTCATTTAATCACCATATTATCTTAATTACATGTCAAAAGCAAGACATCAAGGAAAATCTTTTAAATTTCAATAGAAGCTTTCAATAAGTTATAGGTCTTCTTTTACAACTAAACTATGTGTTACTTTACGGTAATAACTGGTTGTATCCATTCTGTGTTTCTTCTTCAATACATTAAACAGAAGGAGCTAATCGAAACTTTCTGGATAATTTTTGTAATAAGCTTTGCATTTAAGTTTTGTTTTTCCAGGAAGTTTACTTCTTATATGTTTTGCATAATAAACAATTTGGTAGTTATTTTCACAAGAATAATAGAGAATAATAACGTTGAAGTGCGAAAATCCTGTTGTAAGAGATCGAATCGTTTTCGTTTATGTTCTCGTGATGACTCGGTATTG